>JAVJAQ010005815.1:0-418862 GCA_032362365.1 Zygogramma bicolorata
ACGAACAAGTTCGAAAGAGAACTAGCGTGTTCCACGAACACGGAATTTTTTATCTGGAGTGAGTATTATTTTCACCGCGAACGGCCAATTTTAAAGTGCGCATGCGTTATCACTCTGAATGTGTTCGGGATCAGCTCCGCGAAAATAGCTAATAAGAAATTAGATCAGTTGTTTATCAGGTGAACATAGGCAATATGTGTAATTAACTTTTTCGAGAAGGTTAATTTATGTAATCAAGATATGTATTCATTAAGAAAAACAGGATTCATTGCACAACAACACAACTGAAGGAACAAGGAGCTATTGTATAGTGAAACGTGTAGCGGTTTTATAAACATTCTTGTTAAAATCACACGATGAACTGGTTTTTGTTTACCTTTTCAGGATTCAATTATAACACGTCTCTATTTACCGAACGAAAGGACCAAGGATACTATAAGTATTAGGGTAATATAAGGTATCGCGGAATCCCTTTAATTAAGTTGAACTTTCATTGGAAACCACGTCAGCAACGAATATGGCTTTTTATTATCGATATTTTTAAAAGGTATCAATTTTTCAATATATTGGTTGAAATATCGACTTTTTTTCATAAAAATTGCTCGAGATTTCGAGAAGGGCCAGGACTTCCTCCATATACCTTTGAAATGATTCAAGTTCACGTCCATGTCCATATATAGGGTTATAGTTCTCGATTTTTTAAAAACCCTGCTCACTTTTTTCACCTTGCCGATAGATATCTTTACATACGCCTGCCACCTAATGTACAAAAACTGTAGGAACAGGTTGAATACTAAGCTTTCAAAAGGTAAATTCGAATATCACGAAATCAATAATAATGGTAACAAAAATAAGCTACGGGAAATATTCCAACCAGTATGCAATACAATAAGGGTTACCGCGTTCTATTGACTGTATAAAAAAATAGTTGAAAGGTGCTTTAATATTTCGTGAGAATGTATGAAAATGTATTTCGGAAGTTGATAGTGTTTTGAAAATGAAAGAAGTTATAAGGAATGTCTGAATTTGCTGACGGACCAAATCATAAAACATATGCAAACGGTTATAGGGTACGGCTTATGAAATCGACTGCACCGCGCAATGTTGACAAATCGAGCACTTTTGGGGACTCAAATTTTAGGCAACGCTTCACCGTAAAAGTTGGGAAGAATACGGACATACATACCGTGAGCCACGAGGTTTTGACTTTACTTAATGCTTGTATAACACTTCACAAAGTTATTCCGAAAAAAATCAAAAGAAATATTGGAAAAAAGCCGTTGGACGAGAATGAAATTTGGAAGATGATGCAGTTATTTGGGTTTTTTCGGAGTGTTCGGTTGATGTAAGGAAATAGCCTTACCAAGAACGAACCGTTTTTCCATAATAAACTCATGGCTGATGATATTGCATTTTAGTGCCCGCCAAATTTCAAATAGAATAGTAGATAAGTTCTGAATATCATTATGAGAGGTTTCCCCTTTCTGTGAAAATTCAGAAAGCAACTGGAATAACTAGCTGAATACCATGTTCAATTATTCCAATACAGCGAACAAAAAAGTTATTGTCATTGTGAAAACTTCAAAACATAGCAGAGTCGTTTTCTGAGAGTATTCTTTCTGTTCATCATTTGTTTCAAACATGTTGTGTCCAGTTAAATGAAAAAACTGAATCGCTAGTGTTTCGTTATTGACTATATATATATTTTTGATTTCGAAGATAATAAAAATGTCTTTTCAAGCTCTCTATTATAAGTGCCTCAACATTGGGCTCAATATGCAGGCTCATGCTCGTGCATAATATCGGCGAAAAAGGTTTCAATGTCGATTCTATTACCAATTGCAGATCAAGTTTATTTTATTCATTGTTGGTAGTTTTTTGCGTTGAAGCTGCGTATATTATCCTTTGATGAGACATAGCAATGACACACAAAAGTCCTATTGTATTCCAACTTTCTTAACCTCTGTTTTCGGTTGTCAACCAAGTCTAACTGTTTCTAATACAATAAATACAATTTTTTTCGTATATCAAAAGCAATTTGAGGGTAGTTACCAAATTTTATCCCAATATCAGAAAGCTTTTACCATGAATTCGGAAGACCAAACGTTTTTTCTAGGTGTCTGGCGAGTATTCGAGGTTTTTCGTGAATTCTTCATCAGGTACAATGCATAAAAGTCCCCCGAACGTTCCAAATGTAGAATGTAGATGGCGCTGTCATCGCGCACGGTCCCAATAATAATCTCATATCAAAGGCCTCGACTGTTAGTCTTTCTCTTTGTTTCATGTCATTAACAGATGTTCGTAGAATGGGATTTTTCTCAGACCTGAATGGATCCCGGAGCGACGCGAGTCATATCTATATTGAATCGAAGGATTAGCTATAAGGGATGTCTGGAGCATACGGGACGGGAAGGGAAGTGGAAATCATGATTGGAATTCTACGCGCCACCGCCAGTCGATTTATTCCGTTATAACTGGATAAATCCGCTGGAAACGGGGCCAGGATATTCGTCAAGAATAAAATTGAGACATTTTCTTGTAATTTCCTCAGAATAGAATAGAATAGAAATATCTTTATTCAGAGAATTGCAATCCACAATATAATGAATATAAAGAGCCTGCAATTAAATGAACAGGCGTCTCGGTATATGTCTTGATTGAACAAAACAAAAGGTATAATTGACAAATACAACATATTAAAATTGAAAAATACAACATATTAAAATTGCATATTTGAAATATTGCAGGTCATAAATTCCTCTATGGTATAAGGTTCTATTTTTAAAATAGGTTCCATTGTTAAGTGTTTGAATTTTTTAAAACGTGTTTCGGTTTTGATGTTTGTTGGCAATTTATTGAAGAACTTGATACACGAATATGAAGGAGCTCTTTCAGTCTGTGTTAACCTATGAATTGGTGAATTTAGGTCCACATTTCTTGTGTTGAGATTATGTTGTGTCCTGAAATTCTCAAATTTGTCTCTGTTTTTGAACATAAAGACTAGGCACTCACATATGTAAATTCTTGGTAATGTTAGTATGCCCAATTGAATTTTCCTCTGCATGATTCTGTATAATCAAGACCAAGCATGATTCGTATGACTCTCTTTTGAATAACAAAGACTCGTTGTGCATGGTTACTATTTTCCCAGAAGATAACCCCAAAACGTATCACCGAGTATATATTTGCAAAGTATAAAACTCGTAAGCTACTTGGATCCAGATATTGTGCTGTTGCTCTGAAGGAAAACAAGCAGAATTTAGATTTTTACACATTTTTGTTATATGTGTTTCCCAATCCAAGTTTTGCTCAATATGGATTCCTAAAAATTTTGTATTTCTTGCTAAACTTACTGTGTTAGTTTTGGACTGAGGTGGCCTTTACTTGATGGAAATCCATAGTTATTACGCTATAAGGTAGACACGATTAAATTTCCACAAAATTTATTGTCTTCGCGACATGTTTCGGTACACTGTACCTTTATCAAGCGAATGTATTTAAACAGTGTTTAAATACATTCGCTTGATAAAGGTACAGTGTACCGAAACATGTCGCGAAGACAAAAAATTTTGTGGAAATTTAATCGTGTCTACCTTATAGCGTAATTACTGTGTTAGATTGAATGGTCACTTCATGTGGAATACTAACGTTTTTTGGTTTTGTTCTGAAACAGATGTAGTTTGTTTTTTCTCCATTCAGAACCAGTTTGTTTCTAGCAAACCTCCTGGACTTTTTCCAGTTTGGTGTACGCAATGTTTAACAATTCGTTCACTGATTTTTCTACTATCAAAATATTGGTGTCGTCGGCATAATTGACCAAATGTGTTTGTTCATTAACAATTTCTGCGGCGAGGTCGTTCACGTAAAATACGAATACCGTGCTGGGTAATCGCACGTTAAAAGGTAAGGCCTCGTTGATCCATTCCTCGCACAAGTTTCGACTTCTGAGGGTTGACGTTCGTCAGCTGGTTAACGGAACGAACAACAACAACAACAACAATGGACCCATTACACTGCCTTGAGGGATGCCCACCGAAATGGACTCTGTCTGTGAAAAGTACTATTCACCATTTCTAGTTATGACTGTTTTTTGAGTACGGTTTGATAAATAAGAGCGAATCCAACTCAGCGCTGGACCTCTTACACCATACCTTTCAAGTTTCTCTAATAAAAAAGTATGGTTAATGCTATCAAATGCTTTCGATAAGTCTAAAATGATACCCAATGATATATTTTTCTCCTCAATTCCTTCAGTTATTTTTTCTATGAAGTCGTAGACTGCTGTTTCTATAGATTTCCCTTTTAAAAACCCGTCTTGTGAGTGACTTAACAGTTTTTGTGAGTGGAAGAAACTTAGAAGTCTAGTGCACATTGATATTTCAAAAATTTTTGAGAAAGATGAAAGAATGCTAATTGGGCGATAGTTTTCCATCATAGTTTGATCCCACTTTTTGAAGAGTGGTTTTACCAAGGCGAGTTTCAGGCTATCTGGAAAGAGTCCATTTGCTAGAGAGTTATTAATTATGTGACTTAGAGGCATAGCTAAGTCATAAGCGCAATACTTTATAACATTATTGGGTACTTCATCGTAGCCTGCACTCAGCTTGTTTTTCAGTTTGAGTATTATTTTTAAAATTTCATCGATAGTAACAGGCGTCAAGAAGAGCGATCTCTCATTATAGGAAATCTTACAAGAAAACTCTGCTACTGGTGAATCTTTCAGCAAGTTTGGAGCCATATTGACTAGAAACTTATTGAAGTAATCACTCACTGCACTTGGGTGACCAGATATTTTGCACTCCATGTTTTTCCCAATTTTACCATTAATTTCATTTACTATTTTTCACAGGCATCTGGATTACATAATGATTTGCGTAGGGTAGGCCAACCCACCAATATTATGCCCTTTTTTGAGAATAAAGAATAAGATGTATTGTACAGCACTGATAATAAATTTGGTGAATTCATTAGAAACAATATGTATTAAAGTTTGGTGTCGGAAAGATCGGGAGTATACAAATTAACTTGTGGTTTTTGTCCCAAACTTCATATAGGCCAAACGAAGAGACGTTCCACCGAAATAATAGACGAACATATTCAACATTCGCGAACCATCTTCTGACAGAAGGACATTCATAAAATGGTCTTGATCTGGTAACTATGCTCCATTACGACTGATAAACTGTATTGGTCAGAGTAATTTCTTAAACATTTCTTCGCAACTTGAGTGACTGTGCATATTTCGATAATTTTGACATACTATTTCTATCATTGCTCAACATATTGATTGGAACAAGACAGTAAAAAAAATATTTGCCACGGAAATTAAATATGAGTAACCACAGCAAAATAGTGTTGTGCTATATTAACAGCTAATTACTTCACTTAATGGCGGTGCAGAAGCTTTTTTTTCAGTTTAAATGTGGCAGTACTTCGAAACTATCAATCGGTAAGAATGGAAACGTTGGTGTAAGAGTATGAGGACCTGGTGAATTGAATTTAAAAATAGAAAATTCTGTGAATTAGTCAAAAATTTGTTTTCGTCATTTTGACGCCATTTTAAATTCGAGAAATATAACTCCTACGGAGCCATTTTTAAGGGTGACGATCACTTGCGTAATATCGTTAAAAAAAAACATTTCAAGTTTCTATCGTATGGTCTGTAAATTACATGGGATATCATTTGAAATATTTGACTCCAATTTTTTTCACCCTTGTCACTTTCATTCCTATAGTGGAGGTGGGCTTAAACCCTTCAACGGAAAGAGGGTTCTAGTGATACCTCCTTCGAAAGGGCACAAATTCACCTTTCCAATGACACCTTACTTTTTGGATTTTACTGTAACAGCTTATGTGAAATCAGCCTTGAGAACCGTACTCCCATAATTTTTTAATGGATGAAGAAGTTCCGTTATTACTTGGCAAAACAAGTGCAATCGATATTTTAACGCTATGAGGAGATCGTCACCAACGCCTGAAAGCTGAGTTCTGAAACAATACCATGCAAAAGTGATTTTCAAATTTCGTAAAGATTTCAATAAATTGGGAACTTTGATATTTTTTGTGGAGAGAATGAAGATTGATTTATTTTTCGGCTGTCTTCTCCGAATCGGAAATTAGAAATCACAAAAGTAAAATGAAAAAAAATATAGCTCTCTATTTTAGTTTATGTAGATATTTCCTATATTTCTATCTCTTCGATTCAAATTTCATATGCTTGGTATACAATTTTAGCAAGGAAAAGTGATTTCTATGTAACCCAGTGAAATTCAACAAGTAGGGTATCATTGAAAAGCTAGTTTCATGCCCTTCCGAACGAGATATCACACGACTACCCCTCTTTCCATTGAAGATTTCGGGGCTGGAGCCCACCCGCGCTGGGGATTGAACGTGACAAGGGCGAGAATGCGCATAAAACCGTTCCCCCTCGAAAACAAAATCTACGTGCCCGGGAATTTTTTGTTGAATTTCACTGAAAGCAGATGAGTTAGATAGATACTTTCTGTTGAACCAATCTGTATACCAAAATGAAAATTCCTACGATTTGCTCACCTTCGAATCTCAAATCGTAATGAATAGTTTCACACCATTTTCATTTCTGATATCAATTATTCATCGCACGAATACACGAATATTTTAATAATGATTTGTCATATGTTCATTTCATGTTATGTCGTCTTTCATATAGGTACTATCCTGATCAATTTATCACACAATCAACAATTGTACGGTGCCTATGAGGCGCCGTTTGGGTCAAAAGTGTTTTTGCAAATGTATGTAATTTCATGTCAATATATTTATAAACTTTTGCAATATTTTTATTTTGTGTTCCGATATATTTATTTTCTACCGAACATAATATATTTACGTTTTGAGTGTCACAAATATATCAAAATGAGATTCCCATATATTCATAAATTCGATCTATTTCACGTCGTCAAGGGATGGCGCACCGGTGGTATTTTGTCACGGTCGTGTACATGGCAAAATGGGGAAGTCGTTAGTACATAGAGTGGCTAATAGATGGCAGTGACTCAGGCAGTTGTCATGTCAATGTTAATAATATAAATAGTTCAAATTAGGCACTCCAGATACTTGTCAAATCGCGAAATTATATTTTTCATGAAGGATCCTGGGACCTTTCGACCCACAGGCGGACGCGAAACCACAGCGCCAACTCCCTCGCCATTTGAACCATTATTCACATGACAACTGCCTGCGTCGCCATCTATTATTTTATGAATAATGACTTTGCCCTGTTGCCATATACTCGACCGTGAACAAAATTCCGCCAGTGCGCCATCTCTTGACGACGTAAAATAGATCGAATTTATAAATATATGGGAATTCTCATTTTTATATATTTGTGACACTCAAAACGTAAATATATTATGTTCGGTAGAAAATAAATATATCATAACACAAAATAAAAATATTGCCAAAGTTTATAAATATATTGACATGAAATTGCATATATCTGCAAAAACACTTTTGACAATTTATTAGTCGGGTTTCGATATGGGCCATCCAGGTTATTCGTCTTTTATGTGGAGGAATGTACAGAAGTTCATTCTGGTAAATAATAAATATTGAATTGAACTGACCGATAGTTATTGACGAAAGATATACTAGTATGCCGAACGACTTTCTTTAACAAATTGTTTGCAAAACCGCGGCACTTGTTTCGCTACACAATATCTTCCTCAAACAGGATCCACTCATTAGTGAGAATCGTACAGAAAACTTTACTGTATTTCTTGGGAAATAATAAATCGTTAATATCATTATTTTCGGGGACAATCTGCGTTTTTTGCTGTTCGGAAACAAGGTATTCCTATTCGGTCTTCAGGAATACCTTTGGCGTTTTGATTTTTTTTTCAATCTGTATGCTTCTCTCGTGGTTTGCCAAAGTGGCATTATCTGCATACTCAGTTTTAATAATAATAATAATATCAGTTTATTTCAGAAAATGTTTACAGGTTTAACAAGAAACATTGAAAACATAGAATGAAATGACGTCACAGATATATACAGAATAAAAATAAATGTATAAATGAAAGACAAAATATGTGATCTAAATAATCTTTCACATCGTACGGTTCAATATCTATTAGTATCTTTTTTATTGCTCTCTTGAATTTATGGATACCATGAAGAGTTTTAATTTCATCAGGTAATTTGTTGAAAAATTTTATACATGTATAGTGTGGATTATTTTCTGTTACGTTCTTGTTTCGTATTTATGTGGAATGTTGTTTGCCAGAAATGATTCTTTGTTTTTAAAAAAGAAAATCAAACAGTCATGAATATACATTGCCACGATTGTCATTAAATTATTGTCTCTGAAGCGACCTCTACATGATTCTCCATATGGCATGTTCAAAATAATTCTGATAGCTCGTTTTTGAATAACAAATACCTTCTGAGAATTCGAGCTAATTCCCCAAAAAAGAATTCCATATTTTGTGACTGATTCGAAATTGGCTTGATAAATGATCTTCATTGAGTTGGGATGTAGGTATCTATTCAGGGTTCTGATGACAAACACAATTGTATTGAGTTTTGTACACAACTTTTCTATGTGTTCAGACCAGCTTAAAAACTCGTTGATATGAACACCCAAAAATTTTGTACTTTGAGATAATTGTGTGTTTGAGTTGTCCATTTTGATGGTCATAGGACATTCTAATTGGAGTTGTCTTTTGCGAAACAGAATTGTGTTCGTTTTTGAATCATTTAGCAAGAGCCTATTACCTTGAAACCATTTTTTTGTTTTGTTGAAAAGATCATTGGTATTCTGTATCATTTCAGGAAAATTTTCTCCGCCACATAAGAGGTTTGTGTCGTCTGCATAATTTGTTATGAATTGTTGTTTCTCGATATTTGCTACACACAAATCATTCATGAATATAACGAAAAAAGATTGGACCAATAATGCTGCCTTGTGGTACTCCAATATTAGACGATAAAATTTCTGACATATAGAGATTTCCCTGATTTTTGATACAGACCCTTTGGGTACGTAATTTTCTGTGAGATATATAAAAGGATAAGTCATTCACATGAATAATGAAAAGTAGCCATAAACTCCTGAAATCAGTAATATTTTCTTCAAAGAATATACTTTATTGTCTATACACGACTGTAACTATGATGGTGGTAAACCTCGTATTTCATAGATTTCCAAATTTTCTATTAATATATTGCTTTTTTTCCGGATTTGTTTTTCTGAATAATACTCCAAACAACACTAGACTACTTTTATTATCTTCACTATAGAATACAACTAGTGCACTGATTCATAATTCGTTTACAAAATACTTTGAATTCTCGATTGATTAAAACATCCAACACTGGAAACCTGTCTGTCGATGATACGTATTGTTACGAATCTCCTAGCGCTTTCCTAGCGCCGGCCCTCACGAGATCGTAAACGCAGATGAGGGATCGCGTCGTTGCGAAAGTCATTTTCCAGGAACCCGTAAATCGCGTGTGGAGAATTCGCGAAGATTCTTCATAGGCGTACGCAGGTATATATACGGGAGAGACTTCGTCGCGGGCAGATTTGGAGTTAGTTATTCGGAAGTTTCATTCAGAGCCAAGTGGAGAGAGCTTTTATTTGTTATTGCAAAGTGCGAAGGTGTAGAATTTGTATAACAGAGAGTTTGTATTAGAGAAAGTTTATCCGAGTGTTGAGTATAGAGCGTTGAAAAGTTAGCGGAGCAGTTTAAGTGATTGTATTGTGTTGTGATAGAAAGTTGTAACAAAAGTAGTTTAGTGTTGTTTGGAGTTTTAATCATCGAACCCAAGGATATATCCTAACAGTAAATACGTACTATACTACATATCTAGAATATAAAAAAAAGTTTGATTAAGATAAACTTATGAAACAGTTTATACTCACCAGTATTGAACTCATACTGCAATTTATATATCTAATTTTAAAATCCTTAAATTTATATCATATTCACTTTTCAGGTTCATAAGATAAATAATGTGTTATTACCAAATGTTCATTAGAAAAAATGTATTTTCACCATCGTTAAAACTATTATGCATGTGCTTACGCGAACCCCATGGGCAATTTCGAGTTTTTATGGGTTTCATGTTTGTTTATTTTTAGTTTAAATTCAAGATGATCTTTTGAACTCTGTACTGTAACAAAATAGTAAATAAACATTATTACTATTATTATTAACAGTATTCTTATATATCACATCGAAACAGGTAGTAGGAGAGTCTACGATGCTAAATCAGGATTTACTCGAGCGTCAGAGAGACTTATTGGGTTGCGAAGCTTAGATGATAAAAAAAATTATACAATGTATACCTTTTCATCGGTGGGGGGAGCGGCTATAGATTTTCAAAAATGTAAAAAAAACTATTGCATGCACATACTCGAGCGCGTCAGATATTGATATCATCTATGTCCTACATATTTTTGAAAATGTACGTATGTTAATCTGATTGTTTCCATGATGGGGGTGGTCGTACGTAAGAGTTGAAAATGAAAAAAAAAATCTCGAGCGTGTCAGATTTTCTGAGAGGATGTTAAGTGAACCTACAAAAAGCTCTTAAATAATAATCTGACGGTTTGGATGTGACGCAGACTCGCGGCCGTTATTAGAATGTGACAAAAAATCGTTATTTTGAAATACACAAGTGCGTTAGATTAAGATATATATATGGTTCATCTTTACCTTATCTTACGCCCTAGCCCTAGACTTTGCAGTCTCATCATATGACAATTATCTGAAGGGAATCGCCTATTCTGCCAATTTGATATTTTTTTAATTCATTGAACTTAATTAATTGAGAAGCTCAGGAAAAAGCATGCAAATGAAAAAGTGTATGTTTTTTTTAGTAGAATACTTGTATTTGTAAAAAAATAATTATAAGCAATACATTTTAAAAATTTTAAAACGTTGGATATTCGTTGTAAACAATATCGTGCCACCAACGAGTCTGTGTTATTAACTGACATGGCAACAGAAACCAGAGTGGGGACGAAGTGAGAGAGCAATATATAGAGAAAGAGAGAGAAATAGAAACGTGGAGAGAGGAATATAGGCATCACGTAGCTGCACGCATTAAACTTTATCGATGAATTTTCATTATTTCGGCTTGTAGAAATCGTCAGATTATATATTTTTTGCAATTCTTGAATTATTTCCTTCAAAATAGAAGTAAAATTAGCCACGCTCGAGAATGTCGAGATGACGTTTTTTTTTACAACTTTGTAGCCCTCCCCCTTCTTTAGGTCACTCCCGAATTGTCAAAGTAGTGGAATATACACGTTTCAGTATGTAACTAATCCACCCTACCTTAATCTGACGCGCTCAAAAATTTCAGATGATCATTTTTTTCACTTATCTGATCCTTTATCCTTGAAGTTCGGCAATATAAATAGGGCTCATATATGGTGGAAGTACTTAACCGGGTACAAGGTATCCCCCTGTATATTAATCTGCCGCGCTTCAGTAAATACCGAAACCCCCGCTTGGGCTCCCCTATTAAGGAGAATCTTCCAGATCAAGATGTACGAGAAGGCTGTCATTCGTCTCCAGAATTGTCAAACTCGAAAATTCTTCAGCTGGACAGTAAACGAGCTGTGTTTCGTGGCCTTTTTTCATGGTGCACAGCGGCGGCGTTTGGGGATTAAGGGGATTAATTTCTATTTCGTAACGATTTTCTGAGAACTGAGCTGAATGACTAGCTGATGTCAAATACAATAGTAAATAGTTTATTTGAAGCCGACACGAATAATTTTCTGAACTTGGGGATAAGTTTCGAGATACGTGCTAAAATATCCACGTTAGTGAAAAAACTCATTCGCCTCCACAGATATCTACCAGTACAAACTCTCATTAGCGTATGAAATATTCATTCAGACATAATCGTGGTATCTATGACTGCCCAACCCAGCAAAATTAGAAAAGTTCCATGACATTTGATCAGTTAGCACACTTTCATTATGCACTACTGACTGTCGATTCGAAGAGTACAATGAGACTTTTCTTTGATTCAAAAATTAGATTGAGTGGATCCCTGATCACATGAAAGACGCATAGTTATTATTTGTGTAGTGAATATAAGACATTGGTCAAGTCGAGATTATTGATTTTTGGATCGAAAGTAATCGATTTCAAATTGAATCGATCCTTCGAGAACTCAGACCCAATCATCACATAGCAGCTGTTCAAAGCACGGAAACAGCTTTATTTCCGAATTCAGAGTGGAAATTTCCATTATCGCACAAATGTCTTAATACGCTGTTAACATTTCCGTTTTCTGCAGGATAATTCATACAGTTCATTTACCATTTTCAGTTCTTGCCAGAAAGAAAATAGGAATCACCAGCAGACTCGCTTCCAACTTATTCGAAATCCTAATTTCGTGGTTAACTTTTCTTGTTAAAGTTTCCCAACGGGAATTGATACTTACCCGTGTATCGTTCTGAAACTCATTCTGAGCTTCATTGAAGTTAATAACAATCGAAATTCGGTTCCATATTGAAAAATTCTGAGCAACTGGTGTTTATTCGTGTGTGAGCCGGCCAAAAGAGACAGGTTGAAAGTTTCTTGAGCAAGGAGGGAGAACATTATATCGCGCTCTTGGTGTATACCACACAAAAGAAAAAGATAGAGCGTTCAATATTGGGCTGACCGTTCGAAGTGAAGAGTTAACTTTGGATATGTTCCGTATATCGTTTCGGTTAACCGAAGCGGTGTTTTCTCTCACTCTGTAATATTGGCCGAGTCCATCCAAGAGAGGGAGATAGAACCACTCCGGTTAACCGAAACGATATACGGAACATATGCTTTATTGGCTTTGACCAATATTTTCATTGACAACTTTGTATCTTGAATGTTATGAGTATTGGACATCTTCAAGAGACATTTATGTCCTGATAAACAGAACGACAATGACAAACAGCATCGTGTACTCCGCAGAACTTGTGCACAACATTTATACAGGGCATCCCAACAAGTACTTTACTCTCCAACTTTTTCAAATGACAATATTTCATGTCAAGGAAAAATTTTCCTACTATTTCAGAACAGTTAAATCTTCCTAATGAATATGGCGGCTTTACATTTCTTTGAAATATAACTCAGAATATTTAAAGAACTGATGTATTGATGATCTCTGAAACCACTTACTAGAAGACCGGAAAAGGGTATGTTAAAGGTACGGGTTTCTTAACCATTACATGACCAAATCTACTCCCAAACTTGGGGGCATGGCCAAGCTCTTCAGGTTGACTGACAGTCAATCGAAATCTGGAGTTAAGCAACGCCGAGCGCGATTAGTACTTAGATGGGTGACCCATGCATTGAAATACCGTGTCGAAAGCCCGTACAGCTGCAGCAAAATAGCATATCTGTTGAAATGATCAAAAAATCAAAAAATGTATTTTCATCTCCTGTTGAAAGTTATTGAAGTTATTATCTACTTCATTGACTGATTCATTCACCAAAATCACTGCAAAGTCGCAGGCAATATATCAATGAGCACAAGATTTATTGAGGATATGCCGTCCTTCGGAGGGGACGTAAAGCCGGCGGTCCCGAGTCCATGGATGTTGGGCTCGTTAAAGCTCCCTACCTCTGGTTGGAATACCAGAGGGTTCGGCAAAATTTCCGGAGTTGGTGATTGGCCATGGTAGCGGAAATAGGCCGACGTTAAATAAAGAAATGAGAAAAATACTCCCAAACTTTTCAGAAAGTATTACCATTGACACATCGACCGAAATATCTCATCAGGAAGAATAATTTTCTGAAATTTCGAATCCTCTCCCTAAAATGGAGAATGTGAAGGTAATTTTCATTCTACATGATTTTTAGTACATGTACTTTCCAGAATTGAAATAACGCAAATGAAGTGTTGAATTGTTATACTGAATTTCAGAAAAAATGTTCTTTACAGGATCTTTCAAACGATGGTATATTCGAAATCTACATTAGTTACACATGGGAAATTTGAAACTCGCCAAAAGTTAGTGCATTGCTTCATTCGATACAATGAAAATGACCCATACATATTGAATTCGTTCAAAAATGAGGTATTTTTATTTCGAAGAAATGCTACGAAAAATCATTTAGCCCTAGGCAATCACTCCGAAATAGTTGTAAACCACATTATATATGATCCTAATGCTACTGTAACACGTCTGAAGAAGCTGTTGTATTGTGCCACACATGTAGGCTTTGCGAAATGTCTAGGGAAATTCACACAATAATGTATAACTTAATTATGCTTACGACAATGCTTCAAACTAGAACGAATATCAATGAAACATACCAAAACTATTGTGAAATTACCCTTGAAGGATAAAAAAGGGACAATCGGGGAACTTGTACTTGGTGCGTTGCCTTGTTAAATAAATATTTGCGAAACTTATATATTGTACAAACATGAATTTGAAACACCCCAGTCAATTTTATGGATAGGCTATAATTAGGAAATACTATTTCATGTAATAGAATTTTTCGAAAACTAAAAATAGACGGTCTCTGGATTTAGGCATAGCTTTCAGTTATTCTCAACACCTTCAACTCAAATATTCATGGGTATGCTTGAAGACTGGCTTTAAATCAAATATTCTAAAACTGAACAATTTGTTCAGGCCAGCCTCAACTCACCTACACTGTAGGTTGACGGACTAACACCTATTAGAAAACAACTACTCCTCTGGGTAATACCACGAAGGGCATTGGATTACATCCAACAGGTGTTAGTGCGGGATTCTTCACAGAAGAAATTCCACATATGCTCTTGGCGATACAACTACCAGAATTGATTTTCAATTATTGGGACGGAACACACTTTTCTGAATAAAAGTTATTCATTCCTGAAGGAATTCGATATTTTTGACCTGCTATGTATGCTGGTTGACTTGAAGGAATGTTTGCCTGCAGAACAACGGAACGAGTCCCGAATAGCGTAGAAATTGTCGATTCTTGTATCGAGGCGCGAATGGATAAGTCTGGATTAAATATTCGTATTCGAACAGACTATAAATTGGAAGGAAATTCATGGACGCGGCAGTTTTCTAGTAGAGAGATATATTAGTAGGAGTATTGGGAGAAAGTAGTGGAGCTAAGTGAGAGTCGAAGTTGTATAGAGTCTTTAGTAAAGAACTTCGAATGTTTTAGCTTTGCAGTTTTGGTGATTGTAAGCGGATATAAACCGGTGCAGTAGTTGTATTGTTATAAATAGTTAATAAAAGTTGTTTAGTGTTGTTCGAAGTATTAATTTAGTAAACGAACCCAAGAAATATCGTAACCGTATAAATTGAATTAGTAATCATCAAAAAGTTGAAGTTAAAGCTTATCCTTGGCCAGCTTGAGAATTCATTTCTTTTTCGAATGAATTTTCAAAACATTGATTAAATTCGTGATTCACTCATTCAAGAGTTGGTAAAGGGGGTATTATGAATACACTACAGACACAATAACTCAAACCATTCGACAAATTAGGGAAACGGAACGGAACAGTGAATAGTTTAGGTAAAGTTCTGAACTGTACGTTCTCCAGAGGAATGCCTATTTCGGAATAGTTTCCATCAACACTGACTTGACGAACAAATCGTCGTTATACGTTTGCTGTAACGGATTGTAATAATTTGTTCCTACTTCAAATATTGCACATGACGTCGACAGCGTACCAGTGTGAGTGTAATTATTTAACAGTGACCCTACCGTACCATATGTTCCTGGAATTTACGACATATGTGACTGACTCTCGTGACCAAGCCAACGTAATTGGATTGTCAGTATTGTCGTATATGTATAAACCATCAGAGGAATAACAATTTTTAACGATTGTGAACTAACACGAAATGCCTCATGCCGCGAGAACGATTTTGTCCTGTTTTTCAGACTAGTGAATTATTAATAGACCCGTTCATTTTGAACGAAATCCGGAATCATTTGTATCTCACTAGTTGGGACACAGGACCAATTTTCGATTCAAATCTGAGAATCTCACATTTGAATGCTTTGTGGAAAATGGGATGAATATTTTCTTCGAAGTGTATTGGATTCTAACCTACCACAATATTGTTACGATATTTCCTGGGTTCGTTTACTAAAATAAATACTTCGAACGACCCTAAACAACTTTTATTAACTTTACTATAAAATACAACTTCTCCACTGACTTTTAATTAATTCACTTAGAAAATGCTTAGCTGCTTCAAACATTCAACGCTATTAACTGAAAACTCAAGAAAACTTCGACTTCACCAAGTTCTACTTTTCCAACATCTTACTGATAACTATCTGCTATTATACCAAAGGAAGATTCTTTCGGAGTCATCCATTCATGTCTTGATGACGTGTATCGAAATTTCTACGCGATATGGGGTTTCTTGTAGAGATTCACGGCTTGACTTGATATTCAAGCTACTTGACTTGACTTGACTTGAAATCAAGTCAAGTTCGAGTCAAGTAGTATTTTTTCAATATCAAGTCAAGTAATTATTTTTCAAGTACTTGAAAAATCAAGTACTTCTATCAAGCTACTTGATTTTTAGCCGTTTTATAAATGATGAAAATAATGAGAATGAACGTTGCGAAAAACCCTTTTATTTATGAAACTTATTGTATGAAAGAACCAAAAAATAAACTCTCAAAATGTAAACACAAATCAAATCTCTATAAAACATAGCAAAAGGCAAAATATAAACATATGGACCATGTTCTCTCTGATATCTTGATGCAAAGAAAAAATGTCTTTTCTGATTTATCCACCAGAACAAATAAAAAAATATCAAATTTAAAAACAACACAAACGAGAACTCCTAAACTCTTTGAAAAATAGACAAAAAACAGACACCACAGAAACGGAGTTGCCACTCTATGTAATATTTTTCATCAAACAAATAATATAGAGTTGCCTGTAAAATTCTCACTTGTTTCGCTATACAATAGCTTCCTCAAGCAAGAACATTATCATAATGTTCCTGCTTGATGAAGCTATTGTAGAGCGAAACACGTGTCGTTGTTTAGTAAACCCGAATAAAGTGAGAATTTTACAGGCAACTGTATAATATTTGTTTAATATGGATTCTCATCAAGTAACGGCCACTTCCATTCAATTTTTTTTCAAATTCAGTGGTAGTTTGTGTGAAATACTTTACTCATAGACTTAGGATCAGGACATCAGAAACCCGATTCTTCTTCACGAATTCGTTTATCGAATCGTTTAGAATATGCTAATATTTCGGTAGAGCAAACGGCACGCCACAGGCCACATTTGAGCTACTCGACAATCGAATTCGTGAAATAGAATCGGGCCTCAGTTTGTGGTGTTTTACAACCTCTCTAAAATAATTTGACAGTTTGGACATTTTATAATTTTATTCAATGTCAGCGTGAGTAAAATGCTGAAATGTAACATACAGGGTGCCAAATGTAACAAAAGTGCAAGACTGCGCGATTGATTCAGTCCGCGGAGCTCGGGGTACCTCCTTATTTTGTTTGAGCGCGAGCGAGCTTGCAGAAATATACGCTGTGCGACACGTGCGTATTAGACCGGGAGGTCATGACAGGTGACGTTCCACCATTTTTTCGTGCATGCCTTTTTAAGGCTTGATAACTAACCCTAAAATATTAAAGATAGTCGGGGTTTTAGCCCCCCCGCGCGTCCTCTTCATAAGGAAAAACGCTTTTTTTTCTGTACAGAATTTTCCGGAAATTTTTCACCGTTGGTCCTACGAGGGGTGCATGCCAATTCTTTCATAGTGTTTTTATTACAAAAACTTCAATTCTTCACATCGGCATGTAATTTGAAAACACGGAATTTTCCTTAATTTTTTTTCAGGTTTTCATAACCCTTTGATCATCTTGGGCCGCTGCGGGGTGCATGCCATCAATTATTAGAGCTTCAATTCTTCCGTATATTACAATGGCATGCAGTAAAATATCACGGAAAAACACGAAAATTCGCTACAGAAAGAAAAGCGTTTTTCCTTATGAAGAGGACGCGCGGGGGGCTAAAACCCCGACTATCTTTGATATTTTAGGGTTAGCTATCAAGCCTTAAAAAGGCATGCACGAAAAAATGGTGGAACGTCACCTGTCATGACCTCCCGGTCTATATCAAGATCAAGTAATATCAAGTAGCTTGATTTCAAGTCAAGTAATAAATATCTCAAATCAAGTCAAGTCAAGTATGTAAATTTTCACAAGCTTGATTTTCAAGTCAAGTCAAGTAGTTTGTTAAAATGTCAAACTACTTGACTTGATGAATCTCTGGTTTCTTGGCAGGTAACAAACATTCTTTCTTCGAACCCTCATATTACTTTGCGTTCAACGACCGACAGGGCCGGCGCTAGGAGATTTCGTAACAATGTGAAAAAAATTAAGAAATAATTTTGAAATCTATACAAGTGTAGAAGGGCAGATTTCTCATCTACTCCAAACAGTTCTTTCTTTCATCTGTTTGAGAATAGTTGCATCTCAACGAATTCATTCGATATAAATCGCACCCTTAAATGTCAAAATGCTATGAGAAGCTCAGATCGAGAAAGATTTTCTAGAAAAGCTGTAAATGAAACTTCTATATAAAATTTTCGAAAAGGAAAAAAGATTTGGTTTCCGAAACGTTAACAGAGTTGAGTATTTAAATATGATATCAGTTATTGTATTTTTGTTATAGGAAAATTTACGTTATACTTACGTGAAGTCGCTGACTAATAGTTTCGTTTATGAGAAGGAACTGTTTTTTATTAACGCAGTATAGATTTCAACATTAATTCATAAATTTTACAGATTGTGAAGGGTTGAAAACAAAAAAAAAACTACCAAGAAAACATTCATCTATCTCAAAATATTGACTTTAAAAAGTACAAGTTAACATCGACCGATGAAGAATTTGCACAATATTTTCAATTTATATAGTTTAGACTTGCTGGTTTTATAATGAATGTTTGTACTCGTATGCCTATCCATTGAAAGTGAACAGCCATTTCAGTAGACACATTTTTGAAAATTAAAATTATATTTCGAGTAGAAACTTTCATATAGCAATGATACAGCAAGTTTCAAACTTCAATTACACATGCCGACTGACAAACTTGGTCATTTACATGGATCAACATGAATTCAAATTATATAGAACACTGTACAGAATGTCAATCAATATTTCTCCAGATCCTGTTTTACGAATGATTCGCAATTGGGAGCAACGGTTTCATCAATGGAACCTTCAAACCCCCTCATACAGTTCATAGTGACAAATGGCATTTTACCGGTTTATTCGCGAAATTAGCAATTTCCATCATCATCATCATTTCCATTTCCCTATCATTTTTTCTTGAACTCATGCCAGTTGCTCACATATTTTAATTTGCAGACATTAGAAATTTTCATCATACGTATATTTTATTGTGATTCTTCTGACAGCTTTCACTGAATAAATGGAGTCAGCCCATAGTATGATTGGCAGATTATGGACAAAGTGGAGAAAGTCTTATTGGTGTTAATGCCGTGTATTAGGCTGAATTCAGACAGATCCGAAATCCGATCTTACGACGATCCGCTAGCTTTCTGATTGGTCTAAATTCAAATTTAGACCAATCAGAAAGCTATCGGTTCGTCGTACGATTGAATTTCGGATCTGTCTGAATCCAGCCTTTATTGCTGGAATTATGAAATTATAAAAATTCTGTGAAATAACCTTCGAAGGCGACTATAGCTATAAGATCAACAATTGAAAATCTGTAGCTGGCCAAAGTTGTTCAGCATATTCCTTAGACACTCGAAACTTTTATAATAAACTAGGACAGTGTTCCGTTTCCAAATATTATTACCATTAGCCTTTCCGTTATACTGGTTACCACAGTGACCACTTTTCAGTTACAGACGGAAACGGAACACTGACTAGATTAGGCTAAGAGCGACCAAAAAAGAATACAGATAATGTTCATATTTCAAATCATATTATTATTAGGTATCCAGTTAACTCTGTTTTTCATAATACTCGAGGCAACTAACTACAAGGAATTCGTCACTTCACATCAAATTTTGGGATATTATCTATCACTGTTGAACTTATAAACGATGAGATTGGAAACTTTGGTGCGAAAGTTGAAACTTTTCCTAGAGATCAATTACTCTAACACTAAACTGATACTTTTGCACTCGACGCGCGTTTCGCTAACAAAGTTAGCATCTTCAGGAATTGATACTGTATCAATTTTCTTTTCCTGAAGATGCTAACCTTGTTTCGACCTCTGAACTCAATTATCACCTAGAAGATGGCAAATGAGACTTTGCCGAAACGTTGTGACAATTATCCTTCAGAGGATCAAAACCACAGAACACGGAATGAAACCCGAATATATATATATATATATATATATATATATATTCTATATTGACTTCGTTTTCAAATAGTTTCGACATATGGTTTTCGTAAGCTGGAAATGAAATCCGGAATTCACAGGAAAACTAATAAATCACCACACAGAAAAGTTTCCCGAAATGTTCACGTCTTATTTTCCAATTTATTCGAGAACTGCTGCAGCGCTTCTATTTCGACAAGAAAAATCAGTCAAGGGTTTTCCTCTACAAATCACTATATCCAGTTATCACAGCGTAACATTCTCGGGAACAGTAACGATCCCATTTCAAGAATACTTTTCTGTGTATTTGTCGTACTTCAGCGCTTTCCGGTTGTCTCCCACAAAATAAAATTGTTTCACTCTATTTATCTTGCTGGATTTGTTGGTGAATCCTCTGGAGCGGAGAAGAAAAAAGACACACGAACTGATTGAATTTATAACGATGCGGTGTAGAACACTCAATTTAAACGGAATTGCAAAGTGATTCTGAAGTATATCTTAAGGTGAGTTTAAACAGCAAATAAAATAAGATAAGAATAAAATAAGAAACTAATTAAGAATAAGGACAGAAAACGTGTGTTTATACAGATGACTGAAATAAAATAAGAAATAAGAATGAACCAATCAAGTTGCAGCTTTTTTGACAATGACTTTTGTGTTCTGTGAATATCACAATTTCGTTTTGACAGTGGATACTGTAACTAACCCCCTAATTGTTGATATTTTGAATTTTGATTCTATTACATATACCAAAGATTACCAGTAAATAATATTCTGAGGTTGTTATTGTAAGGAAAGAAGTTAAAATAATTTCAAACATAGAACGTTAAGTACAGAAAATATTTCGGTCATGCGCATTATCAGTTTCCAAATAAAATAGTGAAAGATGGCATCTTCTGTTGTTATTCTTATTTCTTATTTTATATTATTTCTTGTATAAACGCTGTCATAAAGATCCATATGTTTATCTTCCTTATTTTGTTTTATTTTGTTCCTTATTTTATTTTATTTGCTGTTTAAACTCACCTTTAAATCAAGTGTATCTTTGTTATTTGAGGCGCGCTCTTATTAGTGGTCAATCTAAGTGAAAATCGTTTAGATAAAATTATTTTTTATGACTACTGTTGGAGAATTCAAAATGAATTTTAGCAATTATTTCAAATGAAAATTTTAAAAACTGTTATTTATCAGTACCATGAGAGCAGTGGCGGATCCACGGGGGGGGTTCGGGTCCGGACCCCCCCCCATTGGAAAAATGAGACTTTTTTTTCAATTTTTATCGGCTCCTAATTTCCAAATTTTGTTAGGGAATGAAAAAATATCACATGTGCAAGATAAAAAAAATAAAATAGAATATTTTTTTTGCTTCAAAATTAAAGAACTTTAATAATTATTATTACATTCCATTGAAAATTAAAGAGCAGGCTACATTTAAACATTAGTAAATTTTCATTTTTCAACAACCAATTTCATCAATTTATTCAATTCAATAATCCTCCAATTCCTAAAAAAATAATTCTTAATAATAAAAAATAGTACAAACAAGATCTGGATTGAATGTCACCAAAACAAACAAACAAATTTCGCTTGAAATTTTTGAACTCACCGATTGTTCTTTCCTTTTTTTTTCTGGTTCAGTCGGTTCAGACGCTGGATCAAGCCGAGTAAAGTATGAGAATAGAGTCCTCTTCATGTTGTAGGTTCAAAATAAAATTCTTTTTTTTTCAACTATCAAATTGCAATTTTTCTTGATGACACTTGAAAGTACAACTATTGTACACTAACTAGCCCACTCGAATTTTCTACTGGAAGAATAGTTGAAAAAATAAATGAAGAAGTGGATTTCATCAGTGCAGTAACAGAGTAAGTTGTTTCGCAAGGGAAGTAATTGGCCAGGTCGGTATGGAGAGATATACGTCTCACAGTTCTTGAGAATGACTTCAAAATGGAAGTCGAAACTTCGAACAAATCAGAAGATACTAAACTGATAAAAACCCGGAAATATATAATGATCTGTCTATACCTGTGTTTTATATACGAATTCGTGTATACAGCAATGAAATGATCTTTAGCCTCATTGACAAAATTACTAATAATCGTTTTGAGAAAATATGCTTTTGAGGGTTCCAATCCGTTTCAGTCTTGATTATGACAAAAAATATTCTTTATTAGAACATAATCCACTCCAGTCGGTAGGACTTGCATGGAGTATAGCTACCAGAAACATTAACTCATTGATTTCATGTGTATGGTCCTTGTTATCAAAAGTTGACGTGAATGATCATAGTTTGAGGAATACCTCTGAAAGAATTTTATGTTTCTAATCATTCAGAGTCGTTCGTGAAATAATGTTAGTAGGCATGCACAAAAAAAAATTTAACTCACACATATTATCAAGCCAAGGAGTTTTTCACTTCCGTAGAGTTTGTACACCAAATTTTCTATGAAAGATTTCATTTGGAATTCCGTACATTCCAGAATTTCTACATGAATTGCTAAATTTCATTAGGGAATTGTGATTTTTGTATTTACCCTGATATTTCATCACGCTAACACAAACTGATACCGCTTGATACGCGCTTCTTTAAAAAGGTTGGATCTGTGACTTCAATGATTTCACCAATAATTTCAAAATGTCACCTGGAATTTCAAGATGTCGTATAGGATTTTTGGATTTCAGCCGGGATTATTGATTTCTTCGAGAAATCAGAGATTCCCGCTAGGATTCCAGAATTTATCCTTGGATATCAAGTTTTCTAATTGAATTTGTGAATTTCTTAGTGATTCTCAAATTTTTTTGATATGTACTTGGATTTGTGGATTTCATTGAATATTTCGAAATTTGAGTTGCGATTTCAGAATTTCAGGATTTTTAAAATTTCAGATCATTGACACTGGATTTCCGAAGTGAAATATTCCTTGTTTTGATGAAATGATACGAATGGAAAGAAAATCTCGAAACAACTAAAAAACAGATTTGGTAATGAAGAATGAGAATTTTATTGGAAATATGAACAATAGTTCTGTTTGAATGTCATTTTTTGTGTTGGATGGATTCTTTCTTAGTTTTTTCTTAACCTAACACAATCTGAAACAAATAAGAATTAATATTGGAATCCACACAAGTGTAGAAAGCGTTGCTATGTTAATCAATTAGATCAGAAATCTGCCCTTCTACACTTGTATAGATTGCAATATATTTTTTTATATATTCAGATTGTGGTGGGTTGAAAACCCAAAAATAACTACGAAGAAATCATACCTTCATTTCTAGATTTACTTTCACAAGAAACGAATATTCAAAGTCGATTACTTGTTTGAATCATTCAAAATTGGTTTACCAATGTAAATACTAATATGTATTACATGATATCTCAAATTTCAGACATATACAGGGTGTCCCAATAGGGCGTATTTTCTCGATATCAAACATACGAAAGAATGGTTCAGATACCAGGTACATCCAAATGACCACATTTTGAAATCAGTTCCAGATGTACAGGATGTTGCATTTTTTCGTGAGAGCAAATTTTATAATTTGTTTAAATGAAACAACTTTTTTCTGTCAATACAATGGTCCCATAGTTCCCCACTCAGCGCTACATTTTTTCTGGCAAAATGAGCCGTTGCCAAATTATTTTTGTTTTGTGAAATTCGTAAGTGAAGCCAGCTCTGAATTGAACAGCTATTATTGAGTTGTTTGTTTTATGAAGAATCTGAAATTTATTTGGTGCAGTTGCTCAGAGATTCGCCCACGGCTCATTGTGCAAACTTCTTAATCGATGGAAATGACTATAATTCCTTACTCGTTAAACAATATATTATTAGGCACCACTTTAGGATTTGGGCCCACGCCCCCCCCGGGGGGGTTATACATGGTTGGAAAGCCCTTGAGGAGAGGAACACATTGGTGCAGGTCAGTGGGCGCGCAAACGCCTCCCTGAGAAATTATGAGCAAAAATCACTTACTTATAGGGTTTTTCTATTGATTTCCAATAGGAAAAAGGGTTAATTGAATACTGGTTAGGTTAGGTTAGGTTAGGTAAGGTAAGGTTAGGTAAGGTAAGGTTAGGTTAAGTTAGGTTAGGTAAGGTTAGGTTAGGTAAGGTTAGGTTCAGTATTCAATTAACCCTTTTTCCTATTGGAAATCAATAGAAAAACCCTATAAGTAAGTGATTTTTGCTCATAATTTCTCAAGGAGGCGTTTGCGCGCCCACTGACCTGCACCAATGTGTTCCTCTCCTCAAGGGCTTTCCAACCATGTATAACCCCCCCGGGGGGGCGTGGGCCCAAATCCTAAAGTGCAGCCTATTATTATTATTTATAACATTTATTCATTTCACATCGGAGAGTTTTTGCGGTAAATAGCTATGTGTATAACAAGGGAGGAAGAGACACTTTAGCCCCATGTATACATATAATTTTTCTGCCTCCCTCAGATAACAAGTCATTTTCAAATGATTTATCTATGAAAGTAATAACGAAATTCATTAAAAAACTGAGAAGTAAGTACGTACAATATAGCATGCTCCTGAAATTCCAAAAATGGGAACAACCTACAACATAAAGAATTAAAAAAAAAGCTGTCAACCTCGAAATTTGAACCAACACCTACTAGCCTGTCATGAACAGTGAGCAGTGCACCAACTCGTTGCCCTACCGAGACTCACAGGCAACTTCTGCGGAATCATGCTTTTTGCTGTAGCTCTATTATATTTACCGTTTAACTTTTTTGTTAGTATTTCCACTTCTTCAAAATATCACACCTTCTTCACTGATTTATATTATTTTGCAAAATACAGGGTAACGGTAACATTTTTACTAATAGATTATAGTTTTGATCGTCAATTTCGTTCAGGTTATTTCTTTGTTGATGTACCATGACATCACTTTTACTTTTCCTCCCTACAATGAGGCCACCAGGAAATGTATTCGTAGAGGTAGGCGGAAAAACATTTTTTCTTACGAAGACAATAAAAAAAGTATCAACACAGAAAATACCTTCAAACAATAATTAAAACGAACTACAAAAGGTCAGAAACTTCTCGACATATGAACATAATCCCAACGTTTGTTGACCAATTTGGCCAGTTTGTACTGATTTACAGTCCAACGAGCATATATTCACCAACTTTGGCATTGCTACAAATCAATGAATCCTAATAATCTATTTTGAGCGGACTAATGTGGGATGTCGGATCCTCTTCTCGAATATCTTCTGTTCCAGACCGCACCGGGGCATCGAACGGAAGCATACGGAGTCTACCGGCGTATGAAAATCAATGGGGATGACGGCTGCGAAACTCTACCACTAGGAGCGCTACCACTGCATGTACCTTTGACAGCCTTTCAAGTCAAATGACAACAATTCAAAACATTAAACGCCCCTTCTTTCCAATAATTAAGAATATAAAGATTTGAAATCGACATAAAATGGTCTTATGTAGTGCATTCGGATGTAAAAATGTAGGTACGCATTTATTTCCAAAAGAAACAAAACTGAAAAAGCAGTGGGAAAAGCCCTGAAAAGAAAGAGCTTTCAGGCTTCTGAACATTCTAGATTATGCTCCAGTCACTTACAAAAGAACGTAGCAGGGCTAGTATATGGTTATTATGATGATTTTTAACGAAACACCTCTGTAATCAGTTTGCATTTTTTACCTTTCACTCAGATCTTTTTTTTTCCTTTGAGGGATCCACCACGTTCCCTCAACAAACTTTTCGGTTCTGGTACAGACGAACTTCCATATCTATCGGTTGGAGAAAACATCCTTATGATTCTTAAGTATCTTTTGAAAATATTCATTGAAATAAAAATAAAACATAACCTGCAAAATCACTCGTTAGGCACATGCAGTCGTGCTGCCACCTACTAAAAGCTTTGGGTCATCTTCCCCATTATTTCATGCTATTGTGCTATTACACTTCGAAGCTGTTTCTGTCCGCGGTTCAATTGAAATATAGTCCGGAGACAAAAGTGATAAATCATTGCATAACATGGTTCATGCGTGTGTTACTACCAGTGGAATGGAAGCGGGTTGATTGAAAAGTGGCCGACTGCAAGCGTCGAATTGACACATCAGGAATAATTGAACGAATCGAGAGAATGTTTTGAGGGTAATTGATGGTTCATTACTGCGAGATAGTTCAGAAAATGAAGCTAAAAAAATTGGTAAAACCTCGCAATTTTTCCGCCCAGCACCGGTTTGTAAAAAAATTTGGGATTAGGCTTATTACACCCTCTAGTTCATTTTCTATATTGTGCCGTTGTACGCTTTTTGTTTTTTAGGGGTGAAAACTGTCAAAAATCCTAAATATGGGTAAAAATAAAAAATAATAATGATTGTTCATGCTTTAGGATACAATTCCATAATCTTTCAACCTACCCTTGTTATAAACCTACCCTTGAAAACATTGAAATTTTTATAATATGTCTTCGAACTTTAGAATACACTGGTGAGAAATCAACGAAATATACACTCACACACGCGAGCACATTTTTCTTCTTCTCTGTCTTCCAATATGAATGGAAAAAGTGGAACATATAACGTACAATGGCCGAATATACCGGTTATTTAGATTACTACGCTCCGAAGCGGGTAATTCAAATTTTTCAAAAAAAAATGATCGGTTTTTTAGGCATAGCTCCTTCATTTTAGGTGATAGAAAATTATTTTCAGAGCTTTTCAAGAGCTATAAGACTAGGTGAATAAAATGACTCAAGATCTCTCAATTTTTAAATGGGGAGAGTTTAAAGCGCTTGACTAAGGTGATGTTCGATCGTAAATGTAGGTGTTAAACGGCTATATCTTGCCGAATATTCACTTTACAAAAAATCTACATGAGGCAAATTTTTGTCATTAAAAAGCTACAATTCAGTACAGAATCGTTTTTTTTTTTTTTCGTATCTTTAGTATTTTGAGCGACATTTATAAGAAAAGGGTTAAAAACACGAAATTGAAAAAAAATCGTTTTCTCTTCAAACTCTAATTTTTCTAAAATTAGGTATTTTAAATGGGTTAAACTTCGTGGGTGTATTAATAGTACATATATAAAGAGAATCACAGAAGGGTGGCGATCAATTTTAGTTAGGGGGTACTTTGGAAGTTGTTTTCACAGATTTTTTTCGTAGAAAAAAGCGGGTACCGATTTTATTTTGATCATAAGTCGGTCAATTTTCATGCTAGGAAGACATTTTCTATTCGTTTGAAAGCTCTAATTGAATACTTGAAGATTCTATGAGCTTTCTTCGAAAAATGCAAATTTTTCTCGTTATTTCGCTTCAAATCTTCCAATTTATACATTTGATGAAAAAAGCTAAGCATTAATTTGCTGTATCTCAGTTCGTATGTGTCGTAGGAAAATTATAAAGGAAGCATTGTTTTTGTTTTTTCAAAAGCTACAATTTGCCTCTCAACACTTTTTTTGATAAAATGCATAGTTAGGGTTATTTGCAAAAAAACATTTAAAAAAGTCGATTTTTTCGTCAAAAAACTGTTACTTTCAACTTCGAATAACTCAAAAAATATTACTTTTACAAAAAAAACGTATGGAACATTTTTTCCTAGAATTACTTTTTCCGTCGAGTCCTACAGGTAAAATGTAATAAAAAATTTCCATCCCCGTGATGGGGTGGCAACCACCCCCAAGGGTCTAGCGTACAGCGTCATGATATAGAAAATGATCCTTGAGCTATCTCCTACCTTCTGTGAAAATTTCAGGTGAATCCATGGTGGACGAAAGAATTGCGAGCCAAAATGCTTCATTTCCTGAACTAAGATGGATGAATTTTATTCGACTACGAGTGTAGCGAGATCCCGCGAAACAGCCAGAGTGTCACAAAATGAAGTTTCTCGACTCGTGTCTTGCAGACTTCTTTTCGCACATTTCTCTTCCCCATACTTCGTTGCCATTTAGGCTATAGGACTATCCAAGGTCCAATATTCAAGACAACAATTATATCGGTGAAACGTCACGACCTTTGATAGTGCGCAACAGTGAACACAAGATGTACATCAGGAAGAGACAGATAAGTGGTTCTAGATTATCAGGGCACATTTTTAATGGCGATGGAGATCACAATAGAATGGAATGACACAAAAATGATGGCAAAAGAGAGTAACGGCAGGAAAATTTGAAGGAATCTGCTTTTATCATGCTGAAAATGGCATCCCTACGAATTCACTTGATATGTATCGTATCTGGCCACCTCTCCTGAAAGACAAAATATTATGTCAAATCGCAAATTTTTGACAAATTCTATATAACGAATACTGAAAAAAAGGAAGAATAGGTTCTTTCTTCCTTATTTATATATAAATATATATATATATATATTTATTCTACCCAATAGATATAAATATGTAAATGTATGTGGTGATTACGCTTCGATCACCGCGTCGATCACGCATCTGTCGTTGTTTGGGTTACTATCTTTGTTGGATGGATGTAGTATAGTTAGGAATATTTTTTATTCTATCGATAATCATCGTGATATCGTCAGGGAATGTGTTGTTGAGATTGTTCGCAAATGTTGTCTATAAATATTATGGTAAAAAAAATCTTTTTGGAGTTTTTTTCAAACCATATAAACCTATTTTCTTTATGTACCATCATATTCATGGACATTTACGAACAATCTCAACAACACATTCCCTGACGATGATAATAAACATTATCGAAATATTGGAAAAACTTCTGTTATAAGGGTTCCGTTTGCTGCATACCAAAAAATAGAAAAAACTTTTATATATATATATATATTTATATATATATATATATATATATATATATATATATATATATATTGTTGCGATGTTTCCTTGGGTTCGTTTATTAAAACTCCAAGCAACACTTCACTAATTTTATTACACAATACAATACAATCACTCAAATTGCTCCGCTAAACTATCCAACGCTCTGTACTAAAACTCTCTGTAATAGAAATTCTCTACTTCGACTTCTGCACTTAGCAATACCAAAGCTCTCTCCTAAAAAACTCTGTAAAACTCTCCGCCTCTCCACTAAGCTAGAAACTCTGATAACTACCTGAATAACTAACTGCCGGAGCGATAAATTGCTTCCGTATATATACTATCTTACGCCTATGGAGAATCTTCCAGTCAAATCTCGATGATCGAATTTCCTCGGCGAGCCGCGATCCCACAGGTAAACGATATTCCTTCGAATTTGCGTTTACGAGCAACAGGACCGGATCTCGGAGATTTCGTATCAATATATTCTTCGGAATAACCAAGCAAGACAGAGCATTGACTTCAATTGTATATTCTGTGTAAGAGACTGGTATTATATATACTTCTCTCTCAATATTTGTCCAACGTAAGCTCTCTTACGGGATGTTTGGTCCGTTATTATTGATCGAACCTGCCATTCCTTGGACTTCATACTCTTCGATATAATGAAATTATTAGTTGAAAATGATATTACAAGTGAAACAAGTTACTAGTTTTCCATCTGAATGGGCAGATGATGAAATACATAATAACCAATAGTTGAAGTCTTGATATATAAAGTACCACCTTATTTTTCATCTAACGCGACAAAACTCTGTGCCTGTTGGTTTGAAAACTAACTGTTCGAGGTCTTCAATCTTCTTTTCTGTCAGTGGCCGCCCTATTATCGTGATCTTTATACGGGAATAAGCGGGTATTAATTTATCTTTGTTTTCGTCAAAATGCTTTCAGTTATTTTGTGATCAGTCACAATTTCAGACAGCTCTTCACCATATTTCAGGATTCCAATTTCAGATAAGACTACCCACAAACTCTTCCGTCAAGATTCCAACTTTCAAGAGGAGTCGCTATGTGGTAACAAAACATGGAATCAACACACCTGTGATATATTCGTTGTTTACAGAAGGCGTATATTTTCTACGCTAATTATCCAAATGAAATTATCTCTTGGTAGGTGGTTGTTTGTGCTGGTAATATATCTGATAGAACTCGCTGGCTTCTCTTTGTTCCGTGCAAGAAGGAAAAGATAAAACCACATATAGAATGAGAATGTTAAAAGTTGATGAATTATCCTGAGAAATGATAATTTTATTGCTCAATATTCAACTCAGTTTCGCTGATATATGTTTAACCATAATTATGGATAATCGGTAAGAGTGGAATCTTTCGTCTAAAAATTATAATTTTTTTGGACTGAGGTGGCCTTTACTTGATGGAAATCCATAGTTATTACGCTATGAGGTAGACACGATTAAATTTCCACAAAATTTATTGTCTTCGCGACATGTTTCGGTACACTGTACCTTTATCAAGCGAATGTATTTAAACACTAAATTATTCTTCGCTAAAAGTTCCTTAAATATATCAGGGCCTACTCTAATTATCTATGATTCCTAGAATAATACCACAGACAATAAATTTTGTGGAAATTTAATCGTGTCTACCTTATAGCGTAATAAAAATTATAACTTTTTCGAGAGATATGTGTTTCGGCTTTGTGCCATCATCATGTTTATTGAATGAAAAAAAAATAGTTCTTGTGACAACACGGTGTTGACAGTGGGGGCAATTTTCCTTGTAACGATAAGAGCTGTCGAACATGGCCACAATCATGATGAGCATCTACCTCTGGCGTGCTGATATCGTAAAAATAAGGTTTAGAATTCGACAAATCACGTCATCACAACTCACAAGGGAGTAATTTTGTAGTCTTGGTCGACCATGAAAGTAAAATTCGATTGCGTGTCTCTATACACTTAGAATCCAATATTTCAGTATTAATTGTTATTCGAATTCATGTAACAATGAGGTGACATTAATGAATTATGGACATCTAATTTTTTTATTGAACTTAAAATTTCGAATTCTGGTTCTATAGAGACACCCAGTTGACTTTCATCTTTGTTGTTGATCATGAGTAAGATCTTAATCCCTGGTGTTGGGACTTATACCTAACCTGTAAAAGTTTGAGGTGAAATGGGCAATAAATGCCTACTATGATAAAGCCGTCTCCCATCATATTAGTTCAGATGGCGCTTGCTATGAAAAAACAGGATTTTGCTTATTTCATTGACTGCTCAAATCAAGAAGTAGTTTGCTGATTGGTAGGTTGACTAAGCACTCTATGCACTTCCAACTTCCCAATTGAAGTAGTTGATCGTCAGGAAACCTCAAAATGAAGTACTTTCGTGCGAAATGGAAATATTTTAGTAGAAAATAGATCGAAGCAGGTGGAGGGTGTTGATGAAAAACATTCTTTCGATTGTTGTACGACTTCAATACGCTGGAGAGTTATACATCCTCTTGGGGGTATACTCATCTTGAAGAATATTGCCGAACTTTTGAATAAGACTCGTGACTGATAGAGTAATGCCTGGTACATAGACCAAACTTTTACTTTCAATTTATTTTTCACTTTTACTTTAAGGAAGTTGTCACAATTCTAGTCGATGGATTCGTTCATACACGACACTTATACTTGAACATTGTGTGTATGTACGCTTCCATCGATCAGCATTGGGAGAACTTCCTCAAATTGGAAGTGAAATATAAGGTAAAAGTCAGGTATGAGAAATACAGAAAAATGCATAAAATAATCCCCTTTTCCTCTAAGGGTATACTTAATATATGTATGTATTCAGTAGTGAAATTTGCTTCGTCCATAATGAACAGGACGAATATTTTTAGTACACAAAAATACATTAATAATTCAATGCGTAACAACCCAAACCGAAGCAAATTAATTTTTCGGCCGTTCTGCCTTATTACCAAAATAAATTATCCAACACTTTCAGTTCAGAAGTTGTAACAACGTTAACATCCTGACGATTGTACTGTAGGCTTTTGGAAAAGCTATACCCAGCCAGGCTCTGTATGCAAAAATAGTGTTCTGGAGAACTAGTTTATGTTTAACGTATGAGACATGCTTGTTGTATGTGTGTCTCGTGATTTATTCGAGTGATTAGTTGTTCTCACTCACTTTCATTTGCTGGAAATGAAGTTTGATTCGAAAATAGAAATGGATATCAAATATCAGAGCAGCGTGACCATATGTGGCATGGTCCTGCCATTTTGACAGGATTGGGCATGATCAATTTACGTTTTATCAAACCTGGCATGTTTTGGCAGGATTGGGTTATATAAAATAAATTTCATCATGACAACGCAATATGCCGAAAATGGCAACTCTGGATACTTCTCGAGCATGTGGAATTTGGAGATTCTCCCCTAATTCTAGTGTTATGTAGGTATCGCATTTAATGAACAACATCAAAACACTTAACTACTTGTATTACAACTCTTTATCACAATATAATACCACACGATCGCTTGAATCGTTCTGCTAACTTTCCAACGCTCTGTACTAAACGCTCTGATAAACTCTCTCTAATAGAAACTCTACACTTCGACTTCTGCACAAAGCGTTCTTCACTCAGCTCTGAATAACTCCGCTCAATTCTCTGTGTATAAAACTCTTCCCGCGATGTCCCGTCTGCTCATATACCTGCGTACACCTATGGAGAATCTTCGAGAGAAGCCTCGATGATGTGTATCGAATTCTCCGAGCGATTTACGAGTTCCTGGAAAAGTGACGTTCGCGCTTCGACCCCTCATCTGCGTTTACGATCGTGAGGGCCGGCGCTAGGACATCTCGTAACAATACTTTGTGTATAAAATATAAGGTTGGTTGGTACTAATGGTAATAGCAAAATAAGAAATCAAATATTCACGTGGTTATACAATGCTGGAGATTTTCCGTGGGCAAGAGTTAGTTATTGGTGGAGATGAAGCGAAAATATGAAAGAGCGGAGGGGGAGAACGGTCCTTTACTTTCCTCTTTGATCACGAAATCCAAAGATGAAGATAAATCAAACGTGGCCTTTTGTGAAGCCTCTAACTGCGAATTGGCAACCCGGCTGCCGGATGTCCGTTTAGCTCGAGACAGCACCGTCAAATGTTTGATACAGAAGTTCCTCGAGCGTATACAATCCTTTTTGGTTGAACTGTCAAATCAATTGAAAATACGCTTGCCATCAAATATACTCTTTAAAGATTTACAGTTCTTGTCTCCCCACAATGTTGTGTATACAGAATTTGATTCAATAGCACCCATTATAGATGAATTTCTTAATCTTGCTGATGAAAAACAAATTCAATGAATTCATGATGAGGACCAACAACTAAAGATTGATACAGAAGTAAGTGACTTATTAAAATCTGCTGGTAGAAGTAATTCAAATACTGTTTAAAGTGTTGACAATTTTTGGGATGCTATCGGCAAAATTCGAAATTCTAATGGATGTAAATATTGCAAATTTCGCATAGGTTCGCTATGTTCACCAATGTCAAGAGCTGCACGCGAAAGAATATTTTCTCAAATTAATGAAAACCAAAATACGAAACAGATTTATAAACCAACATGAAGCATCAATCTTGCATGTTAAACAAGGCATTGGTGAATGGAATGAATAAATCAATTTATGAAGATGAAGAAACTGAAGGATACGATGCTAACTCCAATGTTTAATTACATTTTAATATCTATTTTTCCGTTTCCTGGTTTGTGACAAAGATGTTTATGTTGGCAATAGTCTGGAATTTTTCACTTCATACGTTGGCAGGATTTAGCAGATTTATAACCAAAGTATGGCAGGAGCTGGAGTTCAGTTATGGTTACACTGTATCAGAGTTACTGCGACAAAAGTACATATATCCGCAATCAAATTCTGTATGAATATGTGAATTCCTACATGCGATCATAAGAATTGAATTTTAGATATAAATACTGAACTGTTGACGATGTTTTTCACGAATTTCATATCGACCCCTGGGTTTTCAGAAGGATACTCCGTATCTCGGTGTTCATTCAACCGAAAGAATACAGGTTATTTATTTTTTGCGCTTCACATATTTTAGAAATTCAGGATGTTTTTATCCTAAAATTCAGTTTAAATTCAATCGTCTTTTTCAGAGCGATACCCCTCTAGATGTATCCTAAAGCAGGTTAGTGGCTCAATATTTTTGATAGCTGTGAGCGATTTATTATTCCTTTCGATCCCATGGTTTCTCAATGAATTCTTTATGAGGGTGAAACGCGAACGAGGGTCTTAAATTGAAATCATTCGCGTGTATCGAACATTTTCTGAGTTAAAATTCGGTTTATTTCGAGTATCATGCATACCCGTACACTAGCTCTTGTAAATTAGGGCCAATAGTGAGAATTTAATAGCTAGAACTGATGGAATCAGTTTATTTCTATTATAGTCCCTGAGGCGACTTCCAAAATGGCAGATAGTACTTATGTATAAAACCACCCCAACTAACATTTTAGGACAGTTATTCCACATGCCTGGGAGAAATGTCTAAAAAAAGGATAATACTGGTAGTACAGGCCTTGAATATTTAACTTCAAAGTATAAATAATTTATAAGTAGCAACCTTGGGTAATTACAGGAAAGTAATCACCAGAAAATCCCCTTCAAATTCCATAAGCCACTTTAGAGCAAGAAACATGTGAGAAATTACCCATTTTCTCCTTCAAAAATGACCCAACCGTCGCAAGGATTGGGGCGGTTTGAATTCTGGTATTATTTAGGGTATAATTTACGAAGCAAATGTCATCATAACCCAATGAATGTTTTGGTATTCTCTCTTGGTGAATATTTACCTAAATGTGACTAGATATAAGCCGTTACGGTCAGGGAATATAAAGGTTATTAAACAGGTCTAATAGTTCAATTATTAACTTGATTTCATACCGTAAGAAGAAGAATATTGACTTATAGGTACATTTCAAAAATTACGCCATATTTAATTAGAATATCTGTTTCACCCATCAATAAATATCGATAATATATTGAATTTTAGTTTATTCTGACTATTTATTTCTAAATAATGGCTGCATATGACATTTTGCTAAAAAAGTGTTTTTTGGAAAAAAAATTTAAACATGTGCAATCAATCTAAATTATTTTTGCATTAAAACGCATATTTAAAGAGGCCCGTGGATTTTATGAAGGTAAGAACCATCATTTTACAGAAAATTTCGCGCCGCAAGGAGAATATTGTTGATGAGAGAACATGAAGCTACCGTATGACAATGACAAAGCTGATTCGTTGTGGCAACCAAATTATGAGAAGTTGAGATAGAGATAATATGTATATATGTATGCTATTCATATAAAGAAACCTCTCTTTGTTTACTCATTCGTCCAAGGGAATAATTGGTAACAGAAAGGTTGATTTAAGCTTGATATTTACTTATTTCTGACCAATTTCATGTCAAAATTACTTTTTTGACCCTCAACCTAGTAAACTAAATGTCCAAATATTCCAATTTTCCACGTCTAAATTACTTCGAATTTTTTTCCCACATTGGTAATTACAAGGTAAAAATTACGTAACCTAGTCTTCTTTCAGAAAGGTCGCCGACCTGATCGTAATTATAACTAAAAATGTTAGTTGGGCCTAGCATTGTTTATAGAGATATAGTTAGTCAACTATATGGAAATATTTGAAAGGATGTATACCACGGGTAGATGGCACAAGTGATTTTGTTTCCAAGTCATGTCTTTTCTTTCAATCTTCTCAACGGACGTCGTAGTCTGATTCAGACATTTTTTTCATTACTTACACAAAATACCAAAAAATGGCAGTCAGTTCAGAAACAGCAGTAGATTTTTTTGCCAATGTCGTAGATCTTTCTTTTACCATTCAAGTGCATTGTAAGAAAACGGAAACATCGACATTATACTGTAGGAGTAACAAAAACGCTTCGAATCCTTTTTGGAAAGGCATTGACTAACTGTATCTCTATAAACAATGTCCCTAATGTGCAGAAAATTCCAATCGAGTTTCGAATATCTGTGAGTTTAAATCATCCGGAAAAAAATCGTTCAGACCACTTACCGACCCAGTAGGTTAACGGATCAACATCTATCAGGAAACAACTATCTCCCTGACTTATACTACGAAAGGCGTTGGATTATATCAGAGAGTGGTGCAGGATTATTCACAGAAGAAATTCATGCATATACTTTGAGCGAAAAACTTCCGGCATTTAGTTTCAAATATTGGGACGGACACACTTGGAGACTGGTAGTTCTATGAAAATGAATTCAATTTTTAGATATGGGAAGTCATCGACTTCGTGTTGATGATGGAAACCGTTCTGCAAGTGTGCTTGTTCCTATAATAGAAAATCATTTCTGGCAGTTGTATAGCCAAAAGAATCTGAAGAATCCTGCACTCAAACCCGCCGGATATAATCCAATGCCCTTCGTGCTATTAGCCAGGAAAGTAGTTGTTTTATGGTGGATGTTAGTCCGTAAACCTACTGTGTGGGTGAATTGATGCTGGACTGAACGAATTTTTCTGTTCTTTGGTCTGTTCTATTCTTTTAGGTGATTCAATTTATAGCCAGTCTTCAAGTGTCTTTGCTGAAGGCATTCAGTCGATGGGTTTTCGTATTTACCACAACTAGATAAATGAAATTTGAATAAATCCGTTATGTATGATTGCTCAATGAGATTGTTTGCTGAGTTTGTTTCAGTTTTTCAATCATAAAACAACTCCTAGTTTTCTATAATTATCCAGTAATTATGAGAACTCCCATTGGAAAGAAAAAATACAATTTGTAATTCATGAACACCAGTCACTGTCTCAGTCCCCCGTATTGGATTGGCAGACTGAGTTTCATAGCTTTGCCGTACAGTGGAAAGGGGTATGGATATCTTGCCTTTCCTTCTGTACAGTATAACGATCCGACACACGTTGTAATTTGTCAGGTGCCCTCCACACATCATACCAGCATCTTCATCACTTCATTCCTAATCATAACCAGTATTCAGTACAAAGCTGGGAAATCAATTCCCGATATGTTTTTGAGGTTAAAAAAAACAAAGCCAATTTCTGAATGAAACGTGTGGGTTCCAATCGTTTTTTATTGGAAAAATTCGTATTCGGCTTCTGAAAGAAAAAGTTGTACCAACGCATTTCCTCAAAATTTGGTCATGCCCGATAAACGAAACTTTTGCCCTTTCTACTGAATATATATGGTTCAACAGCTGTTGTGTTTCAGTGCGAAACCGATTCCAAATATGGCGATGAGTTCCTCTGTAGTTTTTTTGGAAAGCATAATCTGAAAAAAAATTGAAATTGATTTGAAATCTATAAAATTTTGCATTGGAGTGTTTTTACTGGTGCTACAAGTTTCTACCATGGTTAAGATATCTAGGCCCCTATAATATGGTTTCAACATGCTTCCGGTGAGTTATCAGCTTTTCACTTTTTGTAATAGGTTATCTCAAGAACAATGTATAACAAGAAGTCGGAGAAATCCATGAATGCGTGTGCTATTTTATCATATCTGCATTTGATGCCGTACTTGAGTAACTTGAAAATGTTTACTCGATGTGTCAGTCGATTTTAGGTGTTCCTTGAACGTTTTTATCGTTGCCTAAGACACTGCAAAAATTCTGGCACAAGTTTCATACAGAGGTCCTCTAAGAAGAGTCTACTCTCAAGTCTCAACTATTCGATAGGAAATATACCATGTGTATACATGGTTTGAAAAATCTTATCTAGAAGAGCATTTTCCTGCTATGTCCCAATTTTAAAGATCACTCGGAACGAAAATTACCGCCACAATTTTCATCTGGGTGAGAAGGATGCTTCGAAATTTCAGGTGAGAACTTTTGACTGATATGCGGAATTACTTTGCGTAGCACTTTTTCTTAATGTTCAAAACCCCATATCATTCAGGCTCAAAGTATTCTCCTTTTTGGGTCTCTAAAAACTGGTTTCAAAAATTCTGATTATATCAACTCGATTTGGAAATATTAAATATGGTATGTGCGTTTTGAAAACGTTCTTTCACTCGATAGATCAGGTTTTTTGAAGTACCCTATCAGTCTAGCATCCAAATCGAAGCATCACCGCTAAAATATATTTTCAGTCCTTTCTCCTGACAGAACTTTGAGATACCGGAGCAATGAGATATGTGTAAAACAGTATAGTGATGATATTATTGGAATATATGGTAGGCTCATCAAAAAGATATCCGTCATCTAGATTTCATTGCATTCTTCATTTGTTGCGCTTAATTGACGACCTGATATGGGATTCGACTAATTTCAATTGATGTAATGAAAAAATGGGCAACATCCATATTGACGAGAGGGAGGTTTTTCATGAATTCAAGTGGCGAAAGTAGCATCGATGTGTGTGGGTTGTGCAACTGCTTAGATTTTATGGCATTATCGATGAAGTGCGCATGAACTTCATGCACTACTTTAATGATAATTGAAATTACACCTGCTCATTACGATGATTTGATGAAAAATTTTATGAACCAGCTTTCCTCAATGATGTTTTCAGTAGGTACCTATCTTTGGATCATTGTCCATGATAATCAAAAATGGTCAAACACAGTTGTATAATAAAATATTCAAAGAAAGCAAAATAAATTCTCGATTCAATTGGCTCATACTGTTGGGTTTTTAGTGAGTAAATAGGTTTTTCGCCTTCGATAAACTCTTATTCACCAAAACAGAAAGCTGTCACTTTAAAATTACAATTGCCAATTGATACAAATTATATTTCAAATGGGACAAGATTCAAAATTCAATAAACGATCCAATACATTTAGGTATATCAGTGGATTGGTGCCACTGTGGCGTTTTTATGTCGTCGTCGATGACGTGCAACCTTACATATTGTACGAGCGTTATTTTCAAAATCAATCCAAACTGAATATGTACAAACACGTTACGAGCCGTGGACGGGGAGCTTTAGTTAAATTATAAATATACTTGACGGCAAAACAGATGTTTCTCAAGTTTGGTAGGGTGAAGTAATATGTTGCCTAGCTAAGCAACCAGCTCAACTTATCAAAGCTTATTCAACTTCGTTTCAACAATAGATAGCAAGACGTTTTCGTTGGCAACCCTTGTATCAATTATAATATGAATGTCATATCGAAGCGGTTGTTAGTTCGGTATCTACAATAGCCGTGAGCTGTCCCTAATAGAATAAGTTTACGTTCTGATCAATCAAACTCACTTTCGGATAGAAAGTAGAATACTATGGATACAAAGAATTCCACTGCAGGAATCGACAACTCCTACATTCAGGTCGACGGAAGAATTACTCGAAAACTTCAAACATTGAAACGAATGAACTACAAATCCTAGCAGTTCTTTGGATTGAACAAACCTCACAAACCACAAAAACTCTGCATTATATTCAATTATTCTTCAATTGGAAGAGAAATAATGGAAGAGCATCAATAAAAAAATTCAGAGGTAATCGCTATCTATCAATTAAAAAAAAAATTGTCTGCTGAAATAACATCCATCCTTTAGAGCGCCTCCGGCTTCGTGCTTCACAGAATGCTTGCCATTTGTAACAAAATTTGTTAGATTTGTAGACTACTCACAGCTAGAGCCAGTCCTGCCCTTTTACACTTCGCAAACAAAACTGTAAAAACGTTTAGTGGTGTTAGATAACTGACGCTGTTCGTCAGATTTTTGTTCGAACTTGACGATTACGATTCTTCCGCGCTGGGTATGGCAACATCATTCGAAATGGTATATTGAAACGAATACCGTTATTCTATTTATTTACCTCGCGACCTTGGCAAATGCTAATGATAGCACCATTCTGAGAATTCATTGGCGAAAATCGTTTTTGATCTCTCGAGATGAAAACATTCTTTGGCGAGCTTTTGAGGTTGAAATTATTGGTCGCTGGATCCCAATTCTACGACTAAAATACTTAAACATTTTTACATTCACAGTGTGTTGTCCTTTTTATGATTATTGTCATTGACCAGGAACGTTGAAATGTAAGACTTCAGTAATTCTCAGCTCGCACAGGTTTGCACTTTTGATTATTGTTTTTTTTGGAGGAGGCGACAATCGTTGGAAAGATAAAAGATCTCAAATATTTTTTCAAACGAACTTCAAAGTCATTTTGGATTGGGGTCCTCTTGTCGAAGATTCACTATGTGCTGCCAGCATTATCTAACACATACAAAGAACCCATTCAAATCATCTTGTTGCAAACTCAAATACTTGGTTGGAGGGGTGTTATTCACCTGTCATTACTCAGTAATTTCCTTACTAGGCTGATAATTCAAAATTTGGTTAGCATAAATGAATGTTTTTTTCCAGATTAGCAATTATTTTACACACCAGCTGACTAGGTAGTACTGTAGGCTTCCCTGCCCTTTCTATAGTTGATATAGCTAATGGACATTCATGAAGTAATTAGTCACCCTAGAGCATCAAGCCAATTGAAGCCTACAAGCTGCCCCTTGTCTGCTCTATCGTTTTCACCTTCACTTCAGAAAACCTGCAGATAACATTAATTTTCTTAGGACCGGTTTTTCCAATGCAAGATATCTATCAGAATAAAATAACTAACAGTTTTCATCCTTGTCACTGCCAAACATTACTTAAAAGCACCCTCTCATTTCTTCCATCTATCTGACATATATAACTCATTAGTTTTTGTATTGACAAACTGGCCCTGGGTGGGGTGCTTAACATTTGGTGGACAAGCACCTTCGAGAAGTTTCCACAATTTGGTGGAGAGGACTTAGATGCTATATAAAGAACCGGGATCCGCTTTGCTATCACTATTTTTGGTGAAGGCGGTAGTGACCAAACAACATTTTCAATAGTCGAGAGTGGAGGATTGTAATGATTGTGATATGAAATTATTGTTGTATTTTATAGCTGGACAGGAGGCTCAATACAGAGTTTTTGTTCAAATTATTCGAATCATTTCCAAACAACCCAGGATCTTTACAATAACTCGTAAAAGCGTGCCTTGTATTTATAACTATGGATTTCACTTCAGGAATGAAGATGTGTACGAATTCAGTTTGAATTCGTCCTAATGTCCCATTGTTTGAAAGTGATGGGAGAAAATAATGAAAATGTTCCGACGCTTACAATTACAACTGCAGTTCACACTTTCCCACGAGCAATGAATCTGGGCCACTGCGACAGAACTGGACGGTCTCGGAAGGATTAACGTTCGAACTTTTGAATGACTGAACATTTTCTCCCAATGCACCTCGAATAAGATTATATAGTTTGGGGAAATGGGGAACGGAATGGTCTGAATACTTGATGGTGCGCTTCACAGATTTAACTCGTTTTCGGTAAACGTGTTGAATAATAACCATTCAAGAACAGGACCGGTTGTAGACCGTTTGGTTCGGTATGGGAAATGTTCTTTGTGATGAAAGCCATAGGATTGGTGAAATAAGTTTCTATCGAAAGGTCTCCAAATACTTGCATGAGAGTGTAGTATTAGCGTGAATAATGTCAGAGGGCCGATTGAATTCAGTCCAATATAACTGAAAGTGAGAACGAATAGGTCGGGCAGCATCTAGGGTTGAATAAACTGTATAAGTACACCGTGTCCGATCTTTGATATTAACATCATTTGTTCTTTATCTCGAAGGTTTTCAGCTTGATGTTCGAATAATCGAACTCTAGGAAGAATTTCATTTCAACGCCAGAGGCCTCATATCTTCTGTATAGAGATGAATTGCCCCGAAACCAAACTGATATCACTCGAAGCGCGTTTCGTTAACAAGATTGGCTTCTTCAGTAGACGATAATTAATCGATACGATCTTCCCCTTGGATGGATGATATTCTCTGAAAATCACAAGGGTTCACCTTTCAGATGAACCTAACGATAAAAAACGTATGATTAAATGAGAGATATATCGAAGAGAGACTTCGGAAAAAAGTATTTATTTGAAATTCAAAATAATATATTCTTCTTTAATATATAATTTACATACTAAGGAGTCCCACGGACTCGTGATTCATCAATCGGTTTGTTTTCATACCCAAATAAAAAAGTTTTCGTAGATAATAAAAGTTTATCGATAAAATTTGAGGAGTATTACTAATTACTAATTATTATTAAAAAAATCCTAAATTAATTCTAGTGTGAGATTCGGTAAGAAAATATCTTGCTAGAACTGTCTGAAACTGAAAGTGATAACATTATGTACATATAATCTGAATCATAATCATCACGAGAAAGAGGAATGACCTCCCCTTTTTTTTCGACAAAAATGTCAGTACGACAACGAACATCATTGTTCAGTTCAAATATTCTCATTTAGATTTAACAAGTTGATAGGTACCACGTAAACTATCTCCAAAATGGTCAATTGAACTAAATTTTGCATGGTAACTGTATTTGAATATGCTGGAAACTACTTGTAAGCCCAGATGCTTACAATAGTTATATTTTTTATTGAAACCAACTTTTTCAATGCAGTTTTGTACTTTTTTATTGTAACTGACAACGTTTTTTCATACTAATGTTATGTCAATACTATTAATTGTCAAAATTCAACTTTTTCCAATATACAGTGTATAAAAGATAAAAAAAAAACACAATAATGATTCTTCAACAGCAACACTCCCCCCAGTAATGAAACTCGATTCATTACTCATTCGTTTCTTCATCAGGAATCAACGTCTAGGACACATAGTTTGACTACAGAACGCTGGAAAACTCCTGTTTTGGTTTTGACATCAACCATCCTTATCTGGCCATCTGATCCCGGAAGAACTGCGAGGATTCTCCCCTTGGGCCAATAATTTCGGGGTAGATCACTGTCAACTAATATGACAACGTCACCGACCTTAACATTTCGAGGGTCCCTTTGGTACCATTTTGTTCTTCTTGTCAGGGTAGGGAGATACTCCCTAATCCACCTTCGCCAAAAACAATCTGCTAAGTATTGGGCAATCTTCCACTGCTTTCGCGTGACTAGGTCTTTTTCTGAAAAGGATCTGAACATACAGACAGAACTAGAGCTACCAATCAGAAAGTGGTTAGGCGTAAGTGCTTCTTCGTCCTCAGGATCTATAGACACGTGTACCAGTGGTCGAGAATTAACAATGTGCTACGCTTCATCCATCAGCGTCCATAGAACTTCTTCACGTGGAGCCTGTTCCTTCAATATGGTTTTCAACGTTTTGATTGATCGCACTAATCTTTCCCAACTGCCCCCCATATGTGGCGTTGCTGGAGGAATGTAGTTCCATTCAATTCCTCTGGAGGTCATTTCGGCTGTAAGATTTTCCTTGTTCATTTCTTGAAGAGCTTTTTTCAGTTCTTTGTCCGCTCCGTGGAAATTTGTGGCGTTGTCTGAATAGATTTTCTTTGGGCATCCTCTTCTTCCAATCAGACGTCTTATAGCCATAACGGTCGAACAGGAGCTGAGAGATGACGCGATTTCCAAATGAACAGCTCTAGTACTCAGGCATGTGAACAACACACCCCACCTCTTCTCATGTCTTCTTCCCACGGAGATATTCATTGGGCCGAAGTAGTCCATACCTGTATACGTGAAAGGCCTGACGAAACTTTCCAATCTACAGGCTGGTAATGGTGCCATTTCGGGTTGTAGTGGTTTTTCTCTCATGTTTTTGCAGTATTGGCAGGAATTCCATGTACTTCTCACTGCATTTCTTATGTTGAGAATCCAATACCTCTGTCTCACTTCGTTCACTACATATTCTTGTCCGTGATGTCTTGCTTTCAGATGATAGAACTGCAGTAACAATTTTGTGAAAGCATTTTTTGGGTCCAAAATGATAGGAGTTTTGGTATTTTCCTCTAAATCTGTCGAATTTCTCAATCTACCTTTTATTCTTAAAATGCCTTCAACATCAATATATGGTGATAATTTGTAAATCCTGCTTGAACTCTTGATTCTTTTATTTTTCGATAAATATTCTAATTCTTCTCCGAAGCCACCTCCTTGCGTTTTTCGAATCCATAACATTTCTGCTTCCCTGATTTCGTCAGGAAAAAGTTCAGCTGGCAAATGTGTTCTACGAATCTTCTTACTACAGATGTTTACAAATCGCAGTAACCATGCTGTTGCTCTTAATAACTTCATTAGCGATGAAAATCTTTGAATTTTTGGAAGTGATTCTGATAAATCAGTCATCGAAGTTCTAACCATTACAGCTACAAATTCTCGTTTCATCTCAGCCATAAATTCAGATGTTGTTCCAATATTCTCGATTTTTTCAATAGGCCAGCTTTCTTTTTCCAAAATAAGAAAATCTGGTTCTTTGAACCATCGGCTTTCTGAACAGAAATCACAGTTTTGACTATCTCGTGTCGCTTCATCAGCTACATTTATTTTCGTAGATATCCAATTCCAGGTTGATAAATCAGTGTTTTCTATTATTTCGCCCACTATGTGTGCAACATATGGTTTGAGTTTTCTTGAATCTGATTTCAACCAAAAAATGACATTTTTTGAATCTGTCCAAAAGTAGGTGTTTGAAATAGATATGGAGTGATTTTCTTGGACAGTTTTCGCCATTCGAGAACCTAATACTGCAGCTTGTAATTCCAGCCTTGGAATGGATACAGAGTGTAATGGAGCCACTCTTGCTTTCGCCATGACAAAGGATGTTTGTACCACGCCATTCTTTTTCGCCCTGAAATATGCCACCGCAGAGAAAGCCTGGCTGCTACCGTCACAGAAAACGTGCAATTCCAAGTCATCTCCACTCATAATTTCCATGTACCAACGAGGAATTCTCAGTTGGGAAATTTGTTTTAGATTCTTCAACCATTTCTGCCTACACTCTTCTGGGATTTCCTCATCCCAGCCAATTCCCAAAAGCCAAATATCTTGCAAAAGTATCTTTGCTTTTATTGAAAAGTTCGAGAGGAAACCAAGTGGGTCAAATATTGACATAGTCTTCTTCAGTACCTCCCTTTTTGTGCAGCTCCCATCCGTCGCGTCGTATCAGCTTTATTTATACGAAAAGAAAATGAGTCTTCATTAGGATCCCAAAATAATCCCAGAACTTTTTCAATTGGTAAATCTTCCTCCAAATCTAGGTTTTTCATTTCTCTATTCCTCAATTGGTGGGGTATCGATTTCATTACCTCTTTCGAGTTGCTTGACCATTTTATTATGGAAAATCCACCTCGTTTATGTACTTCAATTACTGAAGCAATCAACTCTTTTGCTTGCTCTTCTGAGTCAACACTATCCAAATAATCATCAACATAGTGTTGACTCAAAATTGCCTTGACCGCTTCTGGATGTGTATCTTCGAACTCTTTTGCATTTCTTCTCATCATGTACTGAGCTGATGTAGGAGAGGAAACAGCACCAAAAATCATTGCCACCATTTCAAATTCTTCTGGAAAAACCTGTCGATCTTTTTTTCTCCACAAAAATCGCTGAGCACACCTATCTTCTCTCCTGATGTTCACTTGATGGAACATCTCCTGTATATCTCCTGAGAACGCGATGCTCTTTTGTCGAAATTTAAAAAGTACACTCAGAAGAGAATTCAGTAAATCTGGACCTTTTAGAAGTACATCATTCAAACTAACACCATTGATTTTTGCCGCCGCATCAAAAACAAATCTTATTTTTTCTGGCTTATTAGAATTAGTTGTTGCGAAATGGAGAAGATACCAGTTTCGTCCCATATCATTTCCCTTACTTTCTTCGGGTAATAATTGCGCATAACCCTTATTCAAATAATCTTCAATTTTTTTGCAGTATTTTTCTGAAAAGTCCCTATTTCTATCCATCTTTTTTTCTATCATTTTGAGTCTGTTGAATGCGACAAGTTTACTTTTTGGTAAATCAATGTTATCATTTTTCCACAATAGACCTGTTTCCCATTTATTTTCCCCTACCCGTTTAGAAGTATCCTCAAGAATTTTCAATGCCCTTTTATCATCTTTTGACATTAGATGTTCTTTCAAAATTTGTATACCCATATTTTCTATTCTAAAAGATCGTTTCACCATTTCGTGAAGTGCTGTATCACTCTGATTATGAACATGAAGTACTAACTCTCCATCTACACGACCCCGATGAGCCACATTTCCGTGAATAACCTACCCTAATTTTGTTTTAGACAAAATAGGTGAATTTTTCCCTCCTTCAATGATCTCCCTAGCTATTATTAGGTCTATGTTATCCTGCCCAATTAGAATTTTAGGTTGAGCATCCTGATATGATTGCAAATCAACATTTTCGGACAAAAAATTCCACCTTTTGACAATTTTTTTCATATCGACTGTCTGAACCGGTAAATTTAGATTTTTGACGGTTCTAACATCAGAGATAAAATAATTATCTTTGGAGTTATCACCCTGTATACCCATACTGACTCTTCCGGACTCTTTGTCTTCATTTGTTATTGAATTTGTCCATCTAAGTCTGAGACATTCTTTCGGTCCATTGGCTCCAATTTTGTTTGCTATTTCCAGTAACACTTGACCCCTCATCAAACAATGCAAAAGTGAAGCACACACCCTTTGGCCCCTTCAAAATAACAGGCGCAACTCTTAATAAAATTTCGTTGTTATACTGTTTGGAATGATGATTTACAATGTCTGAATTTTGATTTTCGATTGTTTTCTTATTGTCATGGAGAAGATGATTGTGATACAAGTTGCAGCCATTCATATAATTCATATCACATAATTTTCTCATTTTGCAGTACCTAGCCAAATGATTCGAAGAAATGCAACAGTAACAAAGTTTATTATTTCTTACCCATTCCAGTCTTCTCTCAACATCTAGTTCCTTGAAGAATTTACACTTTTCTGTTTTATGATTTTTCATCTTACAGTAAAGACATTCATTTATCTTGACATCTTGCTTTTCTCTTTGTTGAGTAGTTGTGCATACGTACTTTTTCTTCCTATCATCTGTTTCTGGAGTACAAACGAAACCGACATCATCCGCAACCTCAGACAGCCAATCGGAAAACTCTAGAATCGTTTCAAATTTATTAGTTCTAGAAAGTTTATTTGCAATTCTTGCCCATTCCATCTTAAGACTCGGTGTTAATTTCGCTACCATATCGGATAACAATTGAGGATTAGTTAAATATTTATGACTATTCAAACTTGTCACAGTGACAGCTAAATTTTGTACAGAATTCGAAAGGTCAATAATGGAATGCAATTTATCCTCCCTAACATTTGGAATTTTTCTTACTGTGTTGATTAAATCGTTCACAATCAATTCCGGTCTCCCAAAACGTCTCTCTAAAATGTCAATGATTTTGTCTACCTCTAAAAAAAGTGAAAGATAGAAGTGCTTCAACACTGTCCCTAGCCTTTCCACGGAGACATTTTTGTAGCCTCGATATATTTTCTCGATTACTGAAATTACATATTTGTGAAGTTTCTTTAAACTGTGTGATGAAATGTAACCATTCTATCGGATCACCTGAGAAAATAGGAAGGTCCTTACTCACCGGACCAATTTGTAAGCCCAGATGCTTACAATAGTTATATTTTCTATTGAAACCAACTTTTTCTATGCAGTTTTGTACTTTTTTATTGTAACTGACAACGTTTTTTCATACCAATGTTATGTCAATACTATTAATTGTCAAAATTCAACTTTTTCCAATATACAGAGCATAAAAGATAAAAAAAACACAATAATGATTCTTCAACAGCAACACTACTGTTGATTCTCTAATCACCGAAATCTTCGAGGTGAATTGTAATTAATTCGATATGGATATTAATATTCCAACAAGATGGACCAGCACCACATTACTCCAGACAAGTAAGAAATTATTTGGATAATACTTTCCATGTTCGTTGGATTGGCCATCGAGGTCCTACGGAATGGCCAGCCCGCTTGCCAGATTTGAAACATTTTGACTTTTTTTTTGAGGCTATTTGAAGCAAGAGGTGTACGAAATTGAACCTGTTTTAATATTGAATATATGGAAGAGAATGATAAATATTTGAAGAAATATCGACGTTGCTGTCTTCGAAAATGTTCGACGTGAATTATAGGATAGTCTGTTCCTATGTCAAGACATTATCTCCTCAAAGTATGAAGTTGAACGTCGATATTCAGGCAATTATTCAATGTTCCGTCATTTTGTAGTAGGTGAATATATTGACTTTATATTCTAGGGTTGTAAAGTATTTTCCAGGAGCTTCAAAATGTTGTATCATAAGACCCCCCCTTCCCATTTAATTTTTTTTCCAGATCGCGCCCAGTCGCAATTTTGAATTTCTCATCTGTCAATTTTACTCCAAAATATAGTATTTATGCATCAATTTCATTATCCCAAATTTCAATTTTTTTCAGTTAATCCGTTCAAAAAATAAAAGTAGAGGGACATCGAAAAAACCACTGTATGTAATTACAAAAACAACTCATTTTCTTTTTCAGGATTCGAAACAGTCAGTGTCTTGAAACAAATATTCAATGCTGTTTGCTTTTTAGATTTTTCGCTGAAATCACTCTTTTGCAGAGATATTTCGTTATCAAATTCCAACAGGTTTGCAGATGACTGCATCGATCTTTCGACTCGGGGAAATTTCCACTGAATACTTTGGCTGCTAGGTGGGAAAATTTCCACTAGAATTGGGTGACAATAGGTCTAAATGCGAGCATGCATTGACTCAAATTCACAGGAACAAAATTTTACTCAAAATACAAGCTACGAGTCAAAATGTATTTCGAAATTCCAACTTATAACTCAAAATATCAGATACTCCCTATTTTATCTCGTCAATAAGTTTTGAATTATTTTCTCGGATGGATGAAATTTTTTTTACCATTTTTAGGTGTCCTTCCGAATCTTATGTGTTCAACTGAATGAGGAGTCTCTGAAATTCTGGATTGTGATTCGGAAATTTAAAATTCAGATATATTTTGAAGTGAATTTATAACTTTCAACTCGGAAATTTAAAACTCCAATATAAAACCCGGAAGAGAGTTCTACATTCTGTGTGTCCTTTCCAGAGCTCCGTACATCGTTGTCTACCGTAATAAAATATGTCTAACGCCCTTATCCCATCGATTCATCTCCTGTTTAATTGGAGCAATGGAAATCCCGAGCATAATTAATTTCTGGCTAGCGCTATAACCAGCCCTTGTATATTAATCAGATCGACGGAAAGGATGGCATACCGATTGATTTGAAGGAACCGGAGTATGAAATCGATTATTTCACGCTTCCGCGAGTGTATTGCTTGCTCTCCAGGTCTGTTTCTTCAATAATCAGCCTCCGGTTCGATTGAAACATCGGTCCACTTGGTCAGAAACGCTAATGATCAATCGTTATGGCAATGTTTGAGCGTAGCCGGAAAGTGATTGGTTAGACTCCGGCAGAAGCGTCTGCTCTGAATTATGCATATGCAGAACAGTGGATCGAGTTGTATGGGCGTAACTGTATGATTTGCTAGGATGTCAAATAGTTTTCGAACAGAGCGGTTGCTTTTTGAATGTCGACCTGAATTTCTCGAAATAATGTCGTATTTGAAAAATCTGCCAACCAGAATTACGGGGAGAAAGTGGATTCTTCAATAGTTCCGGGTATCCCGTGCTCGCTAATAATATATACTCAACGAGCGTAAAACGTAAAATAATGACCGTTATACGCGAGTAGAATACCACACTTTATCCACGACAATTAAAATTGTTTGTTGAAGATTTTTCGTTGAAAAATTTTGTTACATTATATTATTTTTCATTTATAGTACAGTACATAGAAAATTATAATAATCATAATAATTAATACAAAATCTATGTATGTAGCTCAACAAATATCATGTATCTAACCTTAGAAGAAGAAATTTATATTACAAGATATTTATTTACGGTTATCAATAATTGTAATATTTGAACAATTGGTCAAGTTAATCGAAGGTATAGGATTGACATCAAAACAATATAATATTATAGCTAAATCAAGGAAGCATCTGACAGCAGTGATTAATAACTGCCGTGATTAATGGGTAATTGAGGTCGAGCAAACAGGCGCAACAGGTACATTATACAAAAGTATAATGAACGAAATTCTGAAGAGTTTATCATGAACCTAAAATTTTTGTTTGGGGTAAACTTAGTACACATTCACAACAACAACAAACAAATAACAAATCCTCTAACCATTCCACTATTGAATATATTCGTTTTTTTTTCTAGAAATGTGTCGCTGTCGAATGAGAGGGTCATGAAATTCAAAAATAGATCAAAAATAGAAAAATATTCGTCTTCACAACGTCTCAGTTATTATGACACTCTATATTTTATTTTATTGCATAAAATAGTTTTCTTCAGAGATTTGCTATAGAAGTAGTCGAACCCCAATTTTCCATGCCAGTTTCATGAGAAAACTATTCAATATTTGGAAAGCTTCTTCTATTTTTGGATTTTGTCGCCCTGCTATTTCAAAAAGAGTTACTGAAAAAAATGGTGAATTTTATAGGCGTCCCAGACTGGATACGTTTGAAATTTCAATGGCAAAATTTATATATATATATTTATCACTTTGTGTTTTTCGAAAAAAATTAATTTGCCCCCTGATATTTTGCATCTGATTGCCAGATCTGAAATTTTAAAAAACAATACACATGACTTAGTAAGAGTTCCTCAATTCGATATAGAATTTCTGAGATTATCTATGAAGTTACCTGCAAAATTTGCATTGTATACTACCTTCAAATCCTTTTAATAGAACTCAATTAATCAAACACCAAACATTTGCATTAACGTTTTGCTCTTTCGCCAACGAAGTTGGCATCTTCAGATATCTTGGGTTATGGGGAGTTCACTATACAAATTGATATAAAAAAAGTTATTTCTTTTCAATTTAATATACGTCGAGCATATGATCTAGAGAGGAGTTTTTTTCATACTGTCGATACTTTCTCCGCAATGTCTTTGTTGATATATCCATGGCTTCAGGTCCTAAACTTCAGACGGTTCGGCCCTTATTATATTTGTTTGCTGTTTTTCCATTCAGATGTGAATATAAGAAGGAAATCTAGATTGATTTACCGTTGTGTTATGAATCGAATATGTGATCCAAGTTTCGAAATCTCAATATTTTCATTGCAATTTTCTAAAGTTATTGCTCAGATTTATGAGAATGTAAACACGTTACTGGCCTGACATTTCTCAAAATGAAACATAAACATTCATAGCACTTTAATGAAGTACATATTCATCACTTATTGGGAAAGGAACTTACCTATTTTTGGATAATTGGGAATTTTGAATTAGAAAGATCCTTATTGATTTCGAGAAACGACGTATATTGTTTCTCAAAAATTATGGATTGACTCATTTTTATCCATTCCTTAAATGTAATAAATGAAATCTCATTTTCATAAATGTTTTTTATGTCATTTTTGAAAATGAAATAAAATGTATGTTTCCAATCCAACATGTTATGCAAAGAAAAACAACACCCTTCTGTGAAGTTCTCTATTATGACCCGACTTTTTTCTTCCAGAGCCTCTAACTCATTGACGCAACGATGAGGTGAAAAAGAAAGCTTCGTAATGCAACTGAAGCGACCTTTTCGCGGAGGTCTCAAAAAGGCCTTTGGACTGCTATGCACTCTCCTGGTAGTGTACCTGCTGGTACACTCTGTCGGACTGATCGGTTCGGATTTCCCGAGTATGGTTACCGATCAAAAGTACGTCGTCGGAAACGATAAGAAACTTTACGAATACAACCGACAGATGCCGCTCATTTTCATCGGCGGCGTGCCGAGGTCGGGGACGACGCTGATGAGAGCCATGTTGGATGCGCATCCCGATATCAGGTAGGTGTCTGTCTAGATGAGCCATTTTTTATGATGATAATAAGTCTTCATTTCCACTCATCAGCCCCAAATTCGACAATTCACTCTGTAGCGACTGATATGGTGATTCATTTTTATGAAATAGTTCAATCAAATATGGTGAAAATATAAGACCAAGATCGAGGGTAGAGCTTAACAGAGGTTTAGTTTTCGAGTCCTGCAAATCTTTATTCTCTAGGTTTCGTGATCAAAATGAAGTAATTTGAAATTAACAAAAAAATATTGTTTTCCCTCCCCTGAAAATGAAAAAGAAAGCTTTGGAGTCTCATGATATATGTGATTGTTACGTCAATTCTCATCGAAAGGTAAATCTCAACTGAACAATTTGGGCCAGATGGCAAAAATCGGATTCAGTTGGGAAAAATGCGATGAAATCGATTTCAATTTTCAATCAGAAACGTAGAAAAATGAAGAGGAATGCGGGAAATGTCCAGAATGAAGAGTTTTCCGGTTGTGTTGATGCACTGGGATTATTGCAAATTGTCCACTTACCACATTTCGACGTGCTTCATTCAATAATAAAAGGGCGAACCGTTTTTATTTCCCTTTTTCTGAACTCTTCAACAAAATCGCGTATGTACACCAAACTTGCATCTTTGTCAGAATACCTCAAATTAAAAATTTGAGCTATTCATGAACAACAATGGTTTTGGAAGCCCGATGTGAAACTTATTTCCACGTGTTCAGGTATACCGTAAACCATCGTATCCACTATAACTGAATGACAGAACTAATCTTACGAATGATGAACACTAATGACAATGAAATGTTTCATAAAATAATGAACCTTTGTTCTTCACGTATTTAGCTCCTCAAGCTATTGCTAGCTCCTCAAGCTATTGCATTTGCGAAACACGTGTCGCGGTTTTGTTAGTAAATTGTTAGTGACAATCATACAATATTTTGTGTTTAATATGGATTTTAATCACCTGCTTTCAAACGTTTCATCACGAATAAGGAATGTTTCTTATTGAAATTGTCAAATATATAGTGTGGTGAAACGATTAGTTTTATTCTATTGAATTTGCTTCAAATCTCTAGGGTCGATTGTGGTTCTTCTCACTAAGTGAGAGCCTTATCAGTCAGTTTCCTAAGGAAGGATAGTAATCATTACGATGTAAAGAAAGGCCAACAATGTATTTTACTTCAAGTTTAATAGCTCATTGCTTTTATACCCAAATTTCTGATTATCTCTTCATACACTAATATCCCAAAATTTCCCTATCACATAAATATAATCAACACTTATTAACCATACTTTCAACAATAGAAATCCATATTATACAAAATCGAAAGGACATGAATACCCCAATGTTTTCCCCAAGTTACAATTTATTATACAAGACTGAAGATTTGATCACTCAGAATCATGGAAAACATCCATCAAAATTGTAATATAACCATTGATCATAAACTTTTCATGAAGTTCAGATTACCCTTTTACCTTTTTGTAACGTTACAAGAAGTGCACAACTCTGGGTACCTGTGGAAGAAAATTATCAAATGATCCTTACAAGGATCTGTAATATTTTGAGAAATCAAATTTCAAATATTAAAATATTGGAAATATCCCTAAATCGAATACTTAACTAAAGTATGGTGAATACTGATGATCCATATCCATGGAGATTAAATAAAATAAGGCAGCAACTGCACCATCCAAAATAAAATTGAAAACAAGATTCTGGTCTTCGCGACAACTCCAAATCTTCTTAGCATTGCCTGATGCCATGCAGAAGCAACTGAACCAAGTTCTTCCTTGGATTCATCTTTCCATTGAATGAATTAAATGGGGAAGTAATAAAACCCTATAAATTTCCAATGAATTTCCAAAAACACAATTTCTATAATTTTGCTTACCCTAAATTGGGGGTTTAAAATACTTAAGCTGGGGATGAGGAAAGTAGCTGAACTGATGAGGAAATCAATCCGACACATGGTCGCCATTTTCAATTGTTTCATCAAAGGTATGTTATCCCAAAACATCCAAAAAATCTCTATAATCCATATCACAAAAATCATCTGAGCCGATCCACTATTCGACATCTAGCAAATTTGGTGAATATTTTCACAAGAAAATAATTACACCTTTGAAAACGTTTAATGACTGCTTAAACGTACTTCTCTCATCGACAGTCAACCACCAAGAGAGCGAGCCTTCCTCTCTACTTGTCTATCCCTACCCGAAATCATAAAACATCAAAATGACCTTGAAATTGTCAATCCATAGAACCTATTATGGTCATGTTGAAGGACAATCAAAATTTCTACAAGTTTATGTATTAAAATGTATATGTATAAAAATAAGAGAATAAGATGTAATTTGAAAGCTATTATTTAAAAGAAAAACTCAGAGCAATTACTGAACTTTCATTATCATGAATATCCGAATTTTAGCTGAAGTTAAAAAATACTTCCATGAAGAATTCAATGGAATTTGGTGAGAAATGTAAAGGAAATACAAATGAAGCTAGAATCATTTGAAAATGTTTTCGATCTGATAATTTCATTTCTTGATATTGACACTTGTCAGGTAAACCAATAACCGAACGCTGACGAACACACTTCACAGTGCTGCAACCGAAGAAGAAGAAGAATCGATAAAACGATTACTGAGGACTTAACCTGAATTCGGCAATTTGTTTACACCTGAGCTGTCAACAGATAATAAAATATCCGAGAAATAATTTACAATCAATTATCATAATGACTATGGGTCCAATTAATGAATGTGACCCTGAAATGAACAATGATGGCAAGCCAAGAACTCCTTCTGGAAGATTACCAACCACAAGCTAGATTCGGCATCCATGAGATATCAATTATTTAGTACTAGTATACTAGTGAATGTGAATGAATCCTATTATCATCAAATATTGATGTGAGTATCTGTATCCTTATGGCAAAAAGAAAGCAAGATTAATATTTTTTACTTTTTCACAAAATCAACCGTTACATATACCCCTTTCTTCTCGAAAAAAAAAATTCAAAGAATTTTTTTTTTCAAATGTTTCCAAAATTAAATGTCAAGATTCAAAGTTCTATCAGGTTTCAAATGAGAAACATGCCAAGTACCTTTTGAAACACCAGAATCATCCTCAAGCTCATAAACATTTATTCCAAGCTTTTTCTTGATTTTATATGGACCTGTGAATTTTTTTCCGAGTTTGGCGCTGTAATCTTTTGAAGCATCTGAAAGGTTATGTTCTTTTCTCCAAACCCAATCGCCTACTTTATAATGAACAAAACGGTGTTTTGAATTATATTCATTTCTGGTCTTTTCGTGAGCCAATTTCAATTTTTCCTTAACCAATTTTCTCATATCTTCAAGCATTTCTAACCTAGGGCTAAGAGAAGGTATATCCTCATTGCTTTTATACCCAAATTTCTGATTATCTCTTCATACACTAATATCCCAAAATTTCCCTATCACATAAATATAATCAACACTTATTAACCATACTTTCAACAATAGAAATCCATATTATACAAAATCGAAAGGACATGAATACCCCAATGTTTTCCCCAAGTTACAATTTATTATACAAGACTGAAGATTTGATCACTCAGAATCATGGAAAACATCCATCAAAATTGTAATATAACCATTGATCATAAACTTTTCATGAAGTTCAGATTACCCTTTTACCTTTTTGTAACGTTACAAGAAGTGCACAACTCTGGGTACCTGTGGAAGAAAATTATCAAATGATCCTTACAAGGATCTGTAATATTTTGAGGAATCAAATTTCAAATATTAAAATATTGGAAATATCCCTAAATCGAATACTTAACTAAAGTATGGTGAATACTGATGATCCATATCCATGGAGATTAAATAAAATAAGGCAGCAACTGCACCATCCAAAATAAAATTGAAAACAAGATTCTGGTCTTCGCGACAACTCCAAATCTTCTTAGCATTGCCTGATGCCATGCAGAAGCAACTGAACCAAGTTCTTCCTTGGATTCATCTTTCCATTGAATGAATTAAATGGGGAAGTAATAAAACCCTATAAATTTCCAATGAATTTCCAAAAACACAATTTCTATAATTTTGCTTACCCTAAATTGGGGGTTTAAAATACTTAAGCTGGGGATGAGGAAAGTAGCTGAACTGATGAGGAAATCAATCCGACACATGGTCGCCATTTTCAATTGTTTCATCAAAGGTATGTTATCCCAAAACATCCAAAAAATCTCTATAATCCATATCACAAAAATCATCTGAGCCGATCCACTATTCGACATCTAGCAAATTTGGTGAATATTTTCACAAGAAAATAATTACACCTTTGAAAACGTTTAATGACTGCTTAAACGTACTTCTCTCATCGACAGTCAACCACCAAGAGAGCGAGCCTTCCTCTCTACTTGTCTATCCCTACCCGAAATCATAAAACATCAAAATGACCTTGAAATTGTCAATCCATAGAACCTATTATGGTCATGTTGAAGGACAATCAAAATTTCTACAAGTTTATGTATTAAAATGTATATGTATAAAAATAAGAGAATAAGATGTAATTTGAAAGCTATTATTTAAAAGAAAAACTCAGAGCAATTACTGAACTTTCATTATCATGAATATCCGAATTTTAGCTGAAGTTAAAAAATACTTCCATGAAGAATTCAATGGAATTTGGTGAGAAATGTAAAGGAAATACAAATGAAGCTAGAATCATTTGAAAATGTTTTCGATCTGATAATTTCATTTCTTGATATTGACACTTGTCAGGTAAACCAATAACCGAACGCTGACGAACACACTTCACAGTGCTGCAACCGAAGAAGAAGAAGAATCGATAAAACGATTACTGAGGACTTAACCTGAATTCGGCAATTTGTTCACACCTGAGCTGTCAACAGATAATAAAATATCCGAGAAATAATTTACAATCAATTATCATAATGACTATGGGTCCAATTAATGAATGTGACCCTGAAATGAACAATGATGGCAAGCCAAGAACTCCTTCTGGAAGATTACCAACCACAAGCTAGATTCGGCATCCATGAGATATCAATTATTTAGTACTAGTATACTAGTGAATGTGAATGAATCCTATTATCATCAAATATTGATGTGAGTATCTGTATCCTTATGGCAAAAAGAAAGCAAGATTAATATTTTTTACTTTTTCACAAAATCAACCGTTACAGTGGTGATTATTGACATACGTTATACAATTATTATTTGCACTATTGGATAGCATTTTCTATATGCTTTTCAGAGATGTATTACAATTAGGGATTTGGTTTTTTTTTTTATTGGAATAGGTGGGGCTAAAAAGGTTGATGGGGGTGAATTCTATTTTGTCATTTTACTTTCTCCTTCCTATTCTGGAAACGGGTTTCAGCTTTTTTGTCATAACATGCTTGTGATTTATCGCATTGAAAGTTTTTGAATTGTATTTACTGTACTGTAATGAAATAGCTTAACATCTCTTAAAAAGGTAATGGTTTCACAATAAAAAATTCAGGTTATGAAACAATGTCATGATAACTAGTTGAGGAATCGGCCAAAGTGGCGCTGTCGAAGATCGAATGAAGAAACAGAATTGTACTCAGTTCTCTCTCGGCGGAAAAGCTTCTTCTCTTTTGATTGTCGCTGATTCGTGTTACAACTTTGTGGCTAGGCTCTGAAACTAATCAAAAATCCTGAATTGAAGTTACGAAACTCGCCGCATCTGTCAAAGTTATAAAAAATCTATGAAATTCGGAATACGGCTGCACTTCAGGCAACCGCTGTAAAAATTTCCGCTAAGTACCAGCATCGTTTATAGGGAAGAATATCGACCGATGAGGGCGCTGGTGGTGGTTAAACTATATCCACCATTTTGAAATAGTTACCTTGTTTACATTTGTGAAATAACGCGCCAAACTGAAATCCAGTCATCAGTTGCCCTCGCTAGACAAGATTTTGGTGTTTTTTTTTGCTATATTTTCATTGTACGAAATTTTTCTCGTGAAGGTTAATATAACTGTGTTCATGATGCTTTGAATGGCCGCACAATGCCATTCATTGGAGGTGAACATAGATGCATTGTGTTTTAAAATCTAATGATATTTGTTCCAGGACATTTCTTAGTTTTAGTGTAGTGTTAGTGAACCAAAGAGGCTTTTATTACATGGATGATGAAATGCGCCATGACTTCGCCTAAAAATAGACAAACTCACCAGGTAACAAGAAATCATCTCTCTTGAAATGCAAGTAACACACTAAAGCCGCTCTAGGTGGTGATTTATGCAGTTTCAGTTTAATTTTCCAAGCCTTGTACCTGTCTATTTTCTCTTTCAATCCACTTTCCGTAATGTTTCCCACCAAAGATGTATTTCTCTTTGTAAACGTGTGGAAAGACAACTTTGGATTTCGGTTCCTAGAGTTGCGGCAACTTGGCACCCAACACTTTATTCGGCTCACTGAGCGATCTGCATCCATGATTGTTTGTTATTATCAATCAAAAAAAATTACAACTTCAGATGAGATTTCCTAAGTCAACAGTAAAGAACTCAATAAATTCACACACATAAAATGGAAGCCGTTTGTGAAATTATAGCAGTGCGTTATATTTCCGCCAGACGTTGCATAAAATTATGAACTTCCCAATAGAGATATAGTTAGTCAATGGCCGCGTCTAATAGCTTACAGCGCTTAGAGCCGCTGCACAAAATATGACAGTTTTCCATGGTGAAATTTCAAACTTTTTTCAGCGGCTTTAACCGCTGTGTGCTGTTAGACGCAGCCACTATCTATAGAAAAAAGATTCGAAGCGTTTTTGTTACACCATCTACACTATAATGTCGGTATATCCTTTCAAGTTTCCTTCTCTGACGGTAAAAAAGGGACATATTTCTGTGTCCAGTTTGAATGCAACATTTATTGAAAGAATGCTAATGAAGCTTCAAAATAGAGTTGACGACAATAGAAGCTCACAGAGAAACTGAAATAATCTCCAATGTATGAATGATCTACAATATCCATAAAAAAATCCACCTCTATTTTTGAATGGATTGCCATCGTTTGGCATTATATATAAGTAATCAAAAATGTGTTATCCAAATACATAACGTGTGCTATCACCTCTTTGTATCCATTCCTTCAAATGATATTTGCATATGGTTGGCCAACTTTATATGTCTATAAACAATGCATAGACATTACAACTAATGGACTGGCCCTAAGAGAGAGAGGACTGCGGATTGAACAAGATAGAATAGTTCAAGTTTAGTATATCTTCTAAGCGAATCCCTTCCTCAACCTATCAGATAAAGAGAGGTTAAGAGGGATAGAGTAATTCAAGTATAGAATTATCATTCTGTCCTCAATATCACTTCAATGTCCATATTCTTTGTCCCTCGTGTTATATGGAAAACTGTCATAAAGGCCAGTCCAATAGTTGTCTATGAAACAAGGGTACCAATTGGTAGTTGATTACTTTCTGACCATACTCTCAATTTGTTAGAACCAATATAGTATTCGACATTCGCCATCGAACTAAGCCTTCGATGTTTTCCAGATGCGGCCAAGAAACTCGCGTGATTCCCCGCCTCCTGCAGATGCGCTTCCACTGGCTGAAATCCGAAAAGGAGTCGATGCGATTGGAGCAGGCGGGCATCACGAAATCGGTGCTCGACGCCGCCATAGCGGCGTTCACGTTGGAGATCATAGCGAAGCACGGCGAGCCGGCTCCGAGGCTGTGCAACAAGGACCCGCTCACCATCAAGATGGGCACGTACGTGATCGATCTCTTCCCGAACGCCAAGTTCGTGTTCATGGTGCGCGACGGTCGCGCCACCGCCCACTCGATCATCTCGAGAAAAGTGACGATCACCGGCTTCGACTTGACCAACTACAGGCAGTGCATGAAGAAGTGGAACAGCGCCGTCGAGGCGATGAACAACCAGTGCAGGGAATTGGGGCCGGAGAGGTGCCTGCGCGTGCCCTACGAGCAGCTCGTGTTGCACCCGAGACAGTGGATGAAGAAGGTGCTCGAGTTCCTCGACATCCCCTGGAACGATTCGGTGCTCCATCATGAAGACTTTATCAATAACGGCATCGAGCTCAGCAAGTAAGTTCCGTTTGCTTCGAAAAAATCTCGATCGGGGATGGTAGAAACGCAGGGGTCCAATACACAAGTACTGTCGTAGGCCACAAAATATCTTCGACTAATTTTGTCGCATTTGACAAAGTCGGGAGTTTCATGGGAGTTTGAGCTCCTTCATTCCCCAATTGTTTCTGCTGAAAACCAAATATTAAACAATTACTATAAGCTCAACTTTATCTCCATTTGATCCATCTGGTCTGAACTCCTCCCCCTGCCGGCTAAGGACTCGCAAAGGACATAAGAACTCAATGTACTATTTGAAAGTCATTTTATTGTGGTGGATGAATTCTATCTTCTTAGGTTTTTTGAATTCTTAACCTACTACTGTCTGAAAAAATGAGAATATTGGAACCTGTAAAAGTGTAGGAGGGCACATTTTTAATCAACCCCGAAAAGTTGTTGCCTTAATCAAAGAACAGTTATTTCTGAGTGGAACACGTTCTATTACTCAGCAACTTCTCGTTCAACTCAAAAATTTGCCTATCAAAAAAATACAAGAATAACTATCAAATACTTATCACTGTTAACGTTTCGGAAGCAAATCTGTTCTCGTATTCAAAATTCCTTCACGAATCTTTCTCTTTCCGTTAGTTTTTGGGAATCTTTTCAATGACGACAAAGGAAAGAAATAGCAGGACACGAAAGTTGAAAGAATTTGCTTTTATCATGCTGTCCGAGGATGCTTGCATCTCAACCAGTTCTATTGATATATGACGAACATGGATACCCATCTTGAAAGTCAAAATCATATGTCAAATATCAAATCTTTGAAAGATTTCCAAAACCTATCTAAAAGAGAAGTATTTGTGAAGGAGTTTTAAAAACCGAAGCAGATTTGTTTCTGAAACGTAAACAATGATAAGTATTTGATAATTATTAGTTTCTTTTTTTGGTAGTCAAATTTAGTTATATGAGAAGTTGCTGAGTAACAGAATGTGTTCCACTCAGGAGGAATTATTTTTCAATAGACGCAGCAACTTTTCGGGGTAGATTGAAAATCTGTCCTTCTACACTTGTGTAGATTCCAATATTATCTATTATTTTTTCAGATTGTGGGTTAAGAACCCAAAAACTAAGAAGAAAGAACTCTACTCCTTCAATCAGGCCTCTGCGAGATGAATGGAATCCCTGGTGAGATCACCGATTCGATATTGTTTTGTCAAAAACTCTAGACATGATTCATCAGATTGTGGGGATTTACAGAAAATTCGATAGTTGGTGAAGAATGGCATTCCGTCAGCTATTTTATTTTTCATTAAGATTTATTTGAATTTTACTGGGCCCGGCGCCATCTATGAACGTATTTTAGAAATGTTTATCATCAAGTGAGCCGTAGGTCCAGCGTTTTTTACGAAAACGTTAACGTTGTAACGGTTTCTCCAAGTCATTTCACCTGGATTTCTATGCATCTTGGGCCTCAAATATAGCGTATACAGTTGAGCCAATCGATCTTTTCACGTCTACCCTCAATGACTGCATAGGAAATTAGGCGGAATAATAGGCGCTTCCACTGATCTCTGAACGTGGGAAAACAAAGTGTGGTATAGACCACGGGCATATCTCACACACGACAGTAAATGACAGTTGTAGATCCTGCCTGCTGGAAAAACGAACGGATCTACAAATGCTTATTGTGCATTTGTGTCATATTTCAGAATATTTTTTCTCGATAATACTTCAATTTTGAGCGATTGTGAAATGAGGTAGTAGAAGCGACAATAGAAAAAATATTAATCCTCTTGCTGAAAAGAGACGTGAATTGTGGATTCAGGCAACTAGAAGTGCAGATTTAAGTACTGACATGTTGAAATGGCCAACGGCAGAATTGCAATCCTAATCTCATCAAATTACCATTGTTGTTTATGGAAATACGATTTGTTTGTCCATCAGGCTGGTTGATAGTTGTCATGTGACGTCACATGCCCGCGGTCTATAGGGACGAATTCACAGAACTCTAATTTCTACAAAAAAAACGAACAACGAACAATATCAATGTACTAGCTATAGAATGTGAAATGCCAACATATTTTCAGTAGTGAAACAATCACTTGTCTAGTATAAAAAGCAGCATATTTACAATCAAATCAATTACTCCAAAATCAACTGAAATAATATCATAATAATAATAATATTTATTAACCATTTTTGATACACTTGGTATATGTGGTAAGTCAAAGTAAATGTACTGTAAACTATGAACAAAGAGGACAATAAGTCAGCATAACATTCAGAGAACATAGTCAAACAGAGGACATGGTCAACAAACAAAAGAAAAAGCTGAATATACGATTAATACTCACAACACTTTAAAAGAGTTTGAAAATTGATAAAACATGAATATGTTAACATATACTTATAGTCTAAAATTACTTATCATTCACAACCCTTAAAAAAAGAGTTCAAACACATCGATGAAACATGAGTATATAAACATATATAGTCTAAAATTCCTTATCATTCCTCATCATAATAGAACACAAAAAAAATGAACAAGTAATATGTGTGATCTAAATCAATTGTTGTTGAAAATAACAAAAAAGATATCAAGTTGAGTTTGAGTTGACTGAGAGATCGTCACTTAGGAAGTCCTGGCAACTTTAATTTCAAGTCATTTGAGACCCTTTTAAATTCATCCGGTTATTTGTTGTAGCACAAGATAGCGTTGTACTCTGGAGATTTCTTAAACATTGTTATGCGATGTTGAGGAATTCTCAATAACTCTCCATTCCTGGTATTATAATTATGTATAGTGGCATTTTCCGTGAAGAGATTCAAGTTTTGCCTAGCAAACGTTATACATTTCAAAATACATATGGAAGGTGCTGTTAAGATTTTTTCTCTACAAAGATATGACGGCAACTGTCCCTGTATTCATATTGAATATGAGCCTCAATATTCTTTTCTGGGCAATAAAAACTCTCGTAAACTCCTTCGCCCTACCCCACGTCATAATATTAAAATTGATATGAGTATATACCATCGCATAATAAATGCTTGTTCTCAAAAAAGGGCTCTGACTGAATTTTAGGTAGCTATCTCTCTATGATGGTTGCTGATTGCTAGCCAAACCGCTAAAACAAGAGCTCTCTCTGCTTCAACGGAAACTCTTATATTTTTCGTTTTCAATTACATTTTCCAAATCTGCTTGGGGAAGCTAGTACATAATGAAACGTGTGGCGGTTTTGTAAACCCATTGTTTGTGAGAATCGTACATAAAACTTTAGTATTTTGTATCGGATATTTTGTATTAGATTGCATCAAGTATCGCCTATAGTGTAGCCGCTGAAAAGATAGAATGATCACGTGAACGACACGCACTCTTTGAATGTTCCGCTCCCCAATGTTACAAGTCCGTTTTACACCACTCAACAAAAACGACCCTCAGCAGTGAATTCAACAGCATTTCCCTGTTCTTCCATAAACTCTTGGGATGCTTTTTTATAAGTGTTCATTATTACACCTTTTTCCTCTACAGTTAAATGTCTTTCTTTCCATCCATATTATTTAATTAACGTAACACACGTAAATACAAAGAACAAATGAGTACAGTACAGTGTAAATAGTTCTTCATTTATTTCAGTTTAGAAGGCGTGGCTACGCCGCGCAGGCTAATATAGATGCAGGCATTCACTGTTCACGCGTCCTTGAATTCTATCTTTTAAACGGCCCGACTATAGTTCAATTCAATCTCCCAAAATAATGTTCCAAGGACACATTTAATTCGTTTGTTTTTTCAGAGTCGAGCGTTCAAGCGACCAAGTAATAAAACCGGTGAATTTGGAGGCTCTATCGAAATGGGTGGGCCATATACCGGAGGATGTCGTTCGCGACATGGCCGATATCGCCCCGATGTTATCGGTCCTCGGATACGATCCTTACGCCAATCCGCCGAATTACGGCCGACCGGACGCAGAAGTAGCCCACAAAACGAAGGAGATCCAAAGGAACAAAAACGTTTGGGATAAGAAAGCCAAAGAAATGTTCAGCGTCGGTTGGGACAATGCCGACGCAGATGCGGCTCTGGACAAAGAGCCCAGCGATAATCCCAACAACGTTACGTGATGACACTCGGTGTTTGGGCTCGATTTTCGTGTGCGGACCATTTCGATGATACTAATTTTGATTCTGAATCTGATTCCGAATCGTTAGACTGGCGTGTGATAACAATAGATGATTACTCATTTTTTACTTGAAAGACATGAATTATTTTATACTTGTTGATGAAATTTACGAAGTTCAAATAGTTGTAGGCGTTTTATAGTTTGACGTAGGATGGTTTATTCAGAATTCTTGTGACGGATTGCGGGCCAGTAGATAGCATATTTTGCTATTGATCGAGAAGTTTTTAAATAGGGTGTTCGAGATTGTGAGGCAGGTTTTTAGAACAAGTTGGGCATATCTGGTAGTTCGATGTAAAAAAAATATAATTCACAACATGTAAAGCCAACAGGCAACATGCTTTTCATATCAATGAGCTTTACATGAGTGAATTTATTTCAATGTGAACCGGAAAAAAATTATGTGATATTCGAACCTAAATCGACCTTCACCGAGCTGATAATAGAATAAAACATATTTTATAATGATTTTCGTATATTGGAAAATATATTAAGAATGGGTTTGCTAAAAGACAGACTATTTTTAATTATTTTTCAAAAAATAATTTTTAATAAACTAAAAATAATGAGAAAATTTTATCCTGACATTAAGTATAGAACGTATAGAATGTGCAGCGGTTGGGTTGTCTATTATTTACCTGGCCGAACTACTGGGTTGTCAGGCATAAACAGGTATGTCGATGCCAGTTACTTTCACTTGATTTGATAATAGAAAAAATTTTATATCGCCATAAGCGCTGTTTTATTGTGAACACGTTGATATAAGGTTGTCTGCAAAAAAATCGGTCCTACTAGGGGTTTGCGAATTTTAAAGATTTCAATTTGAACGCGCTCGGAAATATATGACAGATAGATCCGAGGTAAGTATACCGTATAATGATAAAGGACCCAACATCGCAGTCGCTCGGTGATATAAATGGTGATATAACTTTTTTTCTATTATCAAATGAAGTGAAAGTAACTGGCATCGACATACCTGTTTATACCTGACAACCCAGTACTTCGGCCAGATAAATAATAGACAACCCAACGGCTGCACATTCTATACGTTCTATACTTTATGTCAGGATAAAATTTTCTTATTATCATGATGTTGCAAAATTTTATTAAGAAATAATTTTTGAAAAATAATTAAAAATAGTCTGTCCAGGTTTTTTTTCCAAACCCATTTTTAATATATTTTCTAATATACTAAAATCATTATAAAATATGTTTTATTCTATTATCAGCTCGGTGAATATCGATTTAGGTTCGGATCTCAGACTACTAGAGCAACAAATAATTTTTCAATTTGATCTCGAGAGCATCATAACAGTTGAACCTCATTAGAAATAAATGAATACAATAATCCAATTTCTTTCTAACCAATTTTTATCTATTCTAATTAGGCATTCCAGATACTTGTCAAAAATGTCAAATGAATCGAAATGAACCAATACGGCGGCATCTGCCCCCAGGAACTTTCGTTTGTTTTCTTTTTTATAAGTGTGTGATTGGTTAAAACTGGTATTTGCCCCCCAGACATAACCTGATCTGGAATGCCTAATAGTTTGTAGTACTCGGAAGTTATTTCGAATTAGAGTTATTCATTGTGGAAAGACTTGACAAATTCTCAATTTTAGCAAAGCTCTCCAACTTCTTGAATACTAAGAATAAATATACCAACTTTGTCTTAGGAATTCTGATTATTACCAAACCATCTGTACCTGCCAAGCAACCCAATATTTCCGATTTGTTCATATAACTGTGAAACTCCCTGACACTCTACAACACTAGAAGAAATCGCAGAATTTTAAATAAATCGTTCTTGAATAAATTTTTAAATTATTTTGTATATTTATTAATCCTAATTTTTTTTTGATTTTTTTTTTGTGAATAGACAAAATGTATCTCTGAGGCAGGGCTGCTCCTGGCTATACAATTGTACGAATTGCCATACAATTCAATATTTTTTCGTACATGCATACCACATTGACGAAAAGCATACATTTTGACTTCATTTGGTTTTGTATTACTCATTGATTCAAACGATGCCACAGTTACATATTTACAAACTTGAATCACTTCGATAATCGAATATGTCTATCTCTGTCTTCCATCTCATTATGATAGGCGTGTCCCGTGTGTCCGTCTGTCATAAAACTTCAAAATATTTACATTTCACATACGATGACGTGTCTGCGCATGCGCAAAACGCTTTATTCCATCTTTGCATCATGCCGGAAGCTGTCACTTGTCAATTATTCCGATGACAGTGTTGGCGACCATTGATGCTATACGATTCTAGTGAAAAGCATACATTTTCATCTGTCATTTTCGTACAATTTTTTTCTGCCTCGGAGCAGCACTGCTCTGAGGATATAGATCCGATACAATGCTGTTATCCTTAATTTCACAGATCCGTTAGAAGAGTCCTGCAGTACTGAGACGGTCTTCCATATGTCATATCTTTTAGCGACGTTCAATTCATGGAATGTTTTCCGGACCATTCAAATGAAATCTCTTGCTAACAGGACTCTGTATAATTTTTTTGTCGCCACTCTCATTTTAGAATGCTGTTCAAGGAAAAAGATGCCATGACTTTACATGAAAGTGTTCATAGCAAAAAAACTAATTTGATAAATAAAAACAATTACAAGTAAATTCTCTGCCTACTTATTTTCCTGATAACCTTTCTTGATACTTTTTTAGCAACCTCTCATAAATTAGCTCTCATTATGTAGTTTTTTTTTTATTTATTTATTTATTTCATTCCATTACATTTCATATCATACAATCAATAATACAGAATATTTGATAGCACTTCATTGGTATAGCATGAACAATCAATCAGTATTTTTGTACTGGTATGAGATTGCTCACAAATCATCAAAAACTTTTTTTTTAATGTAATAAATAAATGAAAGAAAAACATATACAAATCAACGCAAGAAAATTATTTTATGAGGAAAAGGATAAGTGAAAGAATTGTCGAATAGATAAACACCAATTCAATTTGAAATTCTTTTGCGGAGAATGCATTCTTTCAATCGAAATTTGAATTGATTTATATCACTAATATTCTTTAAATCCCCGGGTAATACTTAGATAATGATTCATAAACAAATCATTTTTGTCCAACTACAGAGCTAGCAGTATCAAGATGAAACAAGTTATGTTGCCTAGTATGATAGTTATGAATTTCTGAATTCCTGGTTAATATGAAGTTTGACTTTATTAATTTTTAAACAATGGAATGAGAAATTTTCAAACTATCCATCAAGAAATGTTCCTCCAAAGAAAATGTGCCCGTTATTGAATATAGTTCATTTGTTGGAGTATCATATGGGAGACGATGTAGTACTTTCAAAGATTTTCTATATAAAGCAGATATTTTTTTGAAGTTGTTCTTTGAACATGAACCCCACATATTTATGAGATATTCGATCCGACTGAGAATATGTGAGTAAAGAAACATATTGGCTATTTTATAATTTAATTTGGGACATCTTCGTAATGCTCCAATAAAAGGAGACATTTTTTCAACTAGGGAGTCAATATAATATGTTTATCTCATTTCAATCTATCATCAATCCAAATGCCAAGATACTTCATTTCAGTTTTTTGTTCAAGTCGTTCATTCTTCATTTTGATATTTAACTTAATATTTTGTTTATTTTTTTGTTGAAAAATTATGAATTTTGTCTTTTTGGGGAGATTGGAGTAAATCCAGTCTAATTTTTTTTTTCTCCACAACAACTAAAAATAAAAGTGGAAATTCAAAATCGAACACTAGAATTCGACAGAAGGGAAGGGACAAACTTCATAACTCCTTTGTGTCTGTCTGTCCATCTGCTAGTAAAATGCAGCCAAAACTTCCACCTCTACTTGCGCCAGAGACGGGTACTTCCAACAATGGGTACATTCAGGAGGTCCCAGCGGCTAAGTTCAGCCACTCAGCATGTTGTGGCCGCTGTTACTCAGCGGCTTCGTTTCGCCTGAATGCGTAGCTCATTGACAGCGACAGCCGAAAGCGGATCAAAAGTCAAAACATAAAACATTCAAAAACATTATCAAATTGTTTTTTTGTTTGGTGTTTATGCACAAAAATATTATGAATAATAATATAAAGATGTAATCATGCACCAATATTGATATCAGGAAGACCAGGGGGGCTAGTTTTGAATATAAGTGGAAGTCAATTCACCTTTGAAATTTTTCGATTTTCAGTTGACCTCCGAAATGCTATACCTAGTTTTCAATTGTAATGAAATGAAATGTTCATAAATCCACTTAAATGAAGTTATTTCCAATGATACACTTTGGCAACGATGGCATAGGTATCTATCAAATAAGTTCATATGATTCACATCGTATGGAGCAAATTTTGAGGTTGGCTTTTAAGAGCTTTCTTAACAGGTAAAGTTTAGTCTTAGGCATGCTTAGTAAATTATAAATATATCAGCATTTCGATACAATAATATTTGAAATAGTATATTACCTTCCTTTGATATTCACTAAGTATATGATCACCCAACTATTGTATTTTTTAGTGATGGCTGATTGTAGTGAACAATTTTTTGTCAAAAAACAGCATAAAGAAACGTTATTTGAATTTATAGAAAATAAATCTCTTTTGAAACAACCACCAAAACTAACTAATAAAGTAAGGAGTAAAATTAATGCTGATTGGAGGAGCACGACATCATCTGTAGATCTTGATCTGCTAATGTCCTCTCATAGAATAAAATGAAGGGTGTCTCCTGAGGCTTCTATAAATTCAAGATATCGCCAGAATATTTAGTGACACAACTATCGTCAAACTTAAACCAGTCTGTTTCGTCTTTGACCAATGAGTAACAATGGCCAGAACCACGGTGAATAATGGACTGCATAAAGATTATAATAGGCGATTCATGCTAAGGAATACGCCCTCTACCGTGTACGAACATAACTAACGCATGGGCCATAGAATCGTTTGTTTACATTATTCGCCATATGATTACTGTTCAATTTAGGTAACAACATTGTCTAAGGATGTAGACAATGGTAACAAGATAAGCTTATTATTATTTATTGTACGATTCTCAAAAGGGTACCTACCTAATATTTGTCCTGTTCAAATGAAATTACGGGTTACATTACATCTAATTAAATTATTTACCTAGAAATATTATTATTGTATGATTATCAAAAGGGTAACTACCTAATAGTTGTCCTTCTGTTCAAATGAAATTACGGGTTACATTACATCTAATTGAATTATTCACCTAGAAATATTATATTGCCTTATTATTCACGTTAAAAGTAGGTTACATTATTTAAGCTCAGTTGTATTATATATAAAAATCACTTCTTATTAACATCTCGAGACGAGCAGTCACTTAATAAAGTCCACTTATTATATCTCTTTATCTGGCATTTTAAATTAAAATATTGGGCTAAATTGTACTTTATGGGATACTCACGGATTTTCGAGATTTTTCCTGGGATGATACTACATGGTGCGAGGAATCCAGAACAGTTTTTATTTTTATTCGGTCTCGATTAGTTTTCGAGATATAGCCTGTCAAAGTTTGTAGGATGTCATATTTCACATTTTTTTAACAGCAATAAACGATTGCAATTCACATAGTTTTCATTCACAAATCATTTTTCATAATATCGCACCATTTCCCATCCTTTTTCATTTAATTATCGCCAAATTTTTTGAAATTATATTGAAATTCCATAATTTTTCAAAGGCTTGGGTTGTAGACACAAATCACTTTTTGTAAATTACATGAAATTTTACTATTGGGTATTAGAACATTTTCTATCGATCAAAAATTATGTTTTTCGATAATCACTTGAAAATGTGTACGTTTTTGAATTCTTCAACTTCCATTTAATTATGACATTTCATAAAACGAATATTGAATTTTTGATTCGCCTATTTGTATTTGTAGAATGTGGAATTCTTCTTCTTTTTCTTCATATACTTTTGGTTCCAGCTTCTAATAGGTGGCGCTGAAATTCAACAGTTCTATCACCTGGTTGGAATACATTTGTTTATGCCCGTTCACACTATTATTTCATTAGGTTGGATTATGTTTGATTGAGTTGGATCGGGTTATGTTTGAGTTAGGCATTTCAGATATTTGTTAACATCTTGTCAAATGACGAAATGAACCAATACGGAGGCATCTACCCCCCCAAAAGCTTTCCTTTTTTTTTTATAGGTACCCTGGAATGCCTAGTAGGTTTGTTCATTTAGGTTGGGATATGTTTGAGAAGGTTTGTTTGTTTGGGTTGGGTTATGTTCAAGTAGGTTTGTTTGGTTGGTTTGAGTAGGTTTGTTTGTATGGGTTGAGTAGGTTTGTTTGTTTGGGTTATGTTTGAGAAGGTTTGTTTGGTTGGTTTGAGTAGGTTTGTTTGTTTGGGTTGGGTTATGTTTAAGTAGGTTTGTTTGTTTGGGTTATGTTTGAGGTTTGTTTGGTTGGTTTGAGTAGGTTTGTTTGATTAGGTTGAATAATGTTGGCTGGACATTGTTTGGTTTTGCCCACTCAGAGTGGGTTATATTTGGATAGGTTGAGTTTCTTTAGGTATGGTTATTTATAAGTACCCTGGAATGCCTAGTAGGTTTGTTCATTTAGGTTGGGATATGTTTGAGAAGGTTTGTTTGTTTGGGTTGGGTTATGTTTAAGAAGGTTTGTTTGTTTGGGTTGGGTATGTACGAAGATGTTATTTGACTTGATCAGCAAATATAAGTAGTAAACTGTCGGTATAATCTCTGAGGAACTACATTCGATGGTCACTACACAGCCTTTTGCCGGCACCAATATACAGGAACTTGGCACGTATACAACATTTCCCAAGTATCACCAATTTCCTCCCTATCATCGGAAGAAGGTTACGAAATGTCATCATATTGATCCCTCCATATTGCGGGGGCGTCAATGAAGTTAAGGTGAAATTCCACGATATACTAATATGCAAGTGGATTTCAGTTTCTGGTATCTGATTGGTAGATAAAAATAGATTGCAAAAAAAATACCTGCTTCCCTAATAAGATCTATGAATATTCGAATATATTGGAAATCTTACTTTATGGTGTTCAATACTGATGAATGTCAGTTAAGAAAAAGTGTGGATATACTCTTCGTATTTGTGTTTGGTTTGACAGATAATTCAACTCGATCTGATCTCGATATATGTGAAAATTGAAAACGAAAGCAAATGAAAAATTTATGACTGTGTATGGTTGGTGAAAATCCGAAAAGAATACCAGTGTTTTGAAAAAAAGTGGGACCGTTCCTCATGCAGCAAGAAAGTTTGCCAGAGTATGATAATCACTCCTATATGAAATGGAAAGTATTTGGGTTTACCAGTCGTTCAAGGATCTTTTTCCGAGGCCAAAAAAATGTTTGAGCTTGAACGTTATCTACGTCTTCTAATGTATATGATCATATATCCATATAGGAATTTTTAATGAACTCATGAACAAAATGCCTCTTCAAAGATATCGCTTTGTAATCATGCAACCCATTGTGATATAGTCCATCCATACAAAATGAGTACTATGATTATTCGTGAATAAAATCTTATCCTAATAAACTTATCCTAATAGAAACACTTTAAAGCTAGTAAAATATTACTCTAAGAAACTCCTTACACTAATGAAAATTGAACAAACGACTTAAAATACTTGCAAAATGATTCCCTAAACTCCACAAAGACAAGACAGAATACACAACGCAACGCAGGTTCAGGTATGCTGTGGGCTGTGACAACGCAACAAATCTTTTACTTTTACAACAGAGTAACAAAGACACCAAGAGACAGAGACAATTAGGAATCAGCCACATAAAACATATATGTTTGTGTGTTCTGTGACAATTTCTTTGCACTTTTTCTGTTTATCTTTGGTTCTATGGGGTTATGCCACCTATAGAGATTTTTAATTTACCCAATTTACCCCAGAATTGCCAACTTCGATTTCCCCAAACCCTGCCCCTAGCCTCAGGTACCCCTTCGCCTATAAACTCGTGACATTTCGTAACTTTCCTTTATATGAACGTTGCTCCCTATCTCTTGTAAGCAGTAATGTGTATGTTCTATTTTTTGCAGAGGCAACCACCACTGCTTCATTTCTTGATGGACTTAAGTTACAATTTTATCTATTGTTATCGATTAATTTCGTATTTTATACCATACTACAATTATTATAACATTGTGGTGGCAGTTAGATACATACAAATTTTTCTGCAAATCTCTGTACACACATTTGCAATATATTCCAAAATAATTTATAGTCATCACAATGAGTTATCAGTCATAGAAATGGAGATGGCTAGAGGGGATGAGAGGTCGAGTTCAGTCACATATCTGAAGTTAAGAGGAGAAAAACATTTTGAATGTAAAAAGTTTGAACACTAATGTAAATAGCCCGCTTCAAGGGCGGATTCGGGTCTGTTATCAGGATGGTTTAAACTTCAAGGACTTATCCGATTCTTCTTCTAATCCAAAAAGTTGAAAGTCGGGACCCAGCAAACACAATTACATCGCGACGATGTGACTTGCGATGTCACATTTCAAGTCGCAGTTACATCTCAGCGATGGAATGCTGTCAAACTAAAGTTAGAAGTTTTTTCGATATCTCTGCGATATGTATTTCGCGATGTCGCTACGATATGGATTTCGCGAAGTTGCAACGATATGTATTTATAAACTGTCCATGGTCGTGAATGGATTAATATTGAAAAATAAAGATATATTCAAGAAATATATACACAACAATATACAGTTCAATTAATGGATAATATGAATGAAAAGAAATCGCGTCATCAAAACGTTTCACCTTCCCAATAATAAAGAATGTCACACGACAACATACATTAGGAATTTCGGTATTTTCGTGGAGAGAATTAAGTTTGAGGAATTATTTTTTGGTCTTCTCCGAAATAAAATAATATAACTTCTATAAATGAAGTGAAAACAAACAAAAAATTAAAAAATACCCTTGTTGAATGAATCAAATAAGTCTTTTAATGATATATACGTACCTATCAACTGAGAGTGTTTGTCATTTTTTTTTTTATTTTACTTTCATATAAGTTGTAATTTCTATTTTTTGATTCGGAGAAAAGGCCCAAAAAATAATTCCTCATGACCTACAATGTCTCATAGGCATCCTTACAAGTCACTGTCGGTTGAATCTTCATATGTAGATAGACTTGGACTGTCGGAAGATCCGGCGTGCGGTTTCTGTTTGGAAAGTGATAAAACAGCAGAGCATATAAAAATTGGAGCTGCCCCGGCGTAGACCGAATCAGGTTTTCGATTTTTGGGAGAGTTTCACTCTTCTCGCCATCGGACCTGAAAGATCCTTTACTGATCGGCTTCGTCAAGAAGCTGGGTTCATTTGGCGAAGTATGAATCGTATCACCATTACATCTAGCAGATATCGCAGTGATGTAATCAAATCACAAGTGTGACCTACTTATAACATCTCGGAGATGTCAGTGCAACATATGTGTTTGCTGGGGAGGGTAAGCTGCGCTTGTTCTTCTCCACCTACCCCATTATCAATCTGAAGGAAAGAAGTTGGCGGTAAAATAAGATATTATAATCATGATATCTGAATCATGAAACGATCCGACAATTGTTGACTCTTGAGAATCGAACTATGTCGTTAGTGAGTTATTGGAATGGTTTTACTTTCTGTTTAAAATCTTCAATCAAAGGAAAAATATAATCGCAATGGGAATTGTTTTTCAGCTCAATCTGCTAGCGCCTCATGATTCAAGCTAGAGCTTGAACTATGAGGTAGTTTATAAGTGGAAGAAATATTCTTCTGAAGCCACTTGTCGCTTTGTCACTTGGGTTGAGAGCGGTAGCAATTTTTCTTGAATAGAAAAAGGTGTCATTGCGACAATAACTTGTTCCAGAGTTCTTTTAATTATTATTAATCTATCCAACAAAGGTTTCTTATTGAGAATCTTGTGTAATAGCCGTTCCTGAAGTATTTGTACTTTTTTACTCAAACACAAAATAGAACTGTTTCCACTAAATAAGATTCCTTTTCGTGTGAACTTATCTCCTTCAAAACACAAAATAGAAGGCCTTTGCACGACTGCACTTTCTAATTTTTATAAATGCCTTGCATTGCCTATTCATATCCAGAAGTCTACTACTGTTATGACGGCTACTGACAATGCCTTAGAAACTCGTGTAGTCTGTTTAGGGTGTTGATCGGTAGATAGCGAAAACTGCGATATATCGTCCCAGTGAACACAAATCTCTCAGTTACGTATCTGCCAAGTATCAAGTAAAGAACATTGTTACATGACTGCGATATGTATATTTTAAATATATCCCCCATATTTTTCTACATAACATATACACATCACCAGAGACATATTGTATACATAACAGCTTAATTATATGACATACATGATACATTAAAAGTAGCATGCTTTCGAATAAGTTTAAAAAAGAAAATTCGTCAATTTTCTACAGCAAATCGTTCTATTTGAAATGCGACTAATATTTTCATATCAATGTCTTAATTTTCAAGTCATGCGAAATATTTTTTTCCAAGGAGAATATAGGAGAGCTATTCAATATATATATATATATATATATATATATATATATATATATATATATATATATATATATATATATATAATATATATATATATATATATATATAATATATAAAGTGGATTATTATAGCGATATATATATATATATATATATATATATATATATATATATATATATAATATATATCTGCTACATATATAATATATGCATCCAATGAAGAAGTTACATAACATTTTGCACAAAATGCTATATAACAGAGATATAACTTTGTTATGGCATTGTAGAGTACATGTATGTAAACATGTAGGTTACAAAATACATAACATGTTCTTTCAGTATTTGTGAATTTTAAGTAACATATATGTATTTGTGTTCACTGGGGTGCCATTGTTTATAGAGATATAGTTAGTCAATGCCTGTGAAAAAAAGATCTGAAGCGTTTTTGTTACTCCATCTATAGTAAAATGTCGATATTTGAGTTTACTTGACAATGCACTACAAAAGTTTTCTAATCTGAAGGGAAAATGGGTGCAGAGTTCTGTCTGTTTAACTGAAATATTGAAGGAAGAAAATGGAGCTTCAAAATAGAGTTGACGAATAAAATTCATTAATTAAATGAAAGTTTTGGCATTGAAACAATCTTTGAAAAACATTAATGGTCTACGACAATGACAAAAAATATATTTCTGTTTCTGAATTGATTGCCATCTTTTGGTATCATGTAGAAGTAATCAGGAAAACGGGTGATTCAGGCCACGACCATTGTCTAAGGATGTCCTTAGACAATGCTACGACGTCCGTAAGAAAAACGAAAGGAAAGACATGACTTGGAAACGAAATCACTAGTGCCATCTAGCCGTAGTATCCGTCCTTTCAAATGATATTCCCATAAGGTTGACTAACTATATCTCTATAAACAATGATCGTGGTGCGAGAATTGCATCGTAGACATGAGGAAACGTTCAGGAAGGGCCCAGCAATCTAAATCTGTAGGGCAGCTAATGAAATTCTACGAAAATTTCCTCGAAGAATAAATGCAGCATACTATCCCAATATATAAACATTCAATTCAAAGCGTCAACAATCTTACAATGACCCTCGTTGCCTCGTTTGTGTTTATCGCCATCTACAAAGCGATAGTAGATAAACTATGAATCGCTGATTTATCGGCATATGCTGGTACTACCTGAATGTAAAAGATGGCAGCAGTAGTGGTTTTTCTGCAGAGAGAGATTCATTTTTTGAATTTACAATACACTATTGTAAAACTTCCAAAACTTGATAGTGCATGTATTTTCTGAATTAAAATGAATTTGACTCCGTCAAAACATAATACCTCTTCAATTGAGGTAAATAAATTATATTTTTTCTGTGTGCGGAAATCGATACTGAATGCTTCCAAAACTTCACCACATGTACCACCCAACACCTCCTTTTAGTATGGCAATAAGTATAATTTCCATAGTCGACATGAATAAGAACCTATGATTCTTCACCGCTATATGGTTATTTCAGACAGTTTCAATAAATTCCCGCGTTATCTGTTCACAGCAGCGTGAGCAGTGTCAGTGCGCATGTAGAGTAAAGACATTGCACATTGGCGAATAAATTGGGGGACAGAATGACTCGAGCGCCATGCTCTTTCCCTCCCAACTCGAACCGATCCGATAGAAAAACATCGCCCAATGCTTCACAGCTCAGCACTGCACTGAATTCAATAACATACAAAATTGCTTTGAGCGAGAGCGTGCGGTAGTGTAGTACTCGTAGATGTTAGAACCGTTTATGATCAATTATTGTAAACCCTAATTTCAAATTGGACCTAGGTACACGTTTATTCGCATATTTAACGTGATAGTTGAACTGACTGTATAGTGTTACTTATATATTTTCATTGAGGAACCACCAACAGAACTGTGAGGAAAGTTACTTCGATATTTTTTTTCCTTGAGGTGAGTTATGGTATAATAAATAGTAATAAATTATAGGTACGAAGGTTCAGTATAATGTTCGCTCCCTGCTTGTTCAGAATATGGCAAACAATAAGATCAGAATTACTTCTGTATCAGTTATCTATAGGAACTTTATTAATTACAGAGCCAATAATTGGTTTCACATTCGTTGGGGAATGCCTAAAATTATGAATGATACAATAATGATAGTATACTTAAGTAGATATGTAAAGAGTATGAAGAGAATAGAGACCAACAAGAGAAATGTATCTATATACCTACAGAGATTCATCAGAATAATTTTTCCCATAATTACTGACCAACGAATTCTGTTGAGATATGTTCGAAGATCTGTTCCTATCCAAATATACCTATAACCGAGCCTATAACCCTAATTTCATAATATTAATCTATGAGTATTTTTTATATTTCATCTTTCACAAGCCTCATTATTCTATTAAGATTGCCCTCATTTATACAGTGGTACTATTATTCCATTTGGATGGTAATCTTAAATTATATCATATCTAGTCATAGTGTCACTTCCGGCATTCGTGTAATTCGGTTTTACCTACGTCTCGCTTTGTATTTACTTATTGTTTTTTATCTGATGATGACTTCAGAATCAAAACAAACTCTTATGCACTAGATACATACACAAGTAAGTAGGTATATACAAATGGAATTTCTGCAACCTGGCTTATTACCTACCGTGAACATTTAAGGAAAAATAAAATATAGATCATAATTTCGGATTTTTCCTGACAATTACTATTTCGTCATAATAGCCAATGAACGATTGGATTGGAACCTTTGGTGTGAAAGTTATTTTTATAGAGATCAATAATTACCTACCCTAACACCAAACTGATATTAAGACTTGAACTGAGACCTGAACTCAACGCGCGTTTCTCAACATCTCCAGGTGAAGAAAATTAATGCTCAATCTAAAGAAATACCTATAATAACTAAGGCTAAGCCCAAGACTAATAGGTAAGAGTTTAACCTTAGCAAATCGATGAACATGTTGATGCAGTCGTAACTGGTACTAAGAACTGATAATTGAAACCACAAAGCTGCCCAACTTTCAACTCAGTAACTATGAATATTTGATAAATAAGTGAATGCGCATGTTTCTGCCAATCACTGAATGATTTTTCTAAAGTTTTAAATTGAAAAAAACACTAAGAAGCACATTTTTCCTTTTGCGAACCATTTTTCATATCCTATCAAATCCGTTTTCTGCAGTAAATTGTATAGTAAAATAAAAATTTATTTATTTAAGGATTGACAATTTATTTTGAGCAATTGAGCATGCCCGAATTTATTTCCTAAGAATTAACAGGAGATGCATGAACATCACAGCTTTCTCAGTTATAGTGCTTAGTACTAGCTATAAGTGTTTGGTATTGAGAAATGTAAAAGTAAACCTTCCATTACAACCTAAATTCACACCCCGAATAACACTTTTATACTTACTTATCTACTACCCAGGGATAATAGATAAAATAATTGGTGTAAGTTTAGGGAAACGCTTCGTGAAGTAATAAGTTCATAATAATCCCATACGAAATCCCATATCAACTTCATGGCACTGGAGAACTTGAACAGATATAGGTATTCGATAAAGCTGCTCTAGATATATCAAAATTTAAAAATAGTATGAATTGTGACAAAGAGCCTATTTTGTTTAGGCCGCTATTCAGTTGATTTTTGAAAAATTATCTATTTAGAATAATTCATATATGAAGTCCATATGAGACCAAAAAAAACAGTTCAGGTAGTTCTGACCTGCACTAGGTAGGTAGGTAGGTAGGTTCTAAGTCAGAGGTCGGGTGCAAGTAATACCATTTTGGAGGTAGGGTATTGATCTCTACGAAAAGTATTACAGCAAAGTACCTAATACAAATATCTCGGGCATACTATCATGTAATTAAAACTTTGAATAAATTTCGAAATTATTAAACCATTTAGTGGAAATACCAGTGAGCTGAACAAATAACTTCCATTCATTCTAGGTGTACTTTTTTTTTAATTCACACCTATTTCCATGACATTCTGGACGATATCATTTAACACGGTGCAATTAAGAAGAATAGAGTTAATATAGAAATGAGTATTAAACTCGGTATTGAACAATTAAACAACTACAGGCAATTGCCCTTTCGCATTTTCGCACAGAACAGTCAACGTAGAGTTGGGTAAATAAAAATGAATACATACGAGAAAAAATAACTGAACTCAAAAGTATTGAATTGAAAAATATATCACCATTGATATGATTTTAGCGCTGGACTTACCCCGCCGAGGAGGTGGAAGTGAACACTTGAAAATATGTTCAAAATATTTCTTCCTCAAAATAAAAATCGCCGTTTTCCCATTTATTTTTTACCAAAGGTCGACTATGAGAAATTGGCCTTGTTTTGTTTTCATTGGCTTATATGCCATTCCCATGATAATTTAATGTCCAGTTTTGCCTATATAAGAAATTTGGGGCTTCAATGTTCACTTGCGACCCTGAACCACGAGCAGTCCTGTGAATGAACAAGATCAGGGATAAAGCGATACCTCCTATGAAAAGTTATCAATTCCTTCTTTCATTGCTTATTACATTTTACTTTGATTCTCTTAAAGTTTATTATGGGAAAAAAAGTTTTAAAGAAAATCATTCAAAAACGAGTATTACGCTTTTTTACACTATGAAGGGTAGTTGTTAATTTAATAGCTATTAATCAAGGACTGCTGTCTATAAATGACTTCGACATACTTGGTGAGCGTACTTGAAGACTGGCTATAAAGCAAACATCTTTTGAACAATTTGTTTTGGCCAGTCTCAACTACCAATGACGTGGGTTTATCTGACTACTCCTGTCAGAAAATATACTTCACAGAATAAATTTCCGCACATATGCTTTGGTGATACAAAAGCCAGAAATGATTTTCAGTTATTGGGACGGGCACACTTGCCAACAATTTTCGAGCTGTAGGTGGGAACTCCCTCGCACTGACAAGTGATCGATAAGTCTCAAACCGTAACAAATGAAGGGGGTGTTGATACTTGAGTGAAAATTTGATTCGAAATGAAAATCGCTTATTCGTTCTCGTGAAACTGAATGCTGTATGAATGTTGTATGAGAAGTTTGAATTCTACACGTTCATATTCCCCTGATTTTTAATAATGAGACAACCTATATAATAAAAAAATAGTCGATATTTCTATTTCTAATTTGATTCTTGCTTTGGCCATGGTTATTTGGTCAATTGATCTCTGCTTAATGTTTCAATTTTTCTCTTGAGAATTTCTGTGGCGTATGGAAGAATGACTCTATTCCGTTTTATGGTTGAGGTGACGGTGAATGAAAGGCTTATAAAGTTAGTAATGAGGTCTAGCCCCTAGCATGCACAAGTCTCAGGAAAATCTGAGAGGCTCGTAGAAGGCACATGAAATTCAATGCAATTCAAATTTTGTTGTTGTCACATCAATCAAGAGATATGGTCCTCTAGAACATTCACTACTAAAGTCAACTTGTTATGAGAATGAGAATAATCTGAGGGTAAATGAAACGAAAAAAAAAATGTTTCGTGATGTTCACAATCGAGTTCACAATGTATACTTGTCAGTCAGATATGATAGTTATTTTCATCAAGTAATAAATAGTGCATATTGAGTCGAGAGAAATATAGTTTACCGAGGTTATAGGCCGAGATGATTAGTTTTTTCGAGAAAGAAAAGTTGGTTTTATCGAGGGGTATTTCACACACGTGAAATTCATACACCGCATTCAACAATTATATTGTCCGGTTGGATTTTATTGAGAGACTCATCTCGAAAACGTTAGATGCTGTGGCTGATGAAATAGTTGATAAAATGATAACGTTTTATTTTTGGAAACTGGTCTTCAGACCCAACTGCAAAGACATTTTTTTTGGACAATTTTACACAGTCTGACTTTGAAAAAGGAAATGCTTGAAGCTACCATGGGAAAATCACTGACTAACTTGCATTTGTTACATACAAAACAATCGCTCAAATTACAGAACTATGAAGGCATATTGACTCAAATGATAAAAGGTGACTTACAACTAGCACGAATGTGTTGCATAAAAATGTAATCAAAAATAAATTTTTACTGTATGCTCATTACAACTAGAAATCGTGTGAAATTGACGAAAACGATTTGGGAATACTGTTTGGAAGTATTCGGTATGTTCCAACAAACTCAAATCCTGGGTTACCTGAGGTACCCCACAGCTCACAGCAGATAATCTTATTGCAGATTACGATTTGTTTTAGCTTCAACTAATCCCTTCTACAAAGGCAGACTGTAAAGCTGAATCCAAGAAATTGATCATGTCGCCCGGTCTACTCGTAATTTTTGGAAAGATTGGAGGTTTTCAACAATTGAGTAGCCATATCTTTTCTGTCTTTTCGGTACCGAGATATATGTCATGTTCCGATATTCCTGAACAGTACTGTCCAGCTAATTCAGTCGTTCCGATTCTACTGACATTCACTGGAAATTATTTCGCGACAAATTTTGAGGTACCCTGTTAGAGACTGAAAATTTACTGGTGCTACTGCTGTAGAAGTGGCCCAGTAGTCCCAGTATTCCCCAAATTGAGTTAGGTTAGGTTGTGTTCGAATAAACGTCAACAGATGATAGATTGAATTTGTTGTCAGATCATTGCAATTGCAAAATTATCAAAAATGGTTCGAGTTGTACTGGAAGATATTTGCGTACAAGTTGATGCTGAATTGAAATGAATCCAGCAGATCAATAAAATCTGCGGGAATCCCATTTTTCGAGATTGCAAGCATTACTCGCACTTACCTGAAATGTTGTTTAAAAATCTTGGGGGTGTAAAAACCTACTACATTTTGAATGTACCCTTCTATTCTTGGCATTTTTTTATGCGACCTCTTATATTGTCGAGGATTATAATTTCAGTCATTATATTTTCTGAAGACTCATTATCAGAGCATGGGCTCTCTGAATTTTCCATTTCCGTATCGCTATTGCTTACTTCCAATATTTAATTCATTTTGAAATAAGATAGGGTACGTCACACCTGTCATCGCTGACCGGTCCTTTGACGGATGACCGATGGCGATCCGTTCCGATATCATCAGCAGTAGATTACTATCACTGCAAAAGGCGTTCCGAAAATGCTTACTGTGGCCAGTAATACCAGCAATATCGCAACATGACAATAGTATGTGATATCGTGTCTGGGTTTTGTTTTGTACTAATACGTTAGTTTGCAAACTTTAGCGGAGATCTAAACACTCTCTTCCACAACGTGTTTCTCGGAAGAAAGAGTCACAAATACAGCAAATCGTTTTTCAGTACTTCTGATCCTAGCAACACTGAAGTATCGAATGAATAGTTGGGTATTTGACTGTTGTAATCTAACAGATCTCAAATTACGATTGCATAGACTCAAATTAGCCAATAGATGTGGCAAATACTCGCACCTCACGAGTTTATTTTCGATTATAATGTCATGCAAATGAAGCGAACGCATTATAACGATACAAACAAAAGATAAACCAACTATACAGGATGCAGGGGCGAATGGCACTGCATAGTGCAGTGAATAGAATATATATTAATTTGGAACTCGAATGCAAACATCACCTACTACAACCAGATGTCTAACAGTAGCTTGCTAGATTCTGTGGTATGCCAGGTCTGTAAAGTGTAGAGCCTTAGGGTTTTCTTTCATGTATCATTAAATTGATTTTTTTTTCTATTCCCACTGGCGGCCACCAATAATATACAATAGACGTGTATTGTAATCGAGTCATTACGTTACTGCTGTCAGGATGATGGAAGAAGAAAAAGTACAACACAAGACTCGGGAATGAGGCCAATTAATTATAATTTATTTCTTCAATTTAAAAGCATACTTATATAATACAGTAAAGTATATATAGTGCAATAATAAAAGAAAACGTCCAAAGTGTAAAACATGAGATATAGAAATACATACATATAAAAAAAGGTAAAGCATAATAATAAAAATATCAAAAATAGTCAAGGTATAAGGAAAATACAAGGTGAAACATTTTCTTCACAATTCAGAGAAGTTGAAGTATTCGTGCAAAGTGTACAGTAATAATGATTTCACACATTGTTTGAAAATTAAGATATTTGGAGACGTCTGTATATCTTCAGATAATGTGTTAAATATTTTACAGCCCATATAACACATATATCACACTAGCACCAACGAATTATCGCCCATGCTTAGTGGGCACTCATCCCTCCTCGTTTTTTAATATACTAGTAAACTAGGGCGACTCAACAACTGCTCTGGTATAAATAAAATCTTGAGTGCCTAAGAAATGGTAAAAGTAGTAAATAAAATTTGACGTTACTCTTCGCATCTTTTTGCTCGTATTAATGGCTAATACTTGAGCGATGCAATGCAAAAAATGCAAGATCAATTTTCGAAAAACCTACCCATCCACTATTTACTTGGATATCATATGTATTTGCCTATTATGCCGCTGCCTATCATCTCATTTCGATTTCAGATTATGTTTCAACCGGTTGTTAAATGGGTTCTCTCCATTCGAGCAGACTTGCAGCAACAAATAGAAATTGCATTTGAAGGTTTATCGATGGGCGTAAATTCGAGCAATACCTCAATCATTTTATTCAATTGGTTCCACGAGAAATGGAATAATGTAAAATTCTCTCAAGAAATTTTCTGAAAGTACGCGTTCTGTTGAACACTCTCTGCTCAAATTCATTGTATAGGAAATGTACATGAAAGTTAAAATCATTTTTGTTGATAGCACTTATACGATGAAAGATAGAGCTTCCATCGGAAAAGTATTTTTCTCCAAAGTCTCTGAGCACACTTGAAGACTGGCTATAAATAAATCACCTGTCGGATATAGCTGAATGTTCTCCGTGCTATTAGCCAGGGAATTAGTTTAGAACTTGGGCATATCAAAAACTTATTATTCACTCTCTGTTGATATGCATTTATTACTGAGAGATGATATTGAATCATTCACAAAAAAGAGAGTTTATTTGAATATCTACTCTTCTGCTCGTATGGTGCGACAGGCCCTGGATCACACAACTGTCAATTCTTTGTTCAATTTGTAAACCAAGCACACGAACCCTCAGTGAACTAGATAATATCATTTGTAGGATATATCTCAACGAATAGATAGTAGTTGGTAATGAAATTTTACTCACCAGAATAACATTTCATTCTCGAACCCATATAAGCTTGTTTCACTAAAAAAACTATTTCTCGAGCTCATCAGTTGGCTTATAGATAAATTATGGAACATTTTTACTAGATACACCAAAATCAGAATAGTTGATTATCAGCTTATCTATCTGTGTAAAAATTTCTTATAATTTACATCTATTTCATTTGAGTTTTGTCTGCTGGATGCAGAGGATGAGCATGCACCTTTTCTTTTTTTGCGAATTAATCAAACATCAATGAGCAATATTTACAAATCAACAGGTAGTGATTGTTATTTTTTTGAGTTATTTCTAGTTTCGTAGAAGTTTTTTTTCCATGATAATGATCAGATGTGTAACTTCATTCAACGGAAAACTTCGAGATGACATGAAATATATACTTTCTGGTGGCCCCTGCTGAATAGACTTTCAGAATAATGCCTGTTGGGTACCACACTCTTTGTAAATCTATTTATAGAAACTTACAACTGGCTTTATTTCATTGCATCTCTGTAACGGGATTTTTCTGTTACGGAAGTCGATTCAATTTGCCTTGATGCAAATAATATTGGGTTTTGTTTTCCGATTAATCATAGCCTAGGATTTAGATGTACGATTCACACTGCCAGTTTATTTTTGTCGCAGAGCTATTCGAATGGAACGCGATGCAGTTTTATAAATAAAATATAAACAAACTATTCAGGATGCAAAAGCAAATGGCAACGTGCAATTTATAAGTTGGAGGTTCAGTTTCTCGTTCAGTTTATTGTCTTGATTGTGTTTATTTTAACCCTCCGTTAGTCGCGCATAGGTCCAGCGGACCTATGCGATTGTGTTTTTCCTTTATTTAATTATCGAATTAAGATATCGTATTGGGCCTTTATGACATTGTTAAATAGTTCAATTAAATTTGTTTGCCAAAGCCGCACTCCGATAGGTATCGAAGTTTCCCGGTTAATAACATCTAATTGGAGGGAAGTAAAGTTGTAGGCCCGTTGGACCTATAGCGGCCACTTGCGTTATTATATTTCAGATAATTCTGACACTATTACTGTTTCTGCTCCGTACATTCCGTACGTGCTTGTGAGTTTTTTCCTGTGAATATTCGTGTGAGAGTTTGTTTATTATTAGCAATGAGTATTTGAATAAATTTTGAAACAAAAGAAAATATTGCGGACCTTGTTACACAGAAACCAAAAAACAATGTTAAAGTCAATACTCATGTGAGAAGTGCAATAAATATTTTTGTTTGCGCCTGTATATCAAAATAAATACAGATATAAATAAATAATACAGAATAAAATTTTGACTGTACTGGTTTATTGATTGTATGACATTATCTCATATAAAGTAGAAATAATGGTGACCTTAACAAAAAATTTGGATGCTTTTTCAAATCGTATACCATAATCAATATCTTTATATTAATAAATATAGACATTTTACTTCGTAGTTCAATGGAATACATCGACAAACAATGTAATATTAGGCTTTAGGTCCGCCGGACCTAGCGCGCCTAACCGCGTTACGTTAAGCGGCGCGCCTAACGGAGGATTAATATTGAATTTAAAAATAATGATGCATTTTCGAGTTACTTTCAGCACAAGAGTATTCAGGATGTTTAATCAAAAAAACGCCACCCAGAACTTATGATACATTTCAACATTTTCCACCATGAGTTGTAGTATGAAATTCTTGAATTCTCTTATATTACTTATTAGATGCCTTGATAGATGGAAGCTTCAATCTTTTTTTTTGGATTGAGTATGGATTTGGAATACCGTTTTTAAAAAATGTCATTTCGTCAATCCAGCAAAAACATAGTTGAGATTATTCTGAAGGATAAAGAATGTGTGATACTTAACACTGGAACTGGAAGTTTCCAAAGATGAATTCTTATCGAGCCGTTTTTGGGAAAATTATCATTCGTTTTCGACCCGTTATAGTTTTCGAAATATATGCGATTTCGAAAAAATTACATGTCTCGGTAGTGTAGTGGTTAGCATATCTGCCTATTAAGCGGAAGGCCGGGGTTCGAATCCTCGCCAGGCCACCGTGCTGGCTAATCGCACGTTAAAAGGTAAGGCCTCGTTGATCCATTGCTCGCACAAGTTTCGACTTTTGAGGGTTGACGTTCGTCAGCTGATGGTTAACGAAAACGAACAATTTTAGAACAATAATTCACACACTGTTGGTATTGGAAATGAAAATTGGAATAACTAAGTATTAAATAAGAAAAAACTGCTCAGAAAAGAGGTGCGGATAATAAAGTGCGGTTTTCGCATAGCAGAAATAATTTGATATGAAATATATTAGAGTTCACAACTTGTCGAAAGGGAAAGTTTGATTTGCCAATAACTCCAATATATGCGAGGAATGTACCAATAATGTAAACACACCTGATTGTTATTATGTATTTGTGCAATTTCTGAAATAAAAATCATCTTGAAGCACACAAGTGAAAGTGTTGATGGTAATCTGTGATATTTATCATGTCATATCAACACGAGACGCTATCACAATTATGTGGTTTCATCACAGATGATTTTCGTAAAAAAACTCATTTGCTTTTGAAATGCATAAAAATAATCACCATCAGTTTCAATTGATCATAATTTATTCAAATTGAAAGTGTGAATGAACATTCGTACCAATGACATCAATTTTACCTTTTAAATATAAATATCATGAAAGTCTTGTTTTTTTATGAGAAATTTTAATGTGGTCGAAATACTCGACGATGTTATTGGGGAAAATAATTTTTATTTCCTTTTCGGATAATAGATATATAATATGTTTTTTTGTTTCCTTCGATTCAAGAATCAATTACCGCAATAAAAATATTGAATACTATTGAGAAAGAATTTATTCGATTCACAAAAATGAAGTCGAATGTGTTTCAGGGAGACTGATACACTACAATTCCTAAGAGACTTCAATCTCGTTGAAATGCTCTTACCAAATATATCAGGTTATTTTGTACATTAGCTACCTTATATTTTGATCGATACTTCCTAACGTCTGTTTGAATGAGTGTCATTATATACTTTAGGGGCTTACAGCTTTGTTTACCTTAGTCTTGGAATTTGTTATGCCATTTCCAAATTTTCGGTATTATTATTATCATTGCAATTTCCTAATAATTGCTCAGATTTAAAACATATTAACATGCCAATGATTTGACATTTTTTCAAAATCAAACGTGAGCATTTATACAGTGTCACCGATAAAGTCCGCATCAAATGGGAAACTTTTTTATTTATCGTTTTATGTGAAATTTGATTTTGGCAGTAGATTTTGCTTAAGAAATGATGTCAAATGGCGTCTACAAAATAGGTCACGTGATTTCCTTAACCTGTCAAAATTGACATTTAAAAAAAGAAACATCGAAAAATGACATTATTCTTCAAAATATCCAAAAATATCAAAGGATAAAAACATTTTCTTTTGTAATTTTATACCCACACACCAAGTTTCAAACCCATAATAAGTATTTTATATTTTCACTATTTTTCCGCACTCCTGCTTTTTCTACTTATCAAAATTTAAGCACACCTGTACTAAATCATTTATTTTAACTAAACTCGTCACCGAATTTCTTTTTTTGTAATACAATAATATTTTAAGAGCCTCTTTGATGTTAAAAACAAATTTTGAAAAATAAAAGTTGTCAAACTTGATGCAAAGTTCATCTAGTTTCAACGGGGCTTTCAAAACTATACAGTACTTGAGTTTTTTAATGAGCAAATGGCCTCACAATATGAATTAGAACAAAACGGAACATTAGGAAACATCATTTCGTGATTCTTGAAGCCCATTCAATAAAAGAAAAAAACTCATAGTATTTACATTTACCTACTCCGCTAACAACACTAATTTAAAAAAACTGGGTAGGCTGTGAAAAAATATGAAACTACATAATGTGTTTCAGAAAACGTCACTGTCACTGAATAAATTAATGCCCGTTAGTTCAATGTAATGTATGAAAATTAAAATAATATGTTATCTTTACAAGAAAAAATTGAAATTGTGCTAATTTGTGGTGAAAACACAGTGCATCGACAAGTGGCTGATATTTTTAACGCAAGACATCCTGGTAGACAGTTACAGCAATCCACTGTAAGTAGGATTTTGAAAAATTTTAAACTGACTGGTTCAGTTGAAAATACTTTTAAAAAACGTCATAATCCATCACGCAATAATGATGAGGTTCAGTTGGCTGTCTGCCTGGATGTTATCGAACTTGGAAAATCAAGTATTACCAATATTGTAGATAGAACTGGCGTTAAAAGAGAAAGCGTAAGAGCAATTTTACATAAAAATAAATTCAAACCCTACAAACCCAAATTTATAAATACCTTAAAGGAAAGAGATTTCGATGCTCGACTAGATTTCTCTTTCTGGTACCAAGGAGAAGTAGAATCAAACAGAAAATTTCCTTACAACATCCTATGGACCGACGAAGCTACCTTCACATCGAACGGCGTAGTCAGTTCCCAGAATTGTAGGTGGTGGGCTCAGGAAAATCCTCATTTTGTGATAGAATGTCGGGACCAATATTCATTTAAAACAAATGTGTGGTGCGGTGTTTTAAATAATCAGGTAATGGGACCATTCTTTTTTAGACACAATTTAACTTCTCAGGATTATTTGCAATTTCTACAATATGCCGGTTGAAATAAGACACAGTCTGTGGTATCAATGTGACGGGGCTCCTATTCATAGTTCAAGACAAGTCAAAGAGAAACTATTAGAAATGTTTAGGGGCAAAGTTATTGGGCGAAATATGGAGGAAATATGGCCGCCTAGGTCGCCAATTTTAACCCCACTAGATTTTTTCTTGTGGGGTTACTTAAAACAAATCGTTTATAAACAAAGACCTTTTCGTGACGTGAATCACCTAGAAACTGTTATTAGAAACTTTATTTTAAACATAAACCCTGTGAGTATCAGCAACTCAATAAAAGATGTATCAAGAAGGACAATTATCTGCATAGAACGCGATGGAAGACATAAAGAAATGTAGTGTATTTAATGTCGTGAGTCTTTTTTTCGTGTTTTTTTGCTATTAGGTATAGGTACATGTTTATTTTCAGTTCCTTTTAATTAAGATTAAATTCCACTGTATTTTTTGTTAAAAAAACAATAAACACTCTACGATATTGTTTCCTAATGTTCCGTTTTGTTCTAATTCATATTGTGAGGCCATTTGCTCATTAAAAAACTGGAGTACTGTATAGTTTTGAAAGCCCCGTTGAAACTAGATGAACTTTGCATCAAGTTTGACAACTTTTATTTTTCAAAATTTGTTTTTAACATCAAAGATGCTCTTAAAATATTATTATATTACAAAAAAAGAAATTCGGTGACGAGTTTAGTTAAAATAAATGATTTAGTACAGGTGTGCTTAAATTTTGATAAGTAGAAAAAGCAGGAGTGCGGAAAAATAGTGAAAATATAAAATACTTATTATGGGTTTGAAACTTGGTGTGTGGGTATAAAATTACAAAAGAAAATGTTTTTATCCTTTGATATTTTTGGATATTTTGAAGAATAATGTCATTTTTCGATGTTTCTTTTTTTAAATGTCAATTTTGACAGGTTGAGGAAATCACGTGACCTATTTTGTAGACGCCATTTGACATCATTTCTTAAGCAAAATCTACTGCCAAAATCAAATTTCACATAAAACGATAAATAAAAAAGTTTCCCATTTGATGCGGACTTTATCGGTGACACTGTATATAGCGCCCTACCAAAGCACATGATATGTTACTTATTGGGAAAGTAAGTTAGGTATCGCTTTAGAGAAACGTCGTTTATTATTCAAAGTCAGCTATTTTGTTGATGAAAGTAACATTATATCTAACGGAAAAATGCTCTCGCTTGGGTTGTCACGTTGAATTTAATGCATTATTTAATTGAAATAATTACTTTTTCTTTCGCCTTCGATATTATAATTACCACTTTATGAACTGTATAGAACTGCTTTTTCTTGAATTATTCCGAACAATCGCAACTCTTCAAATTACGCAAACGCGACCTTACAGTTCAAAGATATTTTTCTACAAAAAAATATAAGTTTCTCACCGTTATTCGAATTACGGTATTTAATAAACGTCTATGAGCAAGTTTCTCATTTGCAGGCTGTTTATATCTGCATACACTGAATACGAAAAATCAGCATAATGGAAATCTGCGAAGATCTGCATGAACTAGCTAAGTTTTTGTCTTGTCATGGACCAATGACTTTTTGACGTTATTATTAAAAATGTTTTTTTTTATAATTGGAATATGCATGAAATTTCTTGAAGCCAAAAGATTATGTTCATGAATGCAATTGTAGTAGTTGGTAGATCCTAATTTGCCCCAGTAAACATGTTTCACCAGAGGTATAGAATTTATATTAAAAAAAAGTTTATTGAACCTCACAAAATCGAATGCATATTTTCAATCCACGAAAAATAAAACTAATGCATATTTTAATTCAAGGAATTCGAAGGAATCTATTATGGTTGCAATCAAACTATAAACACGAATTCATTTTCTTTTGCAACCCAATTAGCGAATTAATTCCAGGATAATAAACGCTTTCAAAGACTTTAAATAAATATAACTTGACGTCGATAGAAAATAGTCATAATCGGTGTTCGACGTTTCAACTTCAATCGGACAAACAGCATTGATCGATCAGGTCCCTCGTCGCTCTTAAAAGATTTCACTTGTATTTTTACACCCCACTTGTTTTCTAGTAAAACAAGGTGTCATTTCATTCAGACCAGTATCAAATTACCTTCACAGTAGGTTGATAGACTAAGGCCTATCAGAAAATAACTACTTTCTTGACTAATACCACGAATGGCCTTGGATTAAATCCGCAAGATTCTTCACAGAAGACATTCCAGCATATGCTTCTGGCGATTCAATTGCCGGAGTTATTTTTTCAATTATTTGGACGGGCACACTTGTCGACCGGTTATGGGCTCTTTGGCCTCTCGGCAGTACAAGGCAGTTCCCATCATCTATCTATACGGAGTCGATGATTTCACACAATTGAAAATCACTTCCTTCGAGAGTACCATACCTCGAACAAAGCTGAAGGTACCAACCAAAAGCAAATCCAAACCGCCTTATTCTCGTATAAGGAAATGAAAATAATAAACTGACCTGAACGAGTTGTTCTTCTGGACGATTTGATTTATAGAGTTCAAGTGTTCTCACCGACAAGTTTGGAGTATGAATATGTGATTGATGATCTGAAACGAACATTTATTCTTTTTATAATCGTGGTCCACTAGAAACGAGGGAGAAGTCTTGAGGAATTTAATAAAAATCCATATGAAATAAATAATGAAGATTTTCAATTATTAATCTTGTTTGGTTCTTATGGGAAGGAGAATTTTCAAACAAATAGGTTGTTGCCATGAAAGCATGTTAAATTGCAAGTATATTCAATTTAACTTTGATTTTGAACTCGAAATTGGTTACTTTCAAGCAATAACAGTCGAACAAATAAACGATGAGGTTGGAACCTTTGGTGTAAAAATATAAGGTTGGTGTTAGGGTAATTGGTCTCTAGGAAAAGATTCAACAGTCGAACAGTCAGCAATAAATGACAACAATCCTACGATATCGCGAATTCATCTGCTGCTCTCATGGCTTGCTGAATAACAACGTTTTCCAGCAAAATGAAAATTTGTTGGTTAACCTTTTGAACTAGGTATCATGGTATAACTCATTAATCAGAAATATCCACATTTGTGTTTCCTTTTTGAATATGTTTTATGTATTAAACAGAACTTAATGCTGAAATATCTGAAAACACGGGATCAACCTACCGTTCTGAGAACATAAACCAGAGAACTTTTGCAGTTGCATTCTACATCGTTATCGCCTTGTAATTCGTGAGAACTGGTCATGTCGTTCGACCACTTATATTTATATCGCACTCGAGCCAGATTAATAACCTATGAGCGTTGTTTATCGATGCATCTCAGCATGTGGCTATTAGACCTAACAGGTGCGACAGAAATGTCATTCGAAGATTTAACAGGTTATTCAACTGATTCTATTTCCGCATCCTAGCTTTGTTTATATGCAGTTTCGCTAGTGAAATGTGAACGCATTGTGAATAGTAAAAGGACCGTTTGTAAAATATCCGGTGCGCTCTTTTGTGCCAGTTTACTATTTGAAAGGTTATTGTATTTGTAATTGTTAACGCCGGTAACGGTTGCTTTTTCGAGTTATCCGATTAAAGTTGGTTTAATGCACGATTGGTTGGACTTTCAATCAATTAGCATATTTTACGACTTTTTTTACAAAAAATTAGAATGGACAGTATATTTGTCCAGAGAACGGGTCTCATTTTCAATTGAATTGAATTAGCCGTAACTCGCTTAAAATCCATATTCAACAGAAATTACTCAATTTACTGTAAGTTCCTCATAAACGACATGTTTACAAAACCGCGACACGTGTTTCGATATAAAATAGCTTCATGAAGCAGGAATTGTTTTTGAAAGAATTATTCCTGCTTGAGAAAGCTACAACGAAGTATTTAAAAATGAATGAAGAAATACGAAGTTGAGCACTTTCCTATCAAATCACCAAAAAAAAATAAGCCAACTAATAGCTGACACGATCTCCAATATATTTAGCGCCATCCTCTTGGAGCTTTTCAGAATACTTGCCATTATGGATCCTACGCTGGTGCTGTACCGATAATTACTGATAAAAACTGGTCACCTCTTTGATGAACTGTTCAGGAATTCAATCTCGTACAGTATATATTTATTTTTTGAACGTCCAGTCATTTAACTTCGGAAATATTCAGGGCAGAATTCAATTATGTCTGTCCAAAGGCAAACCGATGCATATTCGTACCACGTACGATCTATTTTTATGCAGTCTGAAATATATGTGTTTTTTAAATTAGATCTTCGTAAATGTTTAAAAACTAATTCGAGCAAATATTTGGTTATGAAATGACAAACAAATAGTCTGGCTGATCAAAATAGTATTCCATTAGGGAAGCAGTGATTCCACTGCACTTTTGTAATGACATATTTAAAAAATGGCTTTAATCCCTTATAACGAAGACAGAGTTCTTTTCTACATCAGAAAACATTCTCATATTCTTTATCTATCCCTTCTTCTGATTTCTGAGTATGCACTTTTCCTCCTTTTATGTTCTCATTTCCACCGTATCTGATAGTGATCCTCATTTATCGATATAATTCTTACAGTCAGTATTTCGTTCACAAATCTTCTTTTTTCTGGTGGTAGAGTCATTCCATTGCTTTTCATTTCTCTATGTCTGCTCTGAACAAAATGAGCCAAGAGATTTGTTGTCATGCCATTCTTCTACTTATTTTTCGTCATTTCCGTTCATTCTTCTTAAGAGTTTATTGAAATATTGTAATTTTCTCACTCCCCTTTTATTTAACTCATTTTTTGTTTTCCTTTTTCGAATTTGAAAGTTTTATCATTCTCTTCCATAGTAATAGTCGTCGAAATTTATCCAAATCCTCTCCCTTTGATTCTTCCGAACTCGTCTTCATTTTCTTCATAATCATGTTTTCGATATCTCTGAATTAGTATGATAATTTATATAGAAGTCGTTATATACTTCTGCCATGCTCATCAGGACCGACAGAAGAGGTCGAGCTCAGCTGAATGAAAATTTTGATAGATGGCTCAACAACTTTAGAGGTGGCTTTGATTTTTTAATCCCTAGGAGAGCATGCAGCCCTATAACCCCCCCGTGGGTGCCGTTATGATAGATAGATAGATGCTCATCAACATTAGATATCAAATCTAACTTCCTGTGGAATAATTTCATTATTCGAGCAAAATGAATGAACAAAATAAAAAAAATAAAAGTGATGAATTCACGCTCATTGCACATTCCTGTGATGTAAGAACATATGTACATCTAATGAATTAGTTGTGTAGGTCTGTTTAAAAATGAAAGTATTACCATTGTTTCCAAACTTTTTTTCACATCATTAAAACACATTCGAATATTCAGCAATGTTAATTATTTTGATACCCATGTTCACATCATTGATCATTAAATATATCTGTTAGTTATCTCATTATATAAGCCTCGTTAAAATCTGTATTATTATAACATCCATGAAAAGGCATTGCTAACAGAAATATCAGAATATCCGTGAAGAGATATACTTCAACGTCAAAAGTATGAATGCTATGTAACATACTCTATAACATACAGTGCTTTTCTTTAATGTCTATGAAGTCAATATCTTCACCTACTACAAAATGGCGGAAATATTAATGATAACCTGAATACAAACACATTATCAATCAATATTTCTAGAAATATTCGTTTTTCTCTGCCATATGGCAATCCCAACAACCCGATACGGTTTGATAGGCTACTATTTGTTCATAAAAAAAGACAAAATGTCACTACGACAACGAACATTATTTTTCAGTTCAAATATTCTCATTTACTTTTCGATTTCACAGGGAGATAGGTGTTACGTAAAGTATCTCCAAAAATCTCAATTGGACAAAATTTAACAGGGGAACTGTATTTGAATATGCTGGAAACCGCTGTTGATCTTCTAATCACCGAAATCTTCGAAGTGAATCCTAATGATTTCGATATGGATATTATTATTCCAACAAGATGGAGCACCAACACATTACTCCAGACAAATAAAAAACTATGTGGATAATACTTTCCATGGTCGTTGGTTCGCCATCGAGGTCCTACGGAATCACCAGCTCGTTTGCCGGTTTTGACATCTTTAGACTTTTTTTATGGGGCTGTTTGAAGCAAAAGGTGAACTAAACCTGCTCCAATACTGAATATACGGCAGAGAATATGAATATTTGTGGAAATATTGACGTTGCTGTTTTCGAATATTTTTGACATGAAATATGGAGCATCTTCTAAACTGAACTCAGCTTATTACCTCAAAGTATGAAGTTGAGTGTCGATGTACTGAGGCAATTATTAAATGTTCCGCCATTTTGTAATAGGTGAAGATATTGACGTCATATTCCAGGTTTGTAAAGTATTCGCCAGGAGTTTCAAAATGATGTATCACAAGACCTACGTTTAAATTTAATTTTTCTCCCAGGTGACGCCCAGTCGCCATCATGAAGTTTTCATCTGTCAATTTTACTCCAAAATATAGTATCCATGAATCAATTTCATCATCCCAAGTTTCAATTTTTTGAGTTAACCCGTTCAAAAAATAAAAGGGAGAGACATTAAAGAACAACTCTGTATAGGTATGAAAGTAAATGCTGATTTGCTACAATTGCAATTGATAATAGATAATTTAAATATGGATATCAAATATCATGAAATGCAAGAAAATCCATATTTTTCTTTTGAATGAAGTAAACCTTTATTCTGCATTTTTCTAAACTTTCATTGTTTCGAACTTAGATTCTCTTGATTATTTATCCGTATTGAAATAAGTCAGATAAAGTGATTATGTATTTTAAATTTTGTGTAACAAAGAAAATAATTTTTTTGATTTGATGTATTCAAAATAAAACAGTGAATTTTAGTTTTTAGTCTCCTTCATATGGTTTATGTTTTATCGGGTTTCAAAACCGGCCGTGCTAGTGAACTGGATCACGCCAATGCCAATATTAGATACTTTTTTATAACAAATGAAGGGAATCAACCGAGTGCTGGACTTCTGGAGCTATAAAATTGCTGTCTCTTTCAACAGAAGTTTACTTTAAGTTGTAAAAGTCATTCAAAAAATACAAAATACGTATACGTTTTGACGAGGTGATTCTTGGCTTTTTCTTCTCCAGTTCTGCGTAAAAAGGATTCTAGACTTCCATAAAAAAAGCTATATCAAATATTAGGCAACTCCCTGCTGATATGTGTATATCATTTATAGACGTTTATTTCACAAAAAGGAAAAAAGCGTCTTTTTAAAATTGAATCTGAAATTGAATCAGTCAAGGAACACAAAAAATACTGAAGGATTTAGCCATATGGTTCATTGAATTTTTAGAAAATACGGTATATGTCAAAATGTTCTGGAACATGAAAATTTTTGTATGTATCTGTTTGATTCAAGTTTTCGGTGCTTGGTATACACTGACAACTTCAATTTGGGAAGTTATGAATTGAATGCGTTTTATATCGGTTGAATCAGAGCACCGAAAAAGTATTCAACATAGAAGTTCAGACTTTTGGAAATCTGAGTATACTAGTCCAAGACCACTAGCACCCATCTTTTTCCGTACAATTTGTAGAAGAGGTGATATTTAATCTCAAGCGTATACAATTTCGGTAATTGGATTTTGTTTTTGATAAAATCAGCTTTGAGTTATAGAAACTCGAAGATCTCATTGATTATACAATTTAATCTATATTGAACCAAAAGTTTCGGTTCACAGATTCTTCGCTGATTTGATCTCATATTCCTATTATTTATAATCGCTTGATTGACAGTATCCACATTCAGCTGGTATTTCTCCTCTGAGGTATTAGATTAGTATAAAGTATTCGTTCAAGTTATCGACTTATTGGTACCTAATCCGGTTATGCCAACGTACTTATAGGGTTACCACTGATTGAATCATGGTTGAAGATTGAATTTGATGAACTACCGCCTTTCATGAGCTAGGAACAGATTTTCAACAATCTCACATTATTTTGTATAAACCAGTTTTCACTTGTGTCCTGAAATATTTGAGACAATCGAAAGTTAAGATCATGGCGTCCTAAAAAAATCCTCGTTGAAAATGGGTTCCTTAGATGGAAGTAACGAACCAAATGTGAATACAAATGGTTTGTTCTTGCCAAAAATGAACGTGCCGTAATATGGTTGTCGTAATGTGTAGGGTGATCTGCTTGGTCTCTTTTGTGATTGATGATTCAAAAATAGGATGGAATTATTTCGATGTTATTTTCATGTCCACAGTGTACTATTTTTTATACATAGCAGACTGAAACAGTTCTGAAGGAGTAGTTATTATCATAATAGAATTGGGTGAGCTTTTTGAAAATATATCATGGTCGTCATATACGGTGGGTTGTTATAAAAATATCAATGTCTCGACGCCAACACTTGACAACTTGTATCTTACATTATCCAAATCGGGTACGACCTCTATGCAATCAAATATTCTCACTCGGAACACATTTATAGACAGAGGTAACTGAATTAATGATATTCCAGGGCAATGAAGTGCAATTATCCTTTGTAAATGTAAATATTGAGTTTTTCGAAACAGTGCAAGAACCTTTGTGAGTATGAGAAATATGTGGAAAGGTATATACCTGTTATCTAATCTGATCCCTAATATTTGAGTTTCATTTTCTTTTAATATAACATGGTGGGCCTCGAAAGTCACTGAATAAATTCTCATTCACATTACGTAACATTACAGAAGAAGAATCCTTTTTTTCGTGCTATGAAATAAAAAAAAAATCGTTCATAGATTCGTATACATTTATTGATCGAATGAGTTGAAGTTGATATTATTTTATAGTGAATAATAGTTACAATTCTCTCCTTGAAAAAGTAAAGAATAAAGTTGAATATTAACATACCAGCATAAACATCAATTTCCGTACAAGTTTTCTGTTTGGGTAGTGTTAACTGAACCGATTTTCTCAGTAATATATTTCAAATCTCAAAATAGTGAACTGTGATAGTGAAAAGATTCTTGAATTCGACGAAGCAAAAAGCAAAAAGGCCAACAAATTTCCAAGACCGTAAAGTTGATCTTTTTGGACAGAATCAGAAATGATCAGCAGAGATGCAGCCCAGAAGCAATTTTGTTTATCTCTTTATTGTAATTGAAATCAGTTTTATTGCGTTGTGTAATTTTTGTAAAATTTTGAATGTTTGTATATTATTATACTTTTGTATATCTACGTGTGCCTATGGATCTATGTGTTTATTATTGGTCTTTATGACACTGGATACCTCCACTGAGTGATTCATCACACTAAGAGGTTTTCCTGAGGCTTACAAAATTCGTATCTCCTGTCCCTTGAGTCACGCAGTGTTCTTTGAAAACTACAGGGCTTCCCTTTCGTGTGAATCAGTATTTAAAAAAATAGAAATGTGATTGGACACCAAAGCGCACTTTCAATTAATCGATTGATATAGTGTAAACTCGGGTTTATTTTTATCAAAATTGTACTCAACTTTCACTTTATGTATCGTTAGTCAATAAAAACTCTATTCCTTGGACATTAAGTACACTTTTGATAGATTGTTTGATTTACAAAATTGTATTGTTTTTATGACGCTATGGATACCCCCACTGAATACTTTTTTGGACGAGCTTCGTCAATGAAAAACCTATTTCTTTTACAATAAAGTCGACACTCGAAAGTGTAGCTCAAAATATTTATCAATCCTAAAAAATGTGTAATCCGCAACAAAGGTATAAAAAAGAATTACTATTAGTTAGTTTTTCTCTTCAACTTGAATTTCAGTAAAGATGGTTTTTTTCTGAAAAGCTGTTCACTGAAGCACCATCTGATCCATATTCTTTGAAATTGATTTAAACCTGATGTACCGTTCCTTATGGCAAAAAACTTGATATTTTCGTAGAATCGGTGATTAAACTAATAATGGAAAAAAACTTAGGGAAGCAATTAATTTCGCAAAACTTTATGGTCAGTAACGCTTGCTTAAAAAAGTGAATTTTCGTCAATCTGCTGGAGTTTGCCTACGAACGGCAGACCTTGGAAGTACAGACTTGCACGAGTTAAAAATCAACGAGGCCCTACTTTCTAACGTGCGATTTGTACCAAATCGAAAATACCCCAGCCATTCACAATGTTGAAAAAATAGAAAAAAGCTTGTTTGAATTACCCCAATATTCATTTAAATAGGACCAAAGCTTGATCTAAAGATCAAGCAAATTGATATGAATACGTAAATGCTCATCCATCACATGAAATTTGCATGAGATTGCATAAACGCAAAATTCATTTTATCTAAAACAAATCACTGTAATCCGGATTCTTCATCATGCACCTATTGTTAAGGCGTAGATTCAATCGGATGTAATTTTCTCTTCTTAATTTATACACGTCATGCCTATTAGATGAAAAACATTCCATTATTAAATAAATTTGTTCGCGTGTTTCGGACGATGTAATAGTCGACCCTGAGACATTCGATTTTTTTACCAATCGTGAAAAATTAATATAATTCGTCAATGTTGCCACATTTGTCGTCCTAGTTTTCGAATGTATTTTCACTCGTTTGAGCTCCGTACGAAAAATCATCTTTACAACATTGCAGTTGAAAAAACCACACACAGTATACTGTTTCGAGTTTCCTGTGAGATTTGAAATTGTCAAAACCACAGAGTTTCGACCAGTAACTGTGCTCAAAATGTCACTATGAGCGTACGTGAGAATTTTTTTGGTAAGTGAGAAATATGAGAAAAAATTCATCACAGTAATTGTGACTGCTTTCTTCATTGGTAGTCACAGATTTGAAAATTCAAACTTCTTGCTGGTCGATGCTCAAAAAATTAAAAAAATGTAGACCACACAGATACAAAAGATATTTGAATCAACGATGAGATTGGAACCTCTGGTGTAAAAGTTGAAACTTTTCCTAGAGATCAATTACCCTAACACCAAACTGATATTTTTGCACTCGACGCTAAGTTCATCTTAGTTTCAGTTTGACTTGTGTATTTGTTTACACGGTTAATAGGAAAAAAATCAATATTATTTTATTATCAACAGGAAAATAAACAAGACTAGCAATTTTTAGGTAAATGATGATGAATGAAAAAAATCACGTAGAAGTGAAATTATATCAATCGGTAAACGAATCTCACCCAAAAAATCATTATATTTGATGCGTCAATATGTCTATTGTGACACATTCTGAACTCTGAACAATCCCGACAATAAGAACGTGAACTTTTTTGAATGTTATAAAGATTCTCTACTCGCCTCGTTTTGCACTCTATAGGCGATGAATTTGCCTTTTTCCAGGTAAATCATCGACATGTTTATTATTTCCGACCTGCTCGCTGCATATGTTTTATTCCTTGACTGTCGGAACATTATTATTAAGAACATGTATTGAGTTCACATCTCTTCAAAAAATCTCGTTTTAGTATAACTGATATCTGGCGTACCTAAACTCAGTTCCTGATCTCATAAGCGATAATGATATATGACTCTGTAGGTTTGTCAGTTTGGTAGGTTGTAGAACAGGTCCTTTTGCACCACTTTCAATTTTCGAACATTTTCCACCACATCGAATCATCTTTTCAACACGTGAAGTTACGAGTGTGAAGGAACTGAAAGTGAAGGTATTATTGAGCCATTGAAAAGATTATAAATCACAACGGAACCGAACTTATTAATTAACTTGAATAAACCTCAGATTTTGCCGTACAAACGTTATTTAATTTACCTTGAGTGATTTATAATTGAAAAAACTATTGCTAAATTGTGTTAAGCAGTTCCTTTTAAAGTGAAGAGTTTCATTGGCAAGCACACGCACCTTGGAGCAAATGAGATGCTTGATGAAAAGTACGAGCATCTAGAGTTTATTACCGGCATTGGCCAGATCACGAATCTTCCTGCTTCCTGTATACGTTTTCCTTCGTTTGACCTATTCGAAAACGCCACTGATGTCTGTACTCATTAAAATTCCCAATCACCTAATATTAAGACTAAAACGGAGTGTACCTTTTTAAGGAAAGTTGTTCAAGTAAGGATTTCTTATGGCTCACAATTCACAATGGTCAATGCCGTCTCTCTCGATTGTTGAAGCCGGTGAGTCATGCGAGTCTGGATATTAACGAGTGAAAACGTTCTTATGTTCCGAAAAATTTCGTAATAGTCGCTCGCAGTTGTTTTGGTAATTGAATGCATAATTCACCGCTGCTGACCGAACAATGTAACGAAATATTTCAAGTTCACTTGACCGGTAATCGTTAATGGAACATCGTTACATACTTATGTAACGAGTGAATTATTATGTAGTCTCAAGAACAATGTTTTTGTGCAGCAATCGCTAAGATTGCATTCGAGATTCGACGTACATTGAAATGCATTTTCAGTTAATGCACCTCATTTCTTTCAGATGTTTCGGACTCTTTACCGTATTTTTCAACAGTCAATACAAATGAAATAAATGTTGGAAATGTGAATTGATTCGACTCATTGTCAATCAGGTCTTGGGAGTTATCATTTCAACACAAAATTTTAGGGGATTAACTATATCAATCTTGATGCTGGGAATAAAGATCAATAATAATCTCTCATGGGAAAACCATGTGAGATCGATCGCTGAAGCTGCTTCCCAGAAGCTTGGATGTCTATTTCGTGCGAAGAAATACTTCACTTCTTGTCAGCTTCTAATGATCTACAAGGTACAGAAACCCTGTATTAGAATATAGTTCTCATGTATAGATCTTAGAACTCAGCACCAAAACATTCATTGAAACATTTTGATTCTATTAAGAGAAAAGCAATCCGTCTTGTTGATGATTCTACGCTCACAGACTCGCTCACTTCATTGGAACATCGTAGAAGGGTCGGAGACTTCTCTCTCTTCCATAGATATCTTCACGGCAGGTATTCTTCTGAATTGTCGTCAATGGTTTCACCCTTCGCAGTATCAACACTGATGACTCGACGAGTGCCGAATTCCCAGCCCTTTGTTGTGAACTTGGACACCTGTCGAATCTCTCTTGCTCAGGGACCTTTTGTCAATGGAACAGCTTAATGTTAATTCGTATTTTCTGACCCTTGATTCACGCGGTGTTCTTAGGAAATTACGGGGCTTTTCTTTTCGTGTGAATTTGTGGCGATACAAGTGTCGCGGTTTTGTTAACCCAATGTCAGTGAGAATCGTACAGGAAACTGCATTTCGTGTTAATCAGGCATTTTTTATCAGCCACTCCATGTCAATGTTATTCCACCAATTGAAAATTAACCATTGGAACAATTCGAGATTAAGTCTTGGTTCGCAATTCACACATCAAACTTCGTTTTGCGCTGACTGACGTTATCTGGTAACCCTCGGAGTGTCGAAATTTGCGCGAGGTGAGGATTAACGAGGACTTACCTATCAACATGTGATTCCTGGCGTGGTCAATCTCCCATCGGGATTTTAACCTCGATGTACGTTCTATCAAATTATTTTCAGTTTCTGAACTCCACAATCTGTCCACACAGTAAAGCATTCCTACGTTGTCTTTTGAGATTGCAATGCAATCGATTGTCCATAATAAGCACATCATTTCCGTTTCGACGTTGTTTGCTTCGGGATCGCCCAAGACACAAAAATTGGTTTTTTCAGTTCTTGGTAGTGTAGCGGTAAGCACGTTCGCCTATCAAGCGAAAAATCGGGCTTCAACTCTCCGCCGGGCCACCGTGCTGGGAATCACACGATAAAAGGTGCGGCCTCGTGAATCCATTTTTCATACGAATTTCAACTTCTGAAGGTTGACGTTCGTCAGCTGGTTAACAGATGAACCTGGGACCACAATCCAGTGATGCTATTTTATGCACTTTAGGAAAAGTTAAAAGCATAGCACTATAATCATAATGAGAGTTTTGATGTACAATGTGCCACTATGGCAATCAAAAAAATAAATGACACGCAGCGCTGTTACGGAAGGTTATGTCAATAATTCCTCATATCGAAAGAAACCGTCTCTGATCAAATATTTCCAAGCATATCAACTGCAACTACTGTTCCCAGATGTTCTTTGCAGCGACAAGCTACCGCGGGGACAGAAAATGATTCGACCCTTGTTCCAAACATTTTTAAATTAAAATGAAATTAAAACTGTACTTTTGATCCCTGAAGTGCATAAAATATCAATTCTCATTTGACTCGTTCAAATGGTTCAATAACCGGAAATGACCGCCTTTTTCTGCCTTTCTGTCTTTATTACCAACAAATATTTCCGAATACTTTCAAATCGGTATTAATATTTGTAACGTCGTTAACGTCGTGACCAAGCGATGTCATCTCTCAGGATCACTATTTGAAAATAAAATATTGAAGTTAATGTCGCTTTTGGAGAAGCTATATTATTTCAATGATGTTTCACCCCCAAATGGTGATCCTGAGAGGCAAAACCGTATCGTCAAACCGTTCACGACATTTCAAATATTAATACTGATTTAGAACTTTTTTAAAACTTTTATTCAACGTCGGCCTATTTCCGCTACCAAGGCCAATCACCGACGCCGATGAGCACACCCCAACCGGAAATTTAGCCGAACCTTCTGGTATTCCAACCAGAGGTAGGGATCTTTTACGAGCCCAATATCTATGGACTCGGGATCGCCGACTTTACGTCCCCCACGAAGGACGAAATATCCTCAATATATCTTGTGCTCGTTGATAGATTGCCTGCGCGATATGATATGCTATTTTGCTGCAGTTGTATGGGCTTTCGACGCGATCTTTTTCTGCATGAAGTTACCCATCCAAGTACTAACCGCGCTCGGCGCTGCTCAACTTCGGATATCGAATGACTGTCAGTCAACCCGAAGATCTGGGCCCAATGATTAAGGACTTTTCGAAAAAATGAATTATTTCTGGATTATTGAACCATTTTTACGAGTTGAATATAAGCCGATATATTTTTCGAACTTTATTTTGTGTTTACTATTTGAAAGACATTGTTTCGTGGTAGATTAATTCTTTCTTCGTAACTTTTTGAGATCTCAACCTACCAGAATCTGAAAGAATAAGAATTAATGTTGGAATCTATACAAGTGTAGAAGGGCTAATTCTCAACACTTCCTTTTGAATAGAACACATTCTATGAGTCGACTTCTCGTGTTACTCAAATTATTGTTGTTATTGTTATCAAATACCGACTTATTGTTATTTACGTTTCTGGATCAAATCTGCTTTCGTTATCGAAACTTCTTCAGAAACATCTCTCTTCTAGGTTCGTTTTCGGGAATCTGTCAAAGATTTTATTTTTGACAAATGTATGTTTGTTTGTTGAGAATGTGTTCTGATAATTATTTAGAACCACCAATCTGTCTGTTCTTGATATTCATTCAAAACAACAAATGATTAACATTCAATACTGACTCACACTAACCAACTAACATAACAGAAAACACGAAGAGTTGTATTTATCAAATTCCTAGTTCGTGCTGTCAAAAATATATCGGTGAAACATTCAGACCTTTGGAGGTGCGAGATAGTGAACACAAGATGTACGTCAAGAACTTTTTGGGATAGATTAGGAATCTGCCCTTCTACAATTGTATAGATTCCCATATTAATTTTTATTATTTCAGAATGTGGTAGGTTGAGAACCAAAATAAAACTAGAAAAAAAAATTGTGTTATATACCCATCCAGTTTTATATGAAACGAGACCAAGAATGTCACTGTGGAATACACGTTTTTCAATGCATGGACATCCTTAATGTAATGCACGAGTTCAAATACGAAAGATTGATTTGGGCTGCATTATAGAATCTTTCTTTGGAAGCACTCGGCAAAATGTAAATCCGCCGACAAACTGGGGGCGTAACAAAATCATTGTTTGCCCGCTAGTGAGATCAGAAACTCTGTTTGCACTTCAATACGGAGACTGGTTTCAAATGGTCTGTGACGTCTATGAACTCCACTTTTTATCGATGGAAATAAATACAAGACGTACACGATCTCTTCGGTATGCGTCCAGAAATATGCAAGTCTCCGAGACCGACCATTATAATTTTATTTTCATTCCAAGCGAGAAATATCGCGTTCGTAACATGGGAAGGAATGCGCTCGAAAAACTGTTATTTCTGGAACGTAGTTGCAGTTTCGTCCTAAAAAGAGCGTTCGAGCGAGATATTTTCCGCAAGCCACCGTCGTTTTTTTCTTGCGGAAGGATTTCTTGAATGTGCCATTGTTCCTCTTGGAATTAGGGGCATTCCAAAAGGAGAGTGTGTGTAATTAGTATCAGTGGCGTAAATTTTAGCCGTCAAGAAAGTTTACATAAATAAGTCTGCGAATTTCAAAATATCTTGAAAGGTAATATTGCTTTGCAGCTTTTGTGTAAGCGAACAGCCGACGTAATGAAAAATGTAAAGGCCATATTGATGTTGGCCCTGTTTCTTTTTAAATGTTCATTAACCGAAGATCAACGTGCTCGAACTTCGTTTTCGTGCGAAATGGCCATTATATCCACTCTAGTTCTACAAACTATTAATAATAATGGTAAGAAATCGATATTTCAGGCATATGATCGCTTTATGGTACACAAATAAAAACCTAGCAAAAATTTTAAAATGGGAAACTCATAACTTGGTGGAGATCAGTGCCAGTTTGTCAAAAGACCATCATCAAAAATCTGAATGATTGTTTCAAAGACATATACATATTCCATAGACTAGAAGTATGCTCTTTTACACTTGTTCAGATTCCAACATCAATTCTAAATTTTTTCAAATTGTAGTTATTCATATTTATGTCATTTCTCTTGAGTTTTGAATGAATATATGTGTTTGAATATGGTTGATGATAATGTTGAATAGTTATTTCGATTCTTTGGTACATTTAACTCTGTTGAAATCGGTCAACAAATTGATGGAATGAGTCCTATGGAACTGAATGAAAAATAAACCTATTGAAATTTGCTGAGACACTGATTGAGGTGTTTAGAAATTGAATCAAGAGAAATCTAAAATAGAAATCGAGGGAATTTATGCTGAAAGAATCAAATTAAAGGAAATCAAGTTCAATGAAAATCTGAACTAAAGTGTTATCAAAACAATCTATCTTTGGAAGAATACCAGCAAACAGAACTTTGTGAGTATCATTTATATATCCACTGTTTTATTTTCTCCAATTTTTTTTAGTTCGATTGATGTTCGATTTATCATTCTCTGATCGTAAACACCAGTAACAATTTTCAATTAACCTTAATAATTCCTTTTTCGGTTTCATCTATTTCTTATGTTCACTTATTCTGATCTGATATTATTTCATCTGTTTTTCATCGGATTTTTTTATGCAGTGCATTTTTTTAATCCCCCTCCCCATTTATTTTTTGAACGGGTCAAAACAATTGAGACCTGGAATAATGAAATTGATGCATGAATCCTTTTTATTTGGAGTAGAATTGACATATAAAATTCTCAAGATGGCGATTGGGCGCCATCTGCAAAAAAAATGGAAAGGATGGTCTTGTGATACATTATTTTTGAAGATACTTTACAAGCCTAGAATATGAAGTCAATATCTTCACCTACTACAATTTTTTTTAAATCAGAACCGATTATTAACAACCCCCATGAACTCATTAATTTTCCTTGAATCCACCAGTGACACTAGATAATTAGATTACGAGGTGAATTGAAAGGAACGGATAAATAATCGTGTGCTGATTGAGGTAAAGCAGTAATCCCTCAAATTAGTTTCGATTACCTACTTGTTGGTTGATTTTATTCCAGAGGAAAGCTCAGAAAACCCATCCCTAGAATTAGTATAATTTCATGGTACTGCTTACTTCGGCTTAGACATTCTCTCTCGTTTGTTAATGGTATTTGGCAAATTCAGCCCACTCGAAGAAAAGGAGAGGTTCACTGTTGAATATTGTTCAGTTGACCATTTTGGAGATAGTTTACGTGTTACCTATCTACTTATAAAATCGGAAACTAATTGCGAATATTCGAACTCAACAGTGATATTCGTTGTACTGACATTTTTGCCTTTTTTTATGAACAAAAAATAACCTATCAAATCTAATCAGTTTGTTGGGATTGCCATATGATAAAGAAAAACGAATATTTCTATATCGAAATTAATGAGTTTGTTTTCAGGTAATCATTAAATGTTCCTCCATTTTGTAATAGGTGAAGATATTGACTTAATTTCCTAGGGTTGTGAAGTATTCGCCAGGAGCTTCAAAATGATGTATCACAAGACCCCCCTTTTAAATGTAATTTTTTTTCCAGATGGCGCCCAGTCGCCATCTTCAGATTTTCATGTGTCAATTTTACTCCAAAATATAATATTCATGCATCAATTTCATTATCCCAAGTTTCAATTTTTTGAGTTGAACCGTTCAAAAAATAAAAGGGGGGGACATTGAAGAAATGTACGGTATATTCACTTTTTCATTTTCTCCATTTATTTGTTCAAATTTCAAATGACCTTTTTTTTCTTCTATGTTGACTCTGATCGGATTTTTGACAGGTTTATTTATAATGGACAACATAATTTCGATTCACTATCGTTCACCATTATATTATTACATACTTGAATTGATTTTCCTTTTCATTTATTGAAGTTTCACAGTAGTTCGGGACAGCCAGAATACTTTATGCCCAGCTATAATATTCGTCTCTCCCGTGTCCTTGTCGTTACCAAGGTTTAGCACTTGAATTTGACGAGCTCGTTTTCTCTCAGCATGGAAATTCAATATCCGACATTAAATCTATTTGTACGCTTTCGTCGCTTCGCGTTGTGTTTCTGTTCAGTCCAACCCCTGCCACTCCTCTCGGCGTGGGAGTGACCTGACCTGATATTTTTTGCTGGAATTTTTCTGCGCCTCTTTCTCTCCATTGATTGAGTTTGTATGCTTTTGCAATCAAACAAAGAACAGAAGAGAGTTGCGATATTGGTTAACATCGGACCTATTACCGCACAATTTCGTGGAAAACTTGTAGAGAAAAAAAAGGTGAACTTGCAAACGTCGAAACGTTCATAACCAGAGTTGTTCGAGGGTATCAATTACATTTTTATCTCCAACTAGTAAAAGAGTGCTGTGATTATGAATATTGAAATTGTTCTGAAATGTTTTCCTCCAGATGGTGAAGAAAAAATTATCATCACCATGGAGCAATTTGTCAGAAAATGTGAAAATCTGAAAAAACATTCAAAGAAAATTCCTCGGTGATTGATGTTTCATTCATAACATTTCAATTCCGCTAATATTTACTCTTTTTTCAACCAAGAATCGCCAAAAATGCCTTTTTCCCAAATTTGCACACTTCACAAGTTAGTATGTTACATTTTTTTTTACTCTCATCAGCAAGAGCACCTCGAATCACACAAAATATAATCCTTTTTAGTAGGGTGACATATCTTTTCTTCCAATTCAAGTGGGCTGAAATTGTCAAATACCATTTACAAACGAGAGAAAATGTCTTAGCCGAAGTAAGCACAGCCACGAAATTATACTAATTTAAGGGTTCGGTTTTCTGAGCTTTTCTCTGGAACAAAATAAACCAACAAGTAGGTAATCGAAACTAATTTGAGGGATTACTGCTGCACCTCAATCAGCACACGATTATTTATCCGTTCCTTTCAATTCACCTCGTAATCTAATTATCTAGTGTCACTGGTGGATTCAAAGAAAATTAATGAGTTCATGGGGGGTTGTTAATTATCGGTTCTGATATTAAAGGGAATGAATTGAGTTAGTTAGTGAGATTAGATACCTGATGAAAATCTAGCGAGAAGAACCAAACATTATTTTTGCTTAAAAGGATAGCATGTTGATTTGTCGTACTAATGACAAGTTAATTTTCACACAGTGCAATCGGAAAAAAAATTATCACTTGATAAATGTAACACAAATGGTGATGGATAATTCTGAACAAACCTGAGTACTAAATTATACTGATTTTTTATATTTTAGAGGAAGTTATTTCTCAGTTACACGTACTCTTCTCGTATTGCACTCTGAAGATGCGGCTAATTCAACAGCTTGTGCTTTCAACCATTTCATTTGTGGTATTAACAAAAATGCTTCCGTCATATAGGGTGATACATATCAAAGTAATCACCTAAGTGACATTTCATTGAATGGCATACCTAGAATGTGATTAGATTTTTCGGATCCCCGGATTATTTCAGGCATGCTTTGTTCATTGCTATCAAATTCATACAGGTGATGAAAATTACCAAGAACAAATCGAAGCATCCATCGACAGTAGATCTTTAGAAGCAAATGAACATGATCAAATGAGTTCTAATTTTTTTTACAGATTGGCACTAATTTGGCATAAGGTGATAGGAATTACCAATAACAGGTTCAAATTCTGATTTCAGGCCATTAATTAATCTTCAGCTGATGAAAATATTAATATAATTTATATTATGTGCGAAAAAGATGAACCAACCCCTACTTAACTCAGCTCATCCCTACTTATATATCTTCTTCATCACCTTTGTTTAATTAAAATTTCCGCAATTCTCAGAAATTTTTATTGGTGTACCAGAGGTTGTTTTATAATCGCATGACTAACTCCGAAAAAATATTTGTTGGGATTTTAAGAAAATGGAACGTGCTCCTTCTGCACCTGAAACTACTAAAAATATACTGAAAAAAGTCACAATGATTGTGACTTCGAATTCCTTCACGAATTTCTTTTTTCGATGACCATTCCGCAACATCTCTCACAGCAATAGCTGAAGAAACAGTTGCTTTTTGATGGTTTCAAGTACTGAAGGGACAGATGTTTGGACTACTAGAAAATTTATAAATTTGTGTTCGTTTCACTTCTTTCACTTCTCAGTAATATACCTAGTAATGCGTTATGAAACCTTGGGCTTTCTGTAACTTTTTTTATCGCTGTAGCGTTATGATCCAGTAGCTTCTCCATCATTTCGCACCATATTTTGAAAGGAGCATACGTCATTCATTCTATTATATCTATTTACAGATACTACGTGTAACTTGCAACATTATGTGTTTTACTTTCGCAAAGTTAGACTCCAAATATTTACTGAAACACAAATTGTATGTTTATTTTCTGGCGGATACAATTTATACTCTGAGATGCATTGCTGTTGACTTTAGTGTTTCCATATTTAATTTCAATTTGGTGTAATTTTTTTCGTACCAAGGTATATTAATATTAATCTACAGAACAGCAAAAAGGGAATTTTTACGACAATAGCAACAATAGCATATTATTCGACACAGTGTTATTTAGAATCAGGAAAAAAAGTACACAATTATAAACAATAATTTATACCGCACAGATGGTAACATAAATATTTCTTCACTATTTTGTATCTGGGCCAAAGGAGATATTCACCAGGAAATTTTTTCTTAAGTAGAGCACTGACCATATTTGAAAATGTTTCAAAACGTCTTTTCTACTTTCGAACAGGATCGATTGAGATACTGTAGACTTGAATCTTATTTAGTATAAACATCTCGATGTAAACAATGGCTTTCCAAAGCCAAAGAGGTCCCAACAGCTTTTGTCTAATGTACATATAGTCCAGGGGCGAGAACCATTTTAACAACCTCTCAACTTTTAGAAAAATTTTTTGGGGTAGGTTTTTTGGTATTTTTTCAATCAAATCAATATAAAAACGAAACTGGTATGAGAAGAACGTTATAATTTAATTATAAGATATCACTCTCTGCTAATATAATTCATTGGTGGTTGATTGTTTCGGTTCGATGAGTGACTGCTATACTGTTAAGATGAATTGTAATGGAAACAACTATATTTTCTGTAGTGTAGAAATATATTGTATCATGAATCTATTTGATTCAAGTTACATCCGTTTCTGAAGATTGAATAAAAAAAAGTGATTTAACGGAAGCACCGTATCAGCAGGGGCTAGTTGTTTCACACTCTCTCTCTTTTTTCGTGTGTTAACGATATATCAACGAAAAGTTTCTAGCAAAATTTTGGACTGCTTTTACGAAATTTTCGCATTTTTATTGATTGGAAGTAATTTGAACAGAAAAAACCCAAATAAAGCTTTTGACTCCTACTTTGTTAGTGTTAGAACTTAATTTCAATGGTAGTTCCTCCCAACCAATTGAACTAAAATTTTGCACGTTCACTTATTTGGCGAGAAAATTGAAAACGCACCGTCTAAAATTGCCAATATTTTCTGGTCCATGGACCGATTCGACTCCAATTGGGTAGAGATTTTTGAAAAAGGACATCACAAACTTATAATCAATATTAATGAACCCAATATGGTGGTTCCGAAATGGCGGAGGAACAGTGTTTTTCACGATCCGAATGTACTGACTGACCCAATATGAATTGAATAAACTCATTCGAACACTAAATGACATAGATGGCCTTTGAAGAAAGGACGTTTGTGTAAGTTATATATTAGGTAATCGGTAGTAATATGTGGCATTGTGTTAATTATATCATTCGATTTGGATGAGCGATCGGACACATCTGATCTTTTGTTCGTATTGTCCCTGAATATATACTTATGGATAATTTCACATGACTCAAAACAATACTTGCTCTCGATGCTCGTTCAGACAAAAAAGTTCACACCTTCCAGAGAAAAGTGTGTGTGTTACATGAGCTGTTCCAACTGAAATGAATATGAAGAAACGCAGTCTTTTAACATCAAAATTTCACGTTGTGTGTAAGATATATTCACAAAAAAATATCCCTTGAACGGGCATTTCCGATGAAATTGTTTCATTTTGATATGATATTATGATGATGTCAGTCTTTATTTTCGAAAATAACTATAGGTACAGCTTATCCAACATTGATGGACAAGAGAAGTGAAGTAGATAGGAGGCAGTGCGGAATGAGTTTCCATTTGAAACCTTCAGTCGGTTTACTGCGCCTTTAGAGGCACAGCTGATTCCGCTGATAAACTGTGGTGCTGGAGCTCTTTTTAATCAAACTCCATCCGATCACAAATAATTCGCCGTTAAACGAACTGAGTTTGAACTCCAAGAGGCGTTCAAGAAGAAAAATCTAACAGAAAATGCATGCATATTCAGTCAGATTCTTTTTCTTGGGCGTCAAAATTTGAATTCAGTTATCGTTCTTGGCGAATTAGTATTAGGGTTTTCACGGGTATATTCAATCATTTTCAACTGTCCAATAATGGTTACGGCTCAATGTCAATTTAATCAATTATAACGGCTTGGATCAATTTTCTTCGTTTAGTAATGATGATATTGACTACTCATACTGCGCGTTTGAACCCTTACTTTGAAACTGATTAACTGAAAAGTTGAGAGTGTATCAGAATTCCATTTATAGACTACAGGCCCATCCAAAAAATGGATGGGTCATATGAACCACCAGGTGACGTATATAGGACGATATAAGAGCATAAAATAATAAGATTCAGCACTATGCCGTCACTTGTAAGCTGTCCAACTGAGTGCTGGTGAGAATTCAAAAGTGCAGGTAGATAAGTACATTTTGGTCATATATTTTTGTACGGCATTTTTACCCTCTATAGATCCATAAAAAATAATAAGAAAGCGCGTAATGCCGTAAAAAAATGGTGCGCCACAAAGTCGGTAAATTTTTTGGATTTTTTGACAATTTCAGTGGTAATTTGGTCATTTCATTATGTACGGCACCAGTTTCATACTGTTTCAATACAGCTTCTAATCCATTATTCCGCAACGCCGTACAAAAATCATGCGACAAGTGGAAAAAATCGAGGGTTGCAACCCCCTCTACTTCCGTGGTCCGGGGGGTGATTTGGAACAACATAAAATTAATTTATTTTGAAAGTATTTTATGCATAGTTAGTATTTTCTTACATGCCGTACATTATCGTTGGTCCAAAGGTCCCCCAAAAAGTCAGTGACATAACGGAACCGGATGAGGAATCAGACGAAGAAATTGATGACGTCATTGGTAAATAAATAAATCTTTACATCTTTAATCTGTACGTGAGACTTCGATTTTGACAAAAACTCATTCATGTTTCAGAAAATGAAAGAGAAGATAATTCGGACGTCGATGAAGACATTGATTCCGATAACAATTCAGCGGCTGATTTCGATACTAAATAATTTAATAAAAACCTTATTTTGTATTATTATCTTTAAATATATAGAATTTTTTAGAAAAATTGTTGTTTTATTTATTCACATCATTACAATGAAACATGGTAGCGTCATTTTCATCAGCCTAAAAGATATGGTCTGCATTAAAATGTACGGCATCATTTTTTCTTAATTTATTCATTTCAATACTGTTTGAAACAAGCGAAACATATAGAAAATTTCAATACTTTATTAATCTATGAATATTTGAACTTTTGCAAAAACAAAAAAATTTCATATTTTGTATTTCTCTATAATTTTTTTTGGAACAGTTTCTTGTGAACGACAATACTATATAACGATTGTATTTTACAATATCATGTTAAAAAAAATTGCCGTACAGAGTCAAATGATTTTACAGCTTTATGAATCAAGTATACCATGAGATGAAGATAATTATTAATATACATTCAAATGAACAAAAATTTTTTGACGGCATTATTTTTAATAGTACTTTTGAGTGCTACGTAGGTACTGCTTTGGAACCGAAGCCGTACTTTTTCAAATCACCCCCCGGAACACGGAAAGAGAGGGGGTTGCAACCCTCGATTTTTCCCCTTGTCGCATGATTTTTGCACGGCGTTGCGGAATAATGGATTAGAAGCTTATTGAAACAGTATGGAACTGATGCCGTACATAATAAAATGACCAAATTACCACTGAAATTGTCAAAAAATCCAAAAAATTTACCGACTTTGTGGCGCACCATTTTTTTACGGCACTACGCGCTTTCTTATTATTTTTTATGGATCTATAGAGGGTAAAAATGCAGTACAAAAATATATAACCAAAATGTACTTATCTACCTGCACTTTTGAATTCTCACCAGCACTCAGTTGGACAGCTTACAAGTGACGGCATAGTGCTGAATCTTATTATTTTATGCTCTTATATCGTCCTATATACGTCACCTGGTGGTTTATATGACCCATCCATTTTTTGGATGGGCCTGTAGTCTATTACTCAGGGTAAATCGAGTAACTCTTCTAACTAACACACTGAAGCTTTTTCTGCTCAGTGCTTATCACGTACTGACCTAGAGTGTTTCCTACTATTCTGTAAATTTTTTTTGGAATGAAGGCAATATAAAGTTCATCCAAACTATCGCCACAAAAATCATCATTTTTCTAAGTTACAATATTATCGATCAATCAATCTATTGTCAGATAGAAGTCAATATCGATTCATTTAGAACGGAGTAGCCCAAAATTTCTAATCGAAAAATGCTTTATGCTTTGAAAAAGTTACATGATCTATCTACACTGCCAGATGATTATCTCTGATCAGAAACACGCTTATTCAAATACTCAAATAGTCGAACCGCACGTAAACACTGGCTCACTGACTATTATTTTATAAACATTGGTAAAGAAAGGAGGCGCCTTATCTCAGAATGAGTTTCAGCCATTCTACACGCTTTATATAAGGCAGTAGATGTAAAACGTGCTGAATGCATACCGAAATGGTAATGCACGTGTGCGATCTGAAACTGTATCGAGGTAATGCCGTAACAACGATCATTACGAATAATGAGATATGGAAACCGATGCAAAAATAATAGAAAACGAGCTGAACCATATAAATCGCTGGAAAATTGAAGATGAAAAACTGAAGCAAGTGAACGGGAACAAATTGTATTGGACTTTATAGGTTTATTGAAAAATCTTATTCGAACTATATTGTATTTTCTGGGGTAGGTCACATTATGAAGTTTATCCATATTCTATTTGGAGATCAATATTCGATTTGCTTCCTCAATTTTTGGAACAGGTAATATGACTTCTTGTTCTAATCGAGGAAATTAGCTCTATTATGGGGAGGTATGGCTAGTTGCTTCATGTCCATGGCTCAAAAACATAGTCTTAGTTGAAAAAGGGATATGTAAGTACCTTGAAGATTTTTAAAACGAATGATATTCGTTATATAATTACCTGGGACATTCTGAAACTGCATGAAAAACAAAAATAACAAACTTTCCGACCCAAAAACCTGCAGACCACGGCTCAGAAGCTCGGAAACACCTGAAAATTCATTAGTTACCGGCCGAAAAAGTTTACAATCTTTGATGAAAAAAACATTTATACTCGTATCGATGTCAAATGCTCGCAATATTTTGGGTGAATCATGGTGAATCCAAAATAGCAGACAAATATTTTTGGTTATGGTTCGAATCTCTTGTCGAAATTTGAAGTGTAATGTAAATATTTTGAAATAATTGAAACGTATCGAAGCGTGAAATAAAAACCATTTTGTGAAACTAATTTTCATTTGAGACGTGAACCTGATTGATTGAAATTACTGTTTGCCATGTCAGATAATTTCATTCGGAATATATTTTTTTTGTCAAAAAGCTTGTCCAAATTAAAGAAAATACTACTACTGCAGATTCTCGCAACAAATCACCATGCAATACATTCAATTCAAGCTCTTCAAATATAAAGTATAAGAAAATCGGACATTCTTCCTTCAATTTGTCACCAAAAATTCTAGGAAAATCATATTGTGTTCCTAAAATTGGTATGGTTTGTGGAAAGTTCAAGTTCACATAAAGACATGTTTTATACGAAGAACATTTCGCGTACCAAGGAAGAGAAGAATCTAATTCATATTTTCTTTAAATTGGAGGTTGTATGTCTTTGGGAGGGGATGAGCACCTCATAAGGTAAAGAATTGAAAAGCTCAGGCGTTTTGTTAGGAAAACGATGAATATTTTTTAAGAAATATTCCATAAAATCATGAATGAATTGAAAACATGTATTTACAGTGCAACAGTCTGTCGCCACCTACCAGAACTGAGAAATATTGCTCAATTCAGTCATATATAATGTGATCAAGAAAGCGTAGTTCTGGATCTTGTAACGTTTCTTAAGACTATCTCGCACTCTGCTATCCTGTATTCATTCCATCACTGTTATCGTTATTGAATTTTTTGCGCCTAGGCTCAGTATCAATAATGCCATTGTTAATACATATCCTTTTTTTTAACTGCAAGGAGTGAATTAAAACTTATTTTTTCCTCACGTTCATGTTAGTGCTAGTAACCAGTAACTACAATTTCAAACAAACTGCGAATAAAAATTGTTAAACAGATATGTTTTTAGACTTCGGGAATAGGGTGTAATTTTAACTTCGTATAGTGGTAGAGCCAGAATATGTTATCAACAACTCTGCCGTGGGCGAGGGGAAAACACTATTACGCCGTTATTATTATATTACACATACACATATTGCACGAGGGTCGAGGGCACATCGAGGGTCTGTTGTTATCGATTGTTGTGAATGACCCGTATGGTACTAATCAAGACTGGTAACTTGGAACAGCTGTGGATTCTGTAAGTATACAGTATGAGATGTTTATTCGGTGTAATCATTCTTACGTCTCGTTGAATCTTCAAGGTTGTTAGTCTTTTGAATGAATAGATGTAGAACGATTGGACAAAAACCGTGTTGAATGGTTTGCTGTCTCAGGGCCAGTTGCTCCGCTTTGCTTAAGTTGTGGTTCATCTGAGACAGGCTTTGTTGTTATGGATTTGCCAATCAGCTTCCTTGTTCCTTAACGATTAAGCCCAGCTCAGTTGAATCTCTAGTGATTTGGAGCGGCGCAATTGGCCCTCAGAGTGCCTGGATCAAATATATTATCCCAAGAGAAATGCTGAAATACATCACATTACATTCCGAAATAAACTTGATGAAACTTTCCAAAAATATATCACCCTGTTCAATCTGCTGTGTTGATGTTCGTGCTCGCTAGCGTTATCACAATCATATATTTTATACCATGAAGTAATAGGCACTTTAATATTGAAAATGGTTTCTAACCTATCGTCATACATCCAATTAATCAATAGTTGAGAAATGGGGCAATTATTTCACGTAACACATTGAACTTTTCCTGAAAACGAATGATATTGTGAAAATTACATTCTGGAAATTCGAAAAACAAAAACGATATGTATAGATGGGTTACGGAAGCCCTGGAAGGACTTTTACTCCATCTTTGCTCGTGCTGTAGGAACCGTGCAATAAGAAGACCTCGTCAATCCTCAGCGAACAGCACCTTTATAATTGGTCTAAACTGTATAATTTAAAAACATACACGAAATCTACTTTTGACAAAAAAATGGTTAAGGTTTTCAGTATTAGGTACTACTTTTCTTCGGGTTTGAAGGCCGTCGTTTTTTGGAATTTCTTCCTGACTCGAAGAGTCATGGGAATAATAGTCAAGATGGGTGAGTCTCTGAAGAAGCTAGCCACTCGCGCTAGCGAAACGTCAGGAAGAAATTCCAAAGAACGACGGCCTTCAAAACCGATATGACAAGACATCATCTCCTGATTGTATCAATTTTTTTTTGGCGAAACTTCTATATTCATTCAAATGTGGATTAACTGTTTCTTATTGACTGGTGTTGGTTGGAACTTTCCATGTGTATACAATTCCTATTAATTAGGCATTCCAGATACTTGTCAAAAATGTCAAATTGATCTAAATAAACCAATACGGCGGTATCTGCCCCCAGGAACTTTCGTTTGTTTTTTTTTATAAGTGTGTGATTGGTTAAAACTGGTATTTGCCCCCCAGACATAACCTTATCTGGAATGCCTAATACCTGTCAAAAGTTCATTGGGTTTAAAAACTAATATAAAAGTTATATGAATAGAGGTGGTTCGGACTTCCATTGACTATATTATCTATTGAAACCTGTTGCAAAGAACCAAAGGAAAAAAATACAAATCAAATAAGGAAATCATATCCAAACAAAATGTTGAAATCGATTTTTTGGTCAATAAAAAAATTAAAGTTTGATTGATCAAAGAAAATAATGTTACAAAAATCGAGATATCGAATATGAACTATAAGTGAAAAAAAATTCAATTAAAGAAATCAATGAAATAATATTGTGTCAAAAAAATTGAGATATCGAATGTGAAATAGTAGTCAAATTAGAAATAAATAAAATAGTATGAATGAGTTTTGAAACCAAGTGTACTCACGACGTTTCGATTGCTGGTATCAGCAATCGTCTGCGGGTGATGACTGATTGCGGATATCAGAAATTCCCATTCAACAAGGAACATTGTCAACTACATTCAAGTGAAAGTTATGTATTATCTGAATAAAAAAATTGAAATGGACACTTAATCAACAACGAAGCCGAAAGCAAATCAAATTGAAAATTTTAAACAGAAAAATGAACCATCACCTGATAATCCTGAGAAACTTATATTTTTCATCTTGAATTCTACTCTCTTCACACCATTAACTTGTTAATGTGTTTCATAGATTGATTTCAATAAATAATTGAGGTTACGAAAAGTACACCTCAACAGTTAACATCGACCTTTAATTGTGTATTTTCATCTTAGAGAACTAATTACACTTCTATTAACAGAGTTGCACTTCATACCAAACCTGAGTACAATGAACAGCTCACAATAATAGATAGGTAATTGAAGGTAGGGGAATAATACGAAATGAGAAAAATGATAATTATAGTTGGAATTTATCGGAAATATAACTGAATCGAACATATTGTGGATAAAAATTATGTTCTCAAAAGAACAAACAATCATTAACAATGTGCTCGTTATATTATGTTTTAATATCAATCCTGTTAACTCGCGTGTTATTCCTTGATAAGACTACCAAAGGTCTGTTGAATATTACATTCGCTGATAGACAGCATCCGGTGGTAACTCAATACCGTCTCGTAACGTGGGTCGCACTCAACCACATGTATGCTCGCAACAATGAGCTATAATTGATTTGAATAAAACATCCTATTTCGCGAGTTTTCAATATCAACTGAAAATAGAACAAATTATAAAAATGAGGAACTTGATTTCGAATGCAATTGTGGAGTGAATGTGAAATCTTCCGACCTGAAAGTTCAGAGTTCACATTACTAATTAGGCAACAACCGTGTTTGAATATTTCTAATATCACTCCAAATGTGGATTGTTCTGGGTTTCTCAAAATTGAAATAGCAAATGCGCTACAGTAAAAATCAGTAACACGCCCCAGAGCGTTTCGGCACCCAAGACAATTAGCCGACTCTTGCCCGCACAAGGTTTCGCCTTCTGGGTGCAGTCGTAAGAGAGTAAGAGGTACGAAAACTACCGGCAGCCATAAAGTAAAACATACCCATTTCTCAAATTTCATAGAAGTAAAACATTATCCTTGATGTAAATTAAGATCATCCATTCTTTACTTTGTTTTCAGAAATATTTTTTATGTTCTGCCGTCAACTATAATTTTTTGTTGACCAGAAAAAAAGAGGAAAAAAAACTCTTCTACCTGTGTCGGGGCGCATCTCCTCTTTGCTTCTTGGACACTTTTCTTCCTCTCCCTCCGTAGTGTTCTTCTTCGTTGTTGGTGGCCTACCTTTTTGTGACGGGGGACCCCCTGTACCTTCCTTTTCTCTTCCCCTCTTCTGTTGTCTCTTCCTTTTTTCTTTTGTGTCTCCTCCGTCTGCTTCGTGCGCTGGCCGCGTGTTTTTTCCCCACTGGGTTTCTTTTTTTTTGTCGGTTCTGGGTTTGACGTGTGGGGTTGTTTTGTTGGGTGTGGGGGGAATTCTTAAACCGGTTCTGAAATATATTGTTTTTTCCACTGGATATATTAGAACTCGCCTTCTGGGCCTTCAATTTGATGAACGATTTTTGAACCTTGTTGACTGATTGTTATTGAAATATTTTGCCGAGGTCATGTCATAGAAAAGAACGTTTTCTTGCGATGTATTATGGGGATTAAATTACTAAATGATACCGAACATATCATTCGATGACAAGATTACTGCTTTATCTATATTATCTTTTCATGAAACGCATTGTACATCAATAAATACAACATTCTGCCGCCGCAGAATTATATTTCATTCGAATCTGTTATTATCAGGTATTGTGAAATGGACAATAGATAAAATTACACCGCAGAGATAAAATTACCGGATCTCGATTGAACGCGACACACTTGGTCAGTCAATTGGATTGTTTATTCTAGTGATGTGCAACGAATTTATCATCTTCATGGAAACAAGGTAGCCTGGATAATTTCCTTTGTCAGCTCGAGTTATTATACTGGTATGAGACTAGTTAAAGTTGAATCAATCGGTCATAAAACTTGAATTTAATTCTGAAATCGAGATCATTACCTGATGGTAAATTAATTGTGTCTAAAATGAAAGTGGAAACATTAAGGTTATCAAAAGTGGAAATCATAAATTATTATCATCGTCATAGTTCATAATTATTTCTGGATTCATTTTTAACGAGAAGTCACAATATATTTCAACCTCGAGAGATACGTTTTACAGATGTGTATTCCAAGGACTAGATATTTTGTTATTTTTTATCTTTCACTAACTGTGCTCCTCCTGTGGTCACTAAAATTCATATACTTAGTACCTACCAAATTTCTTAGGAACTAGACCCTAATTTCGTGTTCGAATTTACATAAGAGTTACAAGCAACATAAAAAAATTCCACTGAAGGTTTTGTATTAGTTCTTATAATCAATCAGTCTCTCAATGACATAGAAGGGTTGCTTGTGAGGCCGAAACATAATCGACCAAATAAAGCTGCGATTTGTTCAAAATGAAACAAAACAAACATATCTTATGAAAAAACAAAGCATAAACACCTTCTGATCATCATCACCAAAAGACGAATTTCTATTTTTTCCTTTTGAAATTTTCTTTCCTGCAATTTTTTTTCTATTATTTATCTTTTTCCTCTCGATTTTTTCCCAAATGATTTTCAGCAATATTTTATGGATTCACTTTTTCATTTGATTTTTACGACTTAATAATCTTTGGAATGGTTTCGATACCATTCATATATAGACGAGAGTTACTTTCAATAACAATTATTACAATTAACGAGGAACACGTCAACCACATCTACACAGACTTGATACACTTATTAGAATTCTGTATTCTTCGAATATTTCCAGAATTTGCCTCTCTTTTGGAACCCCAATATAAAAAATATGGACAGACGGGACAACATAGGGTAGAAATTAATGGAACCGTTGAACACCTGTTCCTCTAAAACAAAAGCTGAATAATGAGTAGATTGTGGTTGAAAGCCTGGAATTGAACCGGTTAACACTCCCTGTTGATAGGTACAAGTATATATTTCAAAGACGTTTGCTTCATTCACAAAAAAGAAGAGAGAGTTTATCTAAAACAGCTAACTAATGATTTGTTAGGGGGTTCCGGGCTTCTGAGCCGTGGTCCGTAGTTTTTGAGCCTGACATTTCGGAAATGGTCGAAGTATCATTGAAAGGATCCGTGTACTTTGAACTTCTGCCTTCCATGTTCTATAGATGATTCTCTTCTTTGCGGTTGCATTTTTTTTTTGGTTCCGTTTACCAGAAGAATTGCCGATATTGCCAAAATCAAAAATCGGCATGTCCGAATCCACTCTTTTGGAGGGTCATGATGTCATGACAGTAGAATTGTTTTTATGCTTTTTACAACGCATGATATATAACCACCTTGTTGGATGCATGTGAGGGAATTTATGGTGACACGAAACAGAACCAAAATTTTCCTTGATTCATTGTTTGATGCTTTGATGGCTCAATCACCACCTGATTCAGCAAAATGAGGAGTAACTGTAATACACAGTTTCGTTTTGTTAAGTTTGATTGGCCCACAGAACTGATAGAACTAACAGAGTTCCTTGTTTGACCTCTTTTTTCAATAGCGTCGTCGGAGATTACTGACTTCTCAAATTAATTGAGGTTTCAGCCAAAATGGCACTGTAATCTCAATTTGAATTCTGTTGTGAATCTTCGCCATGCATTTCACAGATTTTTTAGTCATTGTGCACAGGTTCAAAATTCTTATAACAGAAAGAATCGGTGTATACTCAGAATCCCAATTCTTTTTTCTGGTCTCCGCAGTATTAACGAATGGCAGAACACGAACACACCATATTTCAAAACCCATTGACCATTACTAATATGAATATGCAAAGGGCATTACACTTCGAGACGCCAAGTCAATTAACACATTCCTGGCCAAACGAAGTCACGTTTCAACATATTCAACATAAGAGATGAAAATGGTCCAATCATTAAATTGAACTGGCCGATACTTGATGAAATTTCATATTAAAAAAAATATCACAGTTTCTTGTACGATTCTCACTTACAATGCTATTTACAATAGCTTCAAGCAGGATTATTCCCACACAAATGCAAATACTACAGACTGAAAAACTCATAGAAACTGAATTCAAACTGAGATAGGAAACAATTCAGAAGGAGAGTTCACAGGAAGAACTGCAAATCAACTGGCAAAAGTTATTGGCTCTACTAGGAAGGATTATCCTGATTGAGGAAGCTATTGTATAGCGAAGCACTTGTCTTGGTTTTTAAAAAACACTTTCAGTGAGGTACAGGAAACTGTGATATGGTTCAATCTCCTTTCAAATTCGAGTAGATTTTCACTATACGAAGATATTCGACAAACGGATGAAAAATAACACCATCATTTTCTCAATTCTCAATAATTAGAAGATATAAAAAAATTAAATATAATTTCAAGATTATTAGAAATGCGGATGGTTCGAGTGGTCTTGGGTATATATTTTTCTTAGGTAATTAAAATACCTGCCTCAGTTCTATTGCAATGATGGTTATAAAGATAAGAAAGCTCCTAATGCACGGTTATAGCCCTGTACAGCCATCTGGTAGATATTTAATTTTAAATATAGGTACTAGTGCCAACTCGTAAAATTTATCATCACTGAAATGAATTCGAATTTCATTTTAGTTAATATTGTACAAGTTTTATGTATCGTAACTGGAAGTGAGGGAGTCACAGACGCCTTTACGTTGGAGTTTTTGACAAATTCGCTTATAATTGCGTGAATTCAAAATAAATGTAAATCGGAATTTTACAAAGACTATCGAAAGTTTATTTTCACTCATTTATGCATTATAATTTTTTTCAATGGTCCAAATTCTGGAATAACACCAAAATATTTTCCATTGTTTCAGATCGAAAAGTAATGCTTAGATAAAAATGGAAGCCGATTCTCCCCCCGTGGAACCAGCAGCGTTGTCCATCGTCGTTACTGAAGAAATTACAATCGCAAACGAAGCTAACGCTGCAGCTAAGTCCTTGGAAGAATGTCCCGAAGAAAGCGAAGCTGACAGTACTATACACGGCTTCAACATATCTAATGTTACCGTAATCGAAAAAGCAACATCAACCGATTCAGAGACTCTCAAAAAGAGTCCACAATGTGAAGGTAGTGATAGTGGTGTAGAAGTAGTGGAAAACATAGAACCTTGTTTGTTGTTTCAACGTAACCTTAGTTCCAATAGCGGCACTTCCCAAGATTTTGACAATCTGAACGGTGCCCAATCCTGTGATTCCTCGATAATAAGTTGTTGTTCAAATTACGACGAAGCCTACAATTTACTAGTACGAAAAAACTCCACTCTGCTCGAAGATTATAGGAGGCACGAAGATGTTACGAGCGAAAACGGCAGCGAGAGTTCCTCGATCAGCGGATGCAATTTGAGGGCGAACAGGCGAACGGCCGCGAATAATGCCAAGAAAAAAGTTTCGATTCCGGATTCGAGAACGAAGCCTGCCACGAAGGATCGATCCAGGTCCAAACCGCCTGTGAATCCCAAAAACCCGAGTGGCTCGATTAGACTGAAATCGATCGACAGGTTGCAGTCCAAATCGAATCAAAGTACAAAAACCAACTGCCTGAGAACTAAAACAACTCCCACCAATTTGGATTTGCTCAGTGGTTCCAAAAAAGAAACCAAAAGGCCTTCATCAGCTACCACGCGTACCCCTTCCAATTCTCGAACCCCTTCAACGACGCCTACGGATGACGGCAGGTGGCCTTCCGTGAACAGCAAACCAGCGCCTCTCATGTCAAGGTCGTTGAAGGGCTCGCTCGATTCGCCGAAGCAGAAAATATCTCAAACGGACGTTAAAACTATCGAAAAATACGCAACACTTCCTCGGCAGAAGAAAGAAAAGAATTCGGAAAACGCCAAAGATGCGAAAAAATCCTCCAGCAAAGACACCTTGCACCGTACGGCCTTAAGTAAAAAAAGCTCAAAAGACAATACTCCATCCAAAATGACCAATTCCTTATATCTATCTAAGAGTAAGCTTAAAACGAAGATATACCACGAATGTTGCATTCAAACGGCTCTAACGATGGCAGATGTAGAAAAAGCTCTGTCGGGAGTAACGGTCAACCCGAAGAGTCCAAAAGATTCCGAAAAATGTGATAGGGATGCCCAGGCGGATCTGATGACGAGGGAAATGGAAAACCTTCAGGAAACCCTGAGACAACTCAATGAGAAGTACGACTCTTTACAAAGCGAACATAAACTACAGACTGAAAAACTCAAAGAGACTGAATTTAAACTAAGGGAGGAGACTATTCAGAAGGAAAGTTTACAGGAAGAACTGAACATCAACTCGCAAAGGGTATTGGCCATACTAGGGGGAGATGGAGAGGTTAATTCAGGTGAGTATCCATTTATGCTTTCATTCTATGGCGTTTTATTTGTAGAGGTGCACTTAGTAACACTTTCGTGTTATGCTGTTGGGGAAATTTCAATATTTAACATTGATAATCTCTTATTCTGTATATTCATTTATTCGAACCTCTCTTCCCCGATAGTCAAGCTGGTACAGCACTTACTTTTTTGATCGATTTTTTTGATAGATTTTTGAATGCATGTCAGAGGAGATATTAACTGGCCTTTGAAGGTTATATCATCTCAAACAATCATTGATGATTTTTCGAGAAATTTTTTTTCTGTGGCACTTGGAATTCACAAGAAAACTGAGGAAACAAATATTTTGGATGTTGTTTAGATCTAAAGGAAAAGAAAACAATATGACTTGTCGTTCGACATTCCTCTTCTGTTAAAATTGACTTGAAGTATTGAGATCTATTTTCAAAATCTTGGAGTAATATCGTCTGCGAATATGTTGCTCCCAAGCAATCGTTTACATGAACTAACAAGGTATTGCTGATACTAGTCCAATTATACGGGGGTTTTCCTAGAAGTTTTTTCTTGACATTTAGGTATTTTGGATCATTGATTCAGAAGTCCAACTTTTACCAAAAGTAACTCAACTCCAGCAGGACAAGCAGACAACCGCAAAATCATTGCCCTTATACTCGTGTTTCGTTTATAACTTACGATTGATGCATTTTTTGGTAATTTAATAAATAAAAAAATAAACTCAACATAATTTTGTAGAAAAAATATGGAAGCGCCATTGACTACAGCACTGCTTCATTAAGAACCTCAAGCATGTGCCTTGAGGAATTGGGCACAGATGCGGAATGATATGTTCTTTTAAAAAATTATTCTACTTCTCCCAACTCGTTTCCTCTCTTTTTTATTCCCTTCTACATCGTTCTCTTTCTTGATGCCCGGTGAACTAGGCTGGAATTCTCCAGAGGTAGTGGTATCCATTTTTGATCGTGACCTGTGTCCCCACAACCATCCTTATTATAATAACAATTTGATATCTGCTTCCGATACATTCATAATTCGTATCGTGAAAGCTTGAAATGAAACTACTAGTACCATGTACCTCCCAAACGTACATTTTTAACCTTCAATAGTAGTACCACCAGGAGACGAATCGATCATTTCAGGTTCAGAAAATAATTCCAGCGACAGTCTTCTGGTACTAGAAAACCGATTTCAAACCGTCGGGCAGGTTGTTATCAAACAGGAGGAGGAGATCTCGAAATTAAACACGCTGTGTAGAGCCCTTCAAATGGAGCTGGAAAGGAGCGTCGACGCGCAGAGAGCCTTGCTGCAGCAACAAAAAGACCTGGAGTCGGAAACCGCGGAATTGCAAGAATTCATGCAGGCAGAAAAAATGACGCTCCACGATGCTCTCAAGGAGTCCGAAGCTGAATTGCAAAGGCAACTGCTGATCATCCAGCAGAAAGACAAAGATATAGCTGAGAAGCAAGAGGAATACAAGCATTTGGTGAGCACTGGCTTTGCGACTCTTCCAACATAGCTGAAGGCCCGCCGTTAGATACGCAGTGGAATTCTTTGAAGGTATAGACCGTGGCAAAAGTAGGTTTGAAATTCGGGTTGAATAATTGCTTGTATTAATAGTATATTTCATATTTTGGTGACAACAATCTCACGTCGGATATGTATGAATGTCTTTATTTTTTGAAAATTCACTGATATTAACATGGACGTGAAGAGTGTGTAAATCCAAATGCAAACGAGCAGTAATATATCGGTATTCAGGAAGCTTCATCTGCAGGTTTCATTATTTCCGATAAAAAATCAATCGAGAAAATGGTTTCTCATTTATGAACACTGGAAACATCAACATTTCTCCCCCACAGTGATATTGAAACTTGAGATGGGGTGTAAAAAAGCAATGCAAGGTCTGTGGAAAATTAATTTCAATGTTTTGAAAGCAAAATAGGTTTCATTCAATGTTTTAGATATAATTCATGACAGTTCTATTAATATTGGATTCGATGAGTTCATATATATTCACGAGTTTAAGACTTTTCTACAGCTGAATAAACTTTCTGTTAGAAGGAATATTCGTTCACGTGACAGTGATTGCAGTGCCGCCAGCGTTAATGAATACTTGACCATCTTTATTATAGTTGGACAAACCAAGAATATGGAGGAAGATCAATGGACCAAGAAGCATTCATCTTTGTATAACTTCCACACGTTCAGTCACATAGAAAAAACTTTCAGAAAAAGCTGTAGGTGATATTAAGGGATTTCAAATTGAATATAAGTAATTTTTATTTGAGTAATAACTGCAAAAAGATAACAAACAGTACGAGAAACAAATATCAGAAATTTCATTTTCTACAAAAAGTATCATTTACGCTAACTTCCGTTATTCAGTGCAAATCTGACCCTTTTTTTCGGTTACTATTTCCTGGAGCATAATATAAAATGAATTTCTATATAATAGAACATAGATACCGAATACTTTTGTCCCCGAATATAATTCACAGCGACCGCTTGTTTTCCACTGCGTATCTACGTTATTTGGCAGATGCACAGCTACGCTGGGAAATTTGTGACTAAATTTCAATTTTTATTCAATTCAACTTTTTTTTAGGTACGGTCGAATCAGCAGCTGAGGCAAGATAACCTGAATTTGAAATCTCATTTAACGTTGTTGGAATCGAAAAGTAGGGATCTCTTAGTCCACCAAGGTAGCGCTGTTTCTGGGGCTGCCGTAGCCCTATCTTCCCTTATTGGAAGGCTTGATGGGCTCGTAGAAGAGCTAGTTGCTGCATACGGTATCTCGGAACAAGAATTGGAGGTTAGTGAAATATTTATGACTTTTTATGATAATGTGGATACGAAGTAGTGACGAGTTGTTTTGCTAATAACGAAACTAACATTTTTCGCAAGGTAAAGAACAGTTGGTAACATTCTTGATCTTCAGAAACTCATTTTCGACGATATTTCTATGGTAATGGAAAACTATAAATATCATATGTGGCATATTTGATATTGAAATGAGACATGTAAATCGACGGTATGAATCATAGCCCTGTCAATTAAAAAACGATATATTCACTGCATAAACGATCCAAGATTTATTAGTGCATTAATCGATTTGAAATAAGATTAACATTTTTCAATGCCATTATTCCATATTGAAGCTTGGGAAATATTCTCTATTTATAATTGAACTTGAATTGTATACGGTCATAAGATTGATTTATTATTGTTAGTCCAATATGATAAAACTTGACTTTTGCAAAACTCGATACTTTTTTGTTTGAATCTCAAAAATTACGTCATTTTATGAAATTGCTAAATACATCATTTCAGGATGTGATTTTCCACAACGAAGCCTACAAGAACAGTAGCAGCAGTCCAGAATCAACGCCCGAAAAATCCAGAAAATTGTTTGTGGATAAATCATCACCCGCCAAAGGGTCCTCCTTCGTGTCAGCTGTCATAAATGCCATTAAAAGTGCAGCGCATTCACCGTTTGCCATGAGAGATGTCAGCAAAGATACTTTATCAACTGACCATTCAAGGTGAAAAAAAAGTACCTACAATATAAAACATTTCGAAAAAGGAAACCAAATGGTTGTTCAATATTAATATCATTTTTAAACACAAAAGATGTCCGATGTCGCCTAATCTTAATTGTTTTCATTGCTAGAAAACTGTTTTTCTGGCTCGTTTTATGATGAACTGAATAAAGATACAAGTATAAGTAACACAAAAAAATATATAAATATCCACTTTCATCAAGCGCGTGAAAAATGATGTATTTATAGGAAAATGTATGCCATTTTCAATCGACTATCAACATATATTTATTGCGGACAGTGTTCATTCAGAATAAAGAAATGACATTTGTAACGTCATGGATAATATATCCACCCCTGGATAGTAGCCTGGATTTGATCAGACTTTCACTCTTTTGCCTCGCTCGTGCTAGGAATTGTACGTTGGATGGTAAGACCTCGTTAATCCTCAGCTCGCACAAGTTCACACTTATGATGTTAACGCTTGTAGGGCGACGTCAGCTGGTTAACGAAATAACTTATTCTAATCCTTGGAGTACTGTTGTCAAATTGAGCAGACCTAAGATTGCTATAAAGGAGAAAATATCATCTTAGCCGAACGAATATAGAAAATATTCATTCTCAACTAAAAACGTATGATTCCTTTAACCAACGATCATTTCCTTCGCACGTTAATATAATAATAATAACATTTATTCATCCCAAGAAATATTTACAGTTTATAAGAGGGGGAATAAATACTTATTAGTATTGAATGGTGAAATTGAACGATACCTATATCTGTGTACAAAGAATATACATGGAAAAAAAAGTTGAATTGTTAAATTATCTATATATATTATTTCAAATATCTATTTTCAGTTTGTGTTGTGTTTCAACCTTTTTATATTCTTGATAATAATTATCATAATTGAATTCGATTCCTTATTGTAGAGGTTTGTTGCCCCATGAAAAATCTGATTTCTATTTAAATCTGGTATGTACAAGATGTAGTGACATGATAATGTTAGATTTTTTGTGTTGTTTCAATGTGAGTAGCCCATATATTTTGTTCTATATAAAATCCAAAAAGTTTTGTAGTTTCATAAAATTTTATCGAATTGAATTTGAAAGGATAAGATTGCTCAATGTTGAAATGTTCATTTGTTAAAGATGTGTAACTTGAATTATCATAATTGAGAATCTGTGATATATTGTTACCAAGATGATATTTGTTCAAAGTCATCTGTCATAGATAATTGTATAAATTTTGTATCTTTTGAATTATGATTAAAGTCTTATCATAAACACAAAGTTCGATGGATCCTAACAGATATAGTTTGGAAATTGATTGATATAAACGAGAAATAAAATAGGCCCTGACACAGAGCCCTGTGGAACTCCACAATTAATGTTGAATAACTCATCGCATCTCTCATATAAACGTACTACCCCGCTAGTTAGATATGATTTGAACCACGAGAAAACATTACCTGTGATACCTAATAATGATAATAATAATAATAAATGCGTTCATTGATAGCAAAGGGTACCTAAAGTCTATTCACATTTCTATCTACACTTGTTTGTTTTGTTTTATTCATTATTTTTTTTTTACTAAAGCTAGCTTTGCTTATCAAAAGGCTGAGTTCAGAATTCCTGTGAAGACAGGATTATGCTCTTCCACTCAACCTCAATGCCTATAATTTCAAGCTTTTTCAGAATAATTCCGTTGTTGACTGTATCAAAGACTTTACATTAATCAAGTGATAGCAGTCCATATACATTTTGAAAGCTGAAAAATCATGAAAAACTGTTATTCTTCTTATTAATTCTACTCTTCACCTATATCACCACGATGAATTTCTGTCTACAGTTCGAACGAAATGCTCGACTCCGAAACAGAACCGTGCCTCATGATGGAGCACGTCCTAGAAGACGTCATAATCCCCGACGGTTACTCCCAAAACCTCGTGTCTTCCGGCCACGGCAGCATGATGAGTTCCCGCTTGACGCACAGCGAGAGCCTCACCGACCTCTCGCACGCCATCTACAACAGGCAGATGTCGGAACCGGCCACCGCCAGCGTCAGTTTGTACGGCAGCTTGAGCGCCTCCTTCACCTGCGACTTGGCCTCCATCGGCGAACTCTTTCCGTCCGTCTCGCTCGTCGACCAGGTCATCGACGTCGACAACCTGATAACGAGGCTGCTGAAGGTCATCAGGATAATCCAGCTGGAGAACGAGGACTGCATGAGCGAGCTGCAGGAGCACAAGGACGCCTTGTCCGAGCAAGTCGACAAGCAAAAGGAGACCAACAAGGTCGTCGTTACGCAGTTGAAGGATTGGGAGGCGCTCGGAGCGAGGCTGAAGAGTGAGGTTGAGGAGCTCTTGGCGCAAGTGAGCAGGAAGAATGCAGAGATGGACGGTCTCAAAACTGAGTTGAACAAGCAAAGGGAAGAAGTAGAGGTAATTACTAGTTTCTTTATAAACCGAAACAACCATAGTATTAGCAAGATGCATATTTCTTAACAGACCTCAATTACCTACCTAAACACCAAGATAAAATAAATAAATAATGTTTATTAAACAATTCAATGAACAGGAATACAATATTTAAAATCGAATTATTAATAAACTAAATGCATAATCCTACGAAGTAAAACTTGTGGGATATTCGTATTACTCATGTAAGAAATGCGAAAATATTATTAGGATCGAAACATAGGTATAATTAGTTTGTTTTCAATATATCATGAAATAGTTTTCTATTAGAAATAAGTATCCATTCCTTCAGATTTTTTTTGTATGATATCAATAATTTTGTGTTTTTGATTTCCTCTGGTTCAATGTCATATAGATATGAACAAGTGAATGCATAATTTTTTTGGCCAATTGTTTTATGTACTTTTGTTTTCAGAGTTATTTTATCTTTATGTCTGGTTTTGTAGTGATGCACATTGTATTTGATTTCATTTCTATTTTTGAAGAGATTAATCATTGTATCAAAACAAAATAGTTGTCTGATATCCATCTTATTGCTCTCTTAATAGAGTAGGTCAGAAGAATATCTAATATTTTTTCCATATATAATTTTTAGAGAATATTTTTGAAGAATTTCTGATGGTTTCAAATGAGTATCATTTGCTCCCCCCCAACTAAAAATTCCATAATTCATCTGAGACTGGATGAGAGAGTAATATAGTATTTCTAAATAGGGAATTTTGAGAATTTTTTTGAAGAACTTGAATTTAGGAAGCAAACTTCTCAGTTTTTTAGTTAGAAAGATTATTTGTATATTCCACTTGAGTTGAGATGTTGGTCAATAATTATACCTAAATATTTAATACTATTCACTCTTGAAATAATGTTGTCTTTGTCAATTTCGATTGATCCCAAGTTTTCATTTGAATTCTTATTACTAGTAAAGGCAATATATTTAGTTTCTTCGAAATTGATTGTGAGTAAATTGGAATCAAACCAACTTTTCAAATGTTTTAAATCGTTTTCAGTCTTTTTTTCGATATGGTTCCAATTTTCTGAAAGTTGAATAATGGGCTCGTTGCTACTTATTGATATTTTTGTCTCCACTGAACATTCTGATAATCCTTGAACCCTAACAAGTTTTTTCAAGTTTCTCAAGCGACATTAAGCTCTCGTGTGAGTAGTATCAACAGGAGCTGGTAACACCAGCTGGTTTTGAAAAAGTTCATGGGCATACCATAAAAACAGAGTAGAAATGCAACTCTCTCCATTTTTTTTGGGAGTCACAAAATGGCAGTGGTATCTCTCTTTCTTTCTCGTATAATAAAACGATCAAAACTCACTCGTTTCTCATATAATCTTCAGACACTATTCAATAAAAAAATTTGTGAATTCTAGGCATTTCTGAATAAATGTTGGAAATGGCGCTCATTCGCCCATTGAATCGAGAGATTTCATCTTTCGTGCAGCTTCAAGTATCGAGTAACAATTAACAATGATAGGAAGTCTGAATGCTGATTGGCTCAGGAAATATTTTCCACCAATCAGCATCAAACTTTACCATAATGAAACTAATAATATACAGTTGCCTGTAAGATTTTCACATATTAGGGTTTACAAAACCGCGACACGTGATTCGCTATACAATAGCTTCCACAAGCAGGAACTTTAAACTAATTTTAACAATATTACATTTTCAGTTTATACAACATTATATCCGACGGTCAATGACAATAATAGTCCGATACCTCGTTAATGAGATTAATGGTCCGACATCTCATCCTTATTAGCATAATTTTCTGGACAGAACATATTTAACAGAGGCGAATTATTCAACTCCGTCTGATCATTCATAAGGAACTGTGAATGTCTACACTTATTGATTTCCAAAGAAGAGATTGAGTTCCGAACCCTTCTCTTGGAAATGAAGGATTTTAAATTCGTGGTTGAACTCGTGTCTCCCTGTAATGAGGTGAGATGCATACATAGAATTTGTCGAACCATTTCGGAAAGTCTTTCTGTGTTCTTTCACGCGTGTATCAAACGTTCTTCCCGTTTGACCGACGTAAAACAAAGGACATGAACCACACAATAATTTATAAACTCCTGATCTATCTGATACCGAACTTAACTTTCTTGTTTTTGATATAAAAGCTTTAATTCTCATCATAATTCGTTGTAACCGGGTATATATCTTTCAGGACTTGACTGTACAGGTTTTTGGACATAATCGCCATTATTCGAAGCTGTATGCATCTACTTTTAAGTCAGATTACCACTATTGCTTCCCTATCACCAGTTTTTTCTTGTGGGTCACTCATTTTGATGTCAGTAAAATAGTACTTACTCATGATAAAATGTTTCCGAAAATCTTCCTAGGTTTGTTCTGACTACACATGAACCTCTGTTTACAATAGAAATCGAAATTTTTTATACAAAAAAAAATATCAATGTAGCATCTGAAACTTCCAGTAAATTATAACAACTTTCATATAATTCAAAAGATAAAATGAAGAAAACGGTTAAGTTAGCCCAGGAGATATAGGGAATAAGTTGTAACAACTGTAGCAGAAATACACTGTTGAGGGGACCTTTTTCAACTCAATTCAAAGAGCATTACCTCTGAGAGGTAAACACTTATCATATAAGCATCTACTTTGTGTAAATTTTCCTTTCATCATCTCATTAATTTTATTCTATTCAATTTATATTCAAATGTCTTGAAATTCAAATGGTGTCGACAGTAGCATGCAGTGGTTTCTTAAAAAATTTGACTTACAAATGAATATTCAAAATAATTTCCGCCATTAATTCACTCTTTTGTCGGATGAAAACGAAATCATTACATTAGTTTCAGTATTTTCATAATATATTATCTCAGTTTTCTATTTTTTCTTCCCTTGTGAAATTTTTGGATTTCTGCCCATTTTCACATCTATTTTTTCATTTTTTTTCATTTACCTCCATTCATTTGATCATTTTCCTATTTTCATCTTGTTTAGATTCAAAAAAAAAAAATTTGACAATTTTTGTGTAATTAAGTCACCTTATGAATCAGATGTTTCATTATTCATTTCAGAAACTGAATCAAGACGTTTGCGAATTGTCCACTGCACTGTCCAAGGCCGAGCTAGATAATAAAATGAAAGAGGAAGATGTTGCCAGAGAGATGAAAAAGTGGGAGAAAACAGGAGAACTTCCAGGGCCCGATATTCTAGCTAGGCTTGTATCAGCGAATAATGAGGTAATTATCACAATGACCTTCTCAATGAAATTGAAGGTGTTTCACAGTCATGCCGCATTGACTTTTATTTATATCTATTGTTCGATTTGAGTGCCGAACAATACCATAATTAAGTGGACATAATGTCTCAAGTTAAATTGTTCTCAATGCCAACTTGTAATCCTCAAAAAACATATTTTTCGAAGTTTTGAGAATTCTTGAGTGTAAAACACAATTTTCCATTATTTCTTCCCCACTTGGTGCTCTAAGTTATTTTCAATATATGTAATACAGACATGTTTTTTGGGGTGCAGAAACTGGCAAAAAACTTTAGACCCATATGTCTGCCGAGTCCTTTTTCCAAAATTTATGAAAAATATGTATCAGGACTCGTCCTTAATTATTTTGAAAAATATAACCTATTAAATACCAATCAATTTGGTTTTATCAAAGGCAGCTCCACAGTAAAAGCTATTATAAAATTTATTAATGAATTACAGGATATCTTAGACCAAGGTAAAAAAGTATGTGGTATCTTTTTGGACTTAAGCAAAGCCTTCGATTTGGAAACCACAATATCCTATTATACAAACTAGAACGATATGGATTTAGGGGATCTCAACTAGCTTGGTTTGAAAGTTATCTGAGAAATAGAACACAGTACGTTGAAATCAAGGGACATAAATCAGAGCAGATCTTATCAACAATTGGAGTGCCCCAAGGCTCAGTATTGGGACCATTGCTATACATTATTTACGTTAATGATATCAAAAGCAAAAATCGTATAATGTATGCAGACGACACTACCTTAACAGGTATAGGGGAAAACATAACAGACGTGACAAAAAATTCAAATATTGAGTTAACAAATATGGCCCAATGGTGTTCAGATATTGGTCTGATACTGAATGAGGACAAGTCAAAATTTATTAGATTCAAGTATTCAAATAGAAGTAATGATCTTAGTCTATTGATAAGAAATGGTCGATCACTTGAACAAGTTCAATCATCAAAGTTTCTAGGTGTACATATTTCGGAGAATTGTAACTGGACCACTCACATCAATGAGGTATGCAAAAAAATTGAACCTATATGCTATATGATTTATCAACTGAAGAAGACTGTAGATAAATCTCTTTTAGTAATGCTCTATTTTGCCAGATTTCACTCAGTTATCTCATATGGAATAGCGGTGTGGGGAGTCTGCAGACTATCAAAGAGTCTTCATTCTACAAAAGCGAGCAATTCGAAATATATTAGGAGTCAGTAGGAGAACTAGTTGCAGGGAACATTTTAGACAACTGAAAATTTTTACAGTTCCATGCATATATATACTAGAGGTACTAGTCTACATCAGAGAAGATCTAAAAAATTTAGCAAAACTAAGTAAAAATCATTGCTCAGGAATGCCTCGGTGCTGGAAGTTCCAAGACACAAAAAGGCTAAAACTGAACAGTGTCCAAAGCTCATGGGAATAAAACTCTTCAACCATCTTCCCCAACACATTAAAGACCTCTCTATTGACCAATTTAAGAGAACAGTTAAGGAACTTCTTTTGGAACAGACTTTCTACAGTGTAGATGAATTTCTAAACTTTGCATTTTGAAACAGACAAAATTGTATCTTTACTCAAACTGTTTAATCTGTTGTGCTTTAGTGTTATTGAAAAAAATGGTATTTGCCAGATGCTTTAATGTTAGATTTTACAGTTATACTATACTCTAGTAATTTGTATTCTACTTTTATTTTACTTTATATTATACATCTGTTATTACTTATATACTTACCTACTTTGACATTATCATACTCACTTTGACTCTTTCCGTATCATGTAAATGATCGAAAGAACAAATAAACTATTATTATTATTATTAACTGAATATGAAAACATCAATCATTATATCAAGTTATATACCCTCTTCCTTAAACATTACACAAATGAAAATCCACTATTTTCTTTCGGTATTTTTGAAGTATTTTTGCATATCCACTGCCTGTCCGAAGTTGGTCAGATATACATTTTTAAGTAATTAAGAAAATGAGGTCACATCGAATATCATACCCAAATACATAATCTCAAAAACTACACGATCAATGAAGTCATATCCATATTCCACTTGTTCAACTATGAAATTGAATAAAAATCCATGAGAATCTGTTTCTCATCACATAACTCTGTATTGAAATTATCCTCGATAATGCCGATTGCATGCAACAATTGTAACAAGTGCATTCTATTAATACCTTTAATGAGTTTTGACGGAGAAAGCTCAATAATTTGATTTGAACGTTTATAACGGTGAGCTGAGTCATGATTTATTTAATGCTTGAACCAATTTATTCACGTTATGCAACAAATTTATGCGAAATTTCCATTTACAGATACCGAGTTTGAAAGAGAAGTTGTCTGAAAAGGAGAAACACCTGAAGGAATTGACGCAGGAATTTTTGACCAGCAGGCAGGTTCTTTCAGAAAGCTTGAAGGATGCTCTCAATGAATCGAAGAAACAGTATGATGCGATAGATTCTGCATTAGAGGTAAAAACGATATGACAAACATCGATATCAGAAATTTTTAATTAGATGCTAGCGTTATAGTGACTGAAAAATAAAATACAACTATGTACATTGGTTCTACACCTTTTCCAATTGTAATTCAGATAATATAAGATGTTATTCAGAAAATATCAGTTTTAATTCAGAATAGTCAACTGTGATTCAGATTGATCAAATGTAATTCAGAAGATAGCAATTGTAATTCAGATCTTGTCAATTGTAATTCAGGAGATATCAATTGTAATTCAGATCCTTGTCATTTTTAATTCAGAAGATATCAATTGTAATTCAGGAAATGAACGATACGTAGGTATACGTTTGATCAAGAACACAAAAGGCATTCAGTACTGGCACGACAATTCTGAGGACACTGCGAAAACACCAATATGGAAGAAAATTGATATTTACTGATCTACGGAATATATAGGTTAAGGATACAGGGCATGTCTCATCATTTTATAATACTAGGTATTAGGTGAATCAGAACTCGAAGTACCATTTTATTCTCGATGTTTTTCAAATGAAAAACCCCATATTATACATATGTTCAATATGCGGATTACCATTGTACGTAGAGTACTCTCCAAAAATATTGGGAGGGTTATATGGGTGTATAGTGGTACAGTAGGTACCAGAACCAACACAAAAAAATTAAAAAACTTCAACAAAAATTTTTATCGAATTCTATAAATGGTATTGTGTACAACTGACATTCCTCCATTTCATCGGACCCACTGAAATATGAAAAATCTTTGTTCTGGTCATTTTTTGAGGAGACTTTATCTTAATAATGTGAAAACTGCTCTGTAGAAACGCACAAAAACTCCATATCCATATTACATATCAAAATCCAGTTTTCGGAATATTCATAAACACCAAAAAAAAAGACTTCTGGAGGTACTTGTGTACTTTCTGAAGCCGGCATCCCACGGCGCATGGATCGGCGAACTTGGCTCGTGACTTGCCGCTCCAAGCGCCGTGGACACGCTCGCCATTTTTACCCAAGCCAAGGGCCGGGCTCGAATATCCATGCGTCGAGGGATGCCGCGCCGGCCTAATTGGACCATGTTAGTGAGGAATCAAGGAGATCCGGATTTCCCGAGAAAAAAAGTATTCGAAAAATTGTGTCTGAACTCCCCAAAAAATGGGCATTTTCATTACGCAGAATAAAAATTAGTGATGAAATTTTTCCAAAGCTCATGTTCCCTTGATCTATTTTACGCGTCAAAAATGGTCGAGTATTTTTGATTCGAAATAGAGGACCAGCAACCTGAGTGTCACACATGACCATTCACTAATGCATGAAAAAGCTGCAAAATATTATAGAAATGTTTATATTATATGCAGTGTTATCATTAACTTTTTAATAATGATATTTTCATTCGGTATCATTCCTACTCAAGTATATTATAGCTTCAATAAGTTTGAATATGTAATATTTGGGTATTTTTTGCTACTATTCGATTTAATAATATAAATTAATGATATTTATTCATACAACACAAAGAATATACAGAAAATTCACAATTATAATGGATATATATGTAGAGAAAATAACTGATACAATGCGGCTGCCCCAAGCAAGAACACAGTAATTGTATTTCAGTGAACATGTGGGAAAATGGGCGCCGAACTCATTTCATTTCTGTTTCGTAAAATCGATTTTTTCATATGTTCTCCCCAGGAGCCACGCGTAAATTTCCCTTCATTATACTTAGAATCGATGTCCATTTAAACCCTATTCGAGGCTTGTATGCGAAAATGGGGCACCAAAATCTGTCGCTATCTAACGGTCTGATTGTCTCCATTGAATATATAATCTGAATTACATTTGATATTTTCTGAATTACAATTAACAAATTCTGAATTACAATTGACAAGATCTGAGTTACAATTGATATATTCTGAATTATATTTGACTATTCTGAACTACAATTGATATCTTCTGAATTACAACTGATTTTTCTGAATTACAATTGATATCTTCTGAATCACAGTTGACTATTCTGAATTACAACTGATATCTTCTGAATTACGTTTGACTAATCTGAATTACAATTGATATTTTCTGAATTGCAATTGGAAAAGGTATAGTTTCTTGAGTTTGTTGTCCGAAAAGTTCTCCCCGTTTGTTGGATAGAAGTGAGCATGGATTTTTGGGACATGACCATGTAGGTTTCACATATTAGTATCGTTTTGTAGTGAGTTACAGAAGTTTCGGGCTATTGTGTGAATTAAATTTTACCTGTTTAAGTTTTTTGTTTACCTATCTCATCAATTATGAGGCATCTAGTTTCAAAATCAGATACAGAAAACTTATACGAGTTATTCAAATATCATAGAGCAGTTTCAACTTTCAAGAATCTTCATTTTGTTTTGAACGTTATAGCTCAGTGTGGGAATGTAAATCGGGATGTCGAAGAATAGAAAATGACCTTAGATGGATATAAAACAATCAATTACTCATTCGATTAACAGGTGAAAACAAAGGCTCTTGATAATAATTCCAATGACTACATATTCCCCAAATCACTAGAAATTGAGAGGTAGAAAAATGCCATAAAAACTCACACACTCTTCAATAGCTGTTAATATAAATAGATTTGTTCAGGTTAGCTATCACAACTGTTGTGATCTGCTAAAGAACAGTCACATAGTTAAGGATAATCACCATGGTATTGGAAAAGTGTTTTTCCTCTGCAATTAGTACAAAGTGACAACAAAGCTGATATTGTTTACGTCTCTGGTTAACCCAAATGATACCAGAGTAGTATTACTTATTTTCAATTCCTTTTTGACTTTTAGGTTTTGCACAGCATTCAACCAGTTGTCCAACAGTGTGCGTCACTAGGAAAGCTTCAGAGGGATTTGGAAGATATCAGTTTTCAGAGTGCATCTTCGATGCCTTTGGTACCGTCGGATTGCAATGCAAATGCTGCATTGTTGCAGGCAGTCGCTGGCTTAGAAATAACACCTGCGATTGATTCTACTGCCTAAACTCGATATATAAAGTAGTGGTTATCGATAGATTAGTGTTTAAAGTCACGAAGTTGTTCGTTGAAAGGTTTGTGAAAAGTTATTACAGGGTGAGCTAGATATACACAACGCCATCCTTATTTGATTTCATTTGAATAATTAGGAGTTTCTATAAGTCAGTGAACGTTTTTTAATTTTCTTCGTGTTTTTTACATGTTATTAAGTGCTGTTGATTTTAATCGTATTTTAAGCAATGAAATGAAATGTTGCAAAATTTGTTTATACATATTGTTATTTATTCGCCATGGTGTTTTATTTTCACGTCGTCTTGTAAATCGAGGAGTATTAGGTTGTGAAAAATTGCCATCAGTTTGTAATGTCTATCATTTCCATCTAGATTCTTGAAAAGAAAGGCTGAGAAACGCCATTCGCCGATCCCACGTCCAAATAAAGTATGCATGACTAATCATTTGTCTTTATAAATATTATAAAATATTGAATGATTTTATATTCAACATTCTTCTTTACAATATGTATTATACCATTTACCAACTATTTACAATTCCATTTTAATTTGGATATTTGAAATCAATCAAATTTGCACACATTAATTCAACCACAAGAAAACTTATATATTCGTGTAAATGAGTGATGCTTTGACAAAATTCGTATTTTTGTGAATGTATTATATTGCCATTATTGTAAATACATTTATTTATTAGTTGTTTGTCTTTTTTCAATCCTCTCCGATAGCGGACTATTACAAAAGCTAGATATTCAGCAAATCAATAGAAAAAACATCTGCATCACAATTAGTAACATAACCCCTCTTCTACAATTGCCAATTGTCTAATTGTAGTGTAAAGTGTCTAGCTATATGTTTGAAGCAGGCAAGTGACTAGACAATTGAAATGAATTTGAGGCATTTCTCAACAATGTGACATTTTTTCGAGATAAACCAAATAATTCGTTTCGGCTAAGTTCTTCATTTAATAGATGATATCTGTGATTTTTGGGGAAAATAAAAATAAATAAAAATAAAAAAAGAAAAAAATAATGAAAAAAAAAATTCAAAAGTCAATATACCATGGGAAATGAGAGAGAAAGAAAAAAAATCATAAAAATCATATACTCAACAACAATTTAGAAAAAAAAAAAAAAAAAAAAAAACAATAACTTGAAAATATATGAATATCTGAGTTACAGTTTCATTTAAATTGGGGTTTTCTGTATTATAAAATTGTCTGGCTAATTGGTTTACTCCAAAGCCAAAAAAACCAATCACACACACACACATTTTCTGCCACTCTTGAAAACTCACTATCATTGCGAATATACAATCTTTTTTACTGAATACTATCTTTTGTCCGCTTATCAGTCGAACGGAACCGTTTAGTCAGCGTATGCGGGTAAAGCATCACATCTCGCCCACTTTAGATAAAAAGAAAATCATAACCCCCTGCCAGCACGGGTTCCGATCCAATTACTCCATCGAAACTGCCTCAAACGATCTGATTCAGCATATATATGACAATATCGACAAAAACAAATATGTAATCGGATTATTCTTCGATCTCCCTCGCGCCTTTGATGCGATAAACCCCAGATATCTAGTAAAAAAATTAGAAGCAATTGGCATCCGAAGCCCTGTACAGAATTTCATTTCCTCGTACATGTCTGGAAGAATACTCAAAGTACAGGGTACAGGTTGGAAATGAGCTCTCCCAGGACTGATATCTTAACTGGGACACCACAAGGAGGAGTACTAGGACCGTTACTGTTCCTTCTATATGTAAATGATATGCCACTATATATACAGAACGGTAAAGTTTTCATATATGCTGACGATACCACCATTATTGTCACAGCTGATACAACAAATGAGTTAGTAAAGAAAACTCGCAGATAGTAATAGAGGAATTCACCAATTGGTGTGTAAAAAAACACATGATCAATAACACTAACAAAACGGTCATAGTTGAATTTACTAGCCCCCTGAGAAATATCAATATTCCTGAACTCCATCTTGGCTCCAACATACTTAAAACTTCCAGCAACACGAAATTCTTGGGTTTGGAATTAGATAACAAACTATCTTTCAATAATCATATAGATAATCTGTGTACAAAATTAAACCGATTATACTATGCTTTTACCAACCTTAAAACAAACTTCCATAGACAATACTTGATAAATATCTACTACGCCTTGGTATATAGTGCAATTAGCTGTAACATTGTGGTGTGGGGTAGAGCTACTGAAGTGGACCGTGTATTTATAATCCAGAAAAGATTCTTGCGCCTTATTTTCAACATGAAATATAATGAAACCTGTCGAAATGTTTTTAAAGCAAACGAAATTCTCACTTGCCCATGTATTTATTTAGATAAATTATTGACGTATACTTTTGACAATAAAGGAAAACTTGACAAAAACACCCACTTTCACGACTACAATACAAGAACAAAAAACGACATACATCTGATAAAATTCAATAGGACTTGGTATACGAAGTCACCTTTATATGCAGGGAGCTATTTTTATAATTCACTACCTAGGTATCTGAAAGAGATAGAAAATATAAAAAAATTCAAATACGAACTCAAAAAATACCTACTCTGCAATTCTTTTTATTCACTTGACGAGTATACAGAACAAAACAAAACAGTAGTCAAGCTTATCCAATTAATCGTACTATTTTACTATTTACATGTTTCACTTGTTTGTATTAATGTTCATTCAACCTCTATTTTGTTTATACTTTACCCATCTGTATTATATAGACACTTTGCACATATACCTCATTTAGACATAAGTATGTTGAAATTTGTAATAACACATAGAAGTTGACCTATCTCATGTCATGTAAGTGATCTATAGAGATAAATAAATGTATCTATCTATCTTTTCTCCGACTCAATTTATATATACTATAATTTTTCACTGAATTTTTTGTTTCATCACTCTAAAATATAGCTTGAGTCACTCCTGTACAATGTAGCTTTTTGTTAGTGAAAGAATTTTCATGATCAGATCGTATTTCCGAAGATTTCATTTATTTAAGGAATGTCGATCACAGCAAAGTTAATATTAAAGTGAATATACATTTACTACAGAAAAAAACCATATACATTTGTTTTAAAAATTATGGTCACATGAAATTATAAAAAAATTACATTCACTTCACAGAAACATCAATATACTATAGATCTCACATTCAACAAGTGTCATTGAACCAAGTGATTGCCTTTTTATATTTTTTAGTTCACGTCTGAAAGTAGAAAAGGGTATGCCAAAGGAGTTCAAATCTACATCATTGGCATTTCTTACCATTCTTGTTATAGGGGTGTGGTATCTATAGTTTTGGTAATGGTGTTTGATATGAAAGGTGTCATTCGACCTACTACCAGACGTATTAATATTGAAGTCAATTCGAGACAGTAGCTCTGGGGAAAAAAATCACTAGCTAGCCACTCGAACAAAAAGCACAAGTCAGTTTCAATTATTCTGTTCTCAAGAGTAGTTATACTCAAAGATGAACATAGAGCTGAATAATCATAGTCATAATTGGCCCCATGGATTCCCAATTTGTATGCAAAGGATCTTAAAAAATTTGTGAACTGTTTCTAACATATTAACGTAGGTCTGATAGTAAGGGTTCCATACCAGCGCATATTCCAAGTTTGAACGGACAAATGCACCACAGTAAAGAACTTTAAAGGCGTTGACTGAGAGGTCTCTGGATACTGTCTTGATGTAGCCTAGCATCTTGCGTTCTTTCAGAGAGATCATTATCATGTGTTCAGAAAACGATAGTTTATCATCCGATAATACTCCAAGGTATTTTATTTGAGATACCTGTTTGAGGTCTAATGAGTTGATAGATTATAGAAACTCTAAGGGTGTATGATTTCTGTTGTAATTTATAAAGAAACTTTTATTCAGGTTTAGATCCATTCCATTGGAATTGCATCAATGTAAGTATAAGGTTATTGATGAAGTTCATTCATGTCAATGTCATTGACAAATAAGTTGAATAGTAGTTGGCCACAGTGACTTCCCTGAGGAACCCCAGATTGAACTTCAATACAATCTGAAATATAATTGCCAATTTCAACCGATTGATGCCTGCCAGTTGAAAAGCTGTGGAGCCAGTCCAGTAGATTACCAGTGATGCCATATTCCTTCATCTTTGTAATTAATAGTTATGATTTACTTCATCAAATGCTTTCGAGATGTCTGTGTGAATAGAGTGAAGCTTACACCCCTTCTCGATTGTATTTAAAAAAAATAGTAATGGATCTCCCTTTGCTAAATCTTTGCTGCTGATCAATAACCAAACTTTTACACCCATGAGAGATAATCTGTGACGAATGAGTCCAGCATTTTAGGGAAACAAGACTGTAAACAAATACCCCTATAGTTTGAGATATCCTCAACACCACACTTTTTGAATATTGGTCTTATAAAGCTATATTTCCAAAAAACCCATAAAACAGAAAGTTAAGAAATTCATATGGAATATACATATTGAAAATCTAATAAAAAAAAATATCTTCCTTCACTGGTGCCCTAAGGAGATGTCCCAAATTGAATCCCAAAATAGAAAATATATATTTATATTCACATATTCTCAGTAGAATCAAATATTTAATAAATATATGGGGATCTTGTTCTAAAAATAATTTTAATAAAATTTCCGCTCTATACAGGAAAGCTCTGTATCGTCTACCATTTGACACTCCAACACATCAACTTTATTCAATTACAAACACATTTTCTCTGGATGAGCATTATGAAATGGATACTCTGAAAGTATCATATCTTATTATTAATAATATGATGAAATATAATTTTATATAAATCAAAAATTCAGAAATTCATAATCACCTTACAAGACAACATAACTTGTTCCACCTTGATTCCGCAAACTCTGTAATTGGACGGAAAAGGTTCACTCATGAAGCACTTTCAAAATTCAATGAAATACCCGAAGATATAAAAGATTGTAGAAATATCAATGAATTTAAAATCAGAATAAAAAAATATTTTCTTCAAATGAGAAAATAAAATTCGATGGATTCTTTCTTTTTTTCCATATTTTGTTTCATTTTTATGTTTATTGTTTCTTTGAAATTCTGAAAAAAAAAATATTCAATGAAATATGAAATCAATATAAAGTTCATGATCAGTCTCATACCAGTTTGAAACTGTTTGACTGTTCATGATATTCCTTTATAGAAACTCAGTAGTAATTTAAACATACCCTATTATTATTTCATAATTGTTATTGAAAAAAAAATTGTTACATTATTACCTAAAAATAATATTCAAGAAAAGGGTATATATATATATATATATATATATATATATATATATATATATATATATATATATATATATATATATATATATATACATGTTGTACTTATTTAACATTGAATTAATTACGAATAAATAAATTTCTTCTTATATCTCTTTGTAATATCATTAAAGATTTATATTTTACCATATCGAACATGGGAGTGAAGCGGCCAATGAAAACAATTACTCTCGCATAGTAAATTGTAAAATTGTAGTAAATTTCCTCGAGCGCAATGTTGGTCTTCATTTCAAGTGGCTGTCATATTATAGACACACAAATAATTTTTGAATATAGTAAACTTTCTAAGGTAATGATAGTCTCCATCTCAGGTTTAGCTAATAGAAAAATGATTGATCTCAACCAACAACAATTGATAATGCATATATTAGATTGTGATTTCACAACGATAGTGGGCACCAATCAATTGCTACCTTTGCTGTTGCAAAGTGACAGTTCTCAATAAATTAATAAACTTGTCAAGGTGTACCTATCCATCGATGATAACAGGGAAATATATAAAACGCAGACATTCGAAGACCTTTTTATTCTTGATATAAAAGAAAGTTCACAAATAAAAAAGCATCAACCAATCACATATACGCACATTTAGTTCACAGAAAAACTTAATTAGATAAATATAAACGATGATAATCATTCGCGCCAAAAGCACAATTACATTTGGGGCATTTCCTCTGCCTGGTTTCATACCTAGTTTTGAGGCAATCATAACAAAATACGTGGAAACACTTCGAGAGGACTGCGTCTTTTCTTTTCACCTTACAAGATGGACAAGTGAGTGTTTCCTTGTACTCCCTGATTTCTTCCATCATAACTTCATCCAGAGTTGTTCCAGCCATCTCCATCTTCTTCATTCTCTCACCCTTTCGTTTGAGCTGAGCAATTTCCTCCTGGAGTCTCTTTGTCTTATAAGCTTCAGCTTCTAAGGAGCTAGTTTTCTCTGCTACAACTTGCTGAGCTTCCTTCATTTGGGAATGATATTTTTCTGGAAAAATATTACATGATTGCACAGAGAAATTGTATTCATCATAGAGTTCATGTGACTAGTTATCTGTAGTCAACATACATTATACCAATTTTCACTTACCTAAATGAAGTTTTAAATCGGCTGCAGACTGGGCAGATTCGATAGCTTTTCTTTTGTGCATTTCCATAGCTTGCTGCCTCAGAGTCAGTTCCTTTTCCACCGTTGCGAGAGTGTTCTGGAGGATTCTCTCCTTCTCTTCGAGTTTCCTGACGACAAGGTTTGCAGACTCCACCTGGGTAGTAAGTGTTCCGACTTGTTCTTTCAAAACATCTTTTTCTTCTCTTGCTAATTTGTGCAACTGATTCGATTTGATTCTCTCCGACATTAGTTTGAAATTTGCGTCGTCTTTTTCCCTAAGTTGTTGTATTAGTCGTGAGTTTTGTTCCTAAAAGTCGAAAAATTCTAGGAAACAATAGGATGAAAATTTTTGTAGTGCATCTACACAAGAGGTATATTAATATTGATGAAAACGAATTATTCAAGATTTTTTCTCGAGCTATTTATACAGTTGGTTCAGCGAATCTTTGTCTGTGTGTCATCAATAACTTTGTCTGTGTGTCATCAATAACTGACGACATATATTCATAGCCTTTCCATTTTTCACAAGCGAGAATGAAAGACAAAAGAATTAAGGTCATTTTGCAGAGTAGAATGATGACATTCCACTATAACTTGTCGATTTATTAAAGAGTTAGTGAAATATAAAGTTTCTGCAGTGTTAAGTCATTCATACTACACGAATTATTGTATCCCCAACGAATATTCTGCAGGAATTTCACTATTATACATATCCCTGGATCGGAGAAGAATTCATCATTGTATTTAGTAATCTCTTCTCTTTGACTGAACCGCAACTGTTTATAACATACGATTCTACCCCCTTTTGTTTACCTTCCGTTTGTAATAGCTTATAACAATACAACTTGTGGTTCAAATTCTGTCATCGTTTTTTTTACGTGAACTATTCCTTATTTATCCCAAGAAACAATAGTCATGTTTATGTTAGGGAATGGAATTAAAATAAATAATATAACAATGATACATATATTAAAACAGATAGTCAAAAATAAAAAAAAATAGAAACTGTTTCGAAAAAAGTCTGTTGAGTGTAGTATTCATTTGGTTAGTAGAAATTCCTTCAATTTCCTTTTAAATTTTTCTATGGAATTGATATTTTTTATCGTTGTTGGTAGGCGATTATAAATAGCTACAACTTCATTTAATATTGATTTACTGCCAAAATTTTAATTTGGACTTATTTATACTCAAAAAAAGTCGATCTGCCTTGTACTGTAGGTATGGATGTCTCTATTCTTTTTAAATTCAATACTACGTTTGTGGACAGTAATTACCAAGTGAATAAATATGCATGTTCTCATTTCACGAAGGGTTTTAATATCTAGAAGTTTTTTAGGTCGATATAAATTAATTGTAGGTTCCAGACGGGATAGATTATAAATACATTTAACAACTTTATTCTGCAGTCTTTCTAGTGGTTTTAAAGTTCTTTGTTGAAGCAGAGCCCCAGATAGGTATCATGAAATGAAGATGGGATTAAACGAGAGAGAAGTAAAAATTTTTCAAACAGATGAATGTAATATACATCCTATTTTACAAATTATAACGACATATATCATGCTTCCCTTATTACCAGTGATTCGAAAAAAAGACTTGGTGAAGTACATAAAATAAAAGGTATTTTAACCACAAATTTGGAAATGAATCAAACATGATCTTGAATATACAGTTACTCAAATTTGAGTCTATACACGGGGATCTCGGAAACGGTAAGAGATAGAGAGTGGATTTAATTGGGGCAAACTTGTCTAATTCAGTGTCCAATCAGCTGATAAAAAAAAGACTAGCTCTTTCGGTTCAGGAGATAATTCATAGAAAAACGAAAAATTTGAAATTCCATTTTTTTTTCTGTATCTCCTTTATGCACTTTGCCACAGGCACTCAACAAATACTATACCAATAACATATCATTAGAACTGGAAGAAACTAACTCAAGTCGATTCGTAAAACACAACCAAACCTCACTCACCTGCATGTCTTCGAAGGCTTGCCCTGTAACTTCCATTTCATTCAAGAGAGCTTCCTCTTCGTGCGATCCAACGAACGGCCGCATTTGATGGAGAACATTATGTCCACCCCAATTTCCATCCGACGGTTTATGATTAGCTACTTGCTTCTGCAATTCGTACTTTTGCTCCTCCAGTTGCTTAATTTTCTTCATTGCTTCGTCTTCGGCGAGCTTTCTTTTGTCGTCCCTCTTGTTTCCTTGAAGTTGTAGAAAATAACATGCATCTAGGCTAGAGTATTCCCTAATTGAAGTGATATGTTTTGAAAAGCAAAAATGTTTTATTTGTATTTTGATCTATCCAGGTAGTCGATGTAAGTCATCAGGTATCCATATCAAAAACAAAATGAAAAATTAAATATATATAAAAACTCCACTACAGCCTGAAAAATACCATGACCTGAAACAGTTGAACGATTTCAAACAACTCTTTTAACAATATGCCAAGGATTTTTACAAGTGTTTTCATTATGAAAAAAGTTAATTTGTAATATGGTTTATAACATATAAATTTAAAACATTATAAACTGAGAGTATAATATGAATAGTGGGTTTTCAAGTATTGATGAAAAAAATGAGAATTTTCAATGAAATTTCGATTTTTTTTGCCACATGAAATGCACTGAATTTGAATTGAGTTTACTCAAAAATTAGTTGTTCAGTATGAATAGTTTAATGAAAATGTATTACGTAATAGTTCAATGAAATAATTTCAGTTTCTTTGGAAATGAACATATTAAAGTTATCACATCATTTAGGAAACACTCTTTGAACATACTAGGAAACCAAAATGCCAAGTCTTGATATTAGTTTCAGATAGCGATTAGTTAGTCATTTTTCGAAAAATTGAAAAACTAAGGAAAATCATTAATGCTCGACGGCAATAGCCAGCAGAATACTTTTTTATCCAATAAAGAATCAGAATTCATTATATGTACTAGTGGTAAGAATTTAAATTCGGAGATGACACATAGTGTGTGTTCCACTTTCAATGGAGTCAATTCCCACACAAACTTTGTTTCTTGTGATTTTCGAGGACTACTATTATTATATCACAAGCAATAATATTTGAAATATTAATTTTGGATCAGCAAACTGCTTGAGGGTTATGAAAATTTCAATATGTGAAGATATTATTTTCATCCCTTTTTTCCAGAATGAGTTTCCAATATTTTTTAATGTTTTCCACTGGTGGAAAAATTATTCATCTGCCAACAGATAGAAGTGTATGGTGTACGTCTTTGCAAAGAAGCAACAAAATGAACTAGTAAGTACTTTGGTCCCAATTGTTATATTTAATATTCAATAACTTGGAAGTTTGATTTCCACTATTTTCAATAAGTTCAAACAACCTGTAATTTCTTGATGTTTTGTTTGAGTTCCTCTAGTTCAGTTCGAAGCTTTTTCTCAACAGCCATCAGTTGTACTTTATCTCTCTGTTCCTTGCTAACACCTTTGTACATATCGAGAAGTAATTTCATTTCCTTCTGCTCGTTGAGTGCTTTCCTGAATAAACAGTTATTGATTACATTTTTGCATTCAGTCAATGAAAACTTCTCACTTCAATTGATTTTTCAAATCTCGGACAATCTCACTTTCAACAATTTTAGCTTCTTTAGCTCTCAATGCTTCTCTGTGATCCTTCTCAGTCTTAGGTACAGCTTCTTTCTTAACGATATTTTTTTCTTGTTTCACACCTTCCTTCTTGATAGAAGGTGAACCGCTTGCCCCTGAAGGCTGATCTTTGCCTTCAGCATCATCAGCTTGCTGAAAAATCGTGAGAAAAGTGGCAAATGCAATGAAACATGAAGAAAATAAGCATACCTCTGCATCATCTTCTTCCTTTTTCACTGCAAGAGTTGGTTCCTCCTTGATTTGTTGACCATCACTAGTGGAGGTATCTTCTTCTTTGATTTCTTCTTTTTTGATATTCTCTTTCTGATCTTGGTTTGCACCCTGAGCCTGGGTGAGTTTCACTTGAAGTTCTTCTATTTCTTTTCGCAACTTGGGAATTTCAGCATTGGCTTCTTTGTACTTCCTCTTATATCTGCATAACAAATATTAATAAAGACCTCCAGGTATCTATAAGAATTCATAAATACCTGTGCACTTCACCTTTGAGCTGCTGAGTGTTGTTCTGTAAAGAAGTAATCAAGTGCCTCATTTCTCTGTTAATTGGTCCAGTTTGCTCATTTGCTGCTAGATTTTGTTCAAACTCTATTCGTAGCATTTCATATTCCTTTCTCAGCTGAGCCAAGAAGTCCTCCAGTTGCATTACCTCCTGCCTCAATTTCTTCTGTGCAATGAGTTCCTCGCCCTAAAATAGTGAATGATATGAAAACTATAAACAGATTAGTGTGTGACATTTCCAACCTCCATCATTTCAATGTTCCTCAAATGAGAATTTTTGCTCGACTGTAACTGTTGCCTTGCTTCATCTAACTGAGTCTTCAGTTGCATCGATTCATTGTATAATACTGAAAATTGGGACTGCAAACATTTGTACTCTGTAGTCTCTACAATTACACTCTCTGGCAGTTGCCTGATCTGTAAAATAATTCTTAGTATCCAATAAAAACGAAGTACCTCACACTTACATCCATTTTTAGTTTTTCCACTTCCTTCAGGGTTTCCCTATGAGTCTGATGCAACTTATCAAGCTCCTGCAGCCTATTATTGGCCAATTCCTTCCATTCTTCAACTTCTTTAACGAGATCTTCAAGCTTAGCTTGTGAAACACTAGTCTGTGGAGCCTGTGGTTTCTGTTCTTTTCCTTTATTATCTGGATCTCCATGAAGCTGATGATAGGCTCTTAACTTCTCCACAGCCTCAGCAAGATGGGTCTCAAGCTTATCATTTCTATTGCGGACTTTTTCGAGTTCATACTGCAGATCATCAATTTGATTTTTGAGTTCAGCATTTTCAGTCTCCTTTGCCGTTAGGGAATCTTGTAGTTCAGAAACTTTCAAGCTATTAGTGTGGTACTTTTCATGCAAAGAAGTATGGAGGGCTTGAAGATTTCTATTTTCAGCTTGGAGTTGTATGTTGGTTTCACGAATAGCTTCATCCACAGAAGGGGCATCCTCTAGATAAACAGGTTATATTTAAGTAAGAGAATACATTCTCACACACCTAATCTTGAAGATCTCACAGAAAACTTGAGACCCAAAATGGGGCACTTCAAATTTAGATATATTCACAAGAACCTACTTTTTTGACAAAGATAAAATCAGGTGATTCTAGAGAAATGTATATCAAATGTCTCTGAAAAATGGTACAAAAAATTCATAGATTGACAAGATTGAAAATTGGTATAAATAATTGTTACACTAGAAAACATCACAGCAAGATTTGATTCAAAATATTGATTGCAACTAGAAGATACTCTATTCATTTGCCCTTTTATTGGATGAATTGATCTGATACATTTGTGAATATAACTTATAAAAAAATAATTTGTCACTGCATTTAAAAAATTGAAAACCTACGCCCTTCAAGTTCTCCTTTGAGAGCTAATGTAATTTTCTCATTTCTCTGCATCAGCCTATCAAAAGCTTGAATTACTTTGGCAACTGCTCTCCTAGAAACTTGTACTCGGTTAGCAAGTTTATCATTAAGCTCATCCTTATCCCAGGTTGATAGTTGCATCAAAAATGAAGTGGTAGCTTCACTTTCATCTGTGAGAAACAAAATCAGTAATCATAATATACATTGGTTAACTCATACTTTTGGTTTCAGATTCGTCGGCTGTTTCTGCATCAAACCGTTGTAAAAGAACTCGAATATCTTCATTAAGTTGATTCCAGTAGCGATTGACAACATTGAGCATTGCATCATCTTGTGTTTGACGTTTTTCAAGTTGCTCTATTCTCTGGCGGAGCTCCTGCTCTGTTCTACATCTTTGTTCAAATTTCTGTAGTAAAATAGGAGTGAAAGAAACATGGAAATTTATAGTTTCAAACTGTACATACTTGCGCTAGTTTTTTATTCTGAAATTGTAAAACTTTTATATCCATTTCTTCCAAAGTAGATACTGGTCCAATCAAATGAGGTTCGAAATGGATTTTCTTGATAGGAGGTTGGCCTCCACTGGAGCCTTCGTCTGCTTGTCTCTTAGACATTGTTGCTAAGCGTTAGGAAAATCGTCTGATTGATTTCAAGCTCTACTTGATCAACATCAATATTTCTTTTTTTTAATAAATACGTTAAAAACTCACTGAGTAGCACACATTGATGTGACTACCGAAGAATCTACAAAAAAATTACATTTGCCGTTCGATAGCTGATAGCAATATTGTTGAAATTAACGTAAAACGAAGTGAATTTCCCAAATCACTTTTGACAAATTGTAATCTGATAACTTCACAAAAACAGAAGAAAAACAATTTGCTGAACTGCAGAACTGCTAACCAGAAACGATGAAACAAGAAACAGCAACAAACATTTGTAGCTTTCTTTTTGGGAGTTTCAAGCCCCGGGGCAGCTAATTTCAGCTTTACCATTGGTTGAAAAATGACATGTGTCAAATTCCACCAATAGTGAAGCTAGAATTAGCTGCCCCGGGGCTTGAAACACTCAAAAAGAAAGCAGCATTTAATAGGTGTTCTGTGGAAACAGCCTTCTCACATCTGACATGACGTTCTGTGTTCTGTGGCATAGGAGTCATAGGTCATAGGTAAAGAGAAGTGGAGAAGAGACAGGACAGGAGACAGGACCAAACTTTGATAAAACGATAAAACAAGTGCGACAAAATATATTTCTATCATTTCTTCTTAACGTCTTGTTTTCAACTGACAAAAATAAAGATACGTTAAAATGCATAGGATTTACGAATGGAAATCGCTTTTAGTGGATTCAGAATACCAAAGTATTATAATGTTCTTGAAACATTCATTATTGTAGCTTTTCAGGGAAACGGTGGGAGGTGGGATGACAGATGATTTCTTTCCAAGTCCTTCAGAAAGTGGGTCTAATTATACTAACTCCTTACCATACCTCAGTAGCAGCATGGTCATTTGCGGACCTGTCAATGTGGCAGAGTCATTCCCCAACACGACAGAAATATTATTCTCAGAGAAATTATTTTCAGAGAAAAATCTCTGGCCCGTTGGAAAATCGAACCCACGACCCACGGATCGTGAATAGAACGCGGAACCATAGAGACAACTCTTTCGCCTTTATTATTATGGAAAGCCTCAACTGTTACACCAACTTTATGATTACAGTTCTCTACTGCTATACGCTCTTTAGGTCTGTTCATTTGTATTGCTAGATATACTTCGAGCAAATCTAGTGCAGGTCGTTTGTCGATCACTTGACATCTGATTGGTAATTCGTAAATTTGAGTCTATTAAACTCGGTGAAAAATGATCGCGCAAGAAGAGCAGATCTGACCCTTGATTCTATTTTAGGAATTGAATAAAATCTGTCGATTCGGCATTAATGATTCCTTGAAAGTCTCATGGAATAAAGATGGACGACAATTTTAATTCTATACGTGAAATAGAATTGGACTGCTGAACCTGAACATCATAACCTGAATGAGCCTAACACATCTTTTTCCTTCATATTAATATTGATATCATTGATATTAAATAATTAGGGTTGATAATACGCAAATACGGAAACAAGTTTGAAGGATAACGAAGGCGACATTGTGGCAAATTGCCGTTCGATAACGAAAATTCGAAACGAACCAAAACGGACACGCATGTTTTCTATTCCATATAGGTCTAGCAAAATGCATAAAAGAGGTTTTGATAGATTGAGCGCTATGGCGCTATTAAAAGCGTTTTGAACTGATCAGTATTGAAGTGGGGTGGTCTTTTTTTCACAAAATCGCAGCATGTGCTATGTTCGAAGCAGATTCTGGTTCGTATCGAGTATACGATACGCATCTAACGTTCATAATCCGACCTCTGGAAGGAATGGCTCTCTGACATTCATAAGCTGCGTTCGAGTTGACGCCTGAAACAATCCGATTGCGCTCTCAATAACCTCATTGCTTTTATTTCGAAAATCGGGACGAGTTCTATTCCATTGTTTTCAATGGCATTGGAAACGCATTGAAAGCCCAGCTATTGCACTGAATGCATTGCTCACTCGAACGCAGCTTGATTATTCTGAGGCATTTTCTGGTGCTCTTGTATTCAAATCTTTTTTTTTTCTCTATCTCTCTATCACTGTTTGGCTAGCCGTGATTGACAGAGAAGGAGACAGATGAACATGTTTCTGACAAGAGTGACAAGTGACAACTGTGACAAGTGACAAGTGTGTCTGGTTAATCACTTGCAGCTTTCTTTTTGGGAGTTTCAAGCCCCGGGGCAGCTAATTTCAGCTTTACCATTGGCTGAAAAATGACATGTGTCAAATTCCACCAATAGTGAAGCTAGAATTAAGAGCCCTGGGGCTTGAAACACTCAAAAAGAAAGCAGCAAAAGACTATTTGAAATTTGAAAATACGGTTTCTATTTTCTTAACTGCAATGTCTGTTATAAAAACTGAGAAACTTGAAATCAACCAATCACCCGAGAGTGTTGAAATCGCAAATATATTCAAAACCATTAAACAGCTAGATTGTACGTTTATTTCACTGATTTGCCATAAGAGTACATTCAAATATAATAATAGACTGTATTTCCATGTTCAATAGTTTTGAGCCTTCAACAATTTGAATGTAGGACCACAATCCCCAAAGATATAATATTTCGCATTGAATCTTAAGGTGTTAGAAAATTGATATTGTTTTACTAGTTTTTAACATCATTCTAGCTGCATATTTTTTTAGCTGAGTCCTAAATGTAACTTAAAGTATTTAACCAAGTATTATTTTCAGATGGAATTGCAAATACTCTGAGGACAGTAAATGAAGCCAGCTCGAATCTTCTCAATGAGATTGAATGTATTGCACATGGAAAAAATTCAGAAAATAGTTTACCGATTGAAAGAGAGTCTGCCAGTTATTTGATCAATTTAAGAGCGGAGTCTACTCAGTTATTGAACCATTTTGCAGATAATAACACTCCAGAACTAGATAAGGTGTGTACATTGCTTAGGTATTAATGAGGTTTGTTTTGGCTCTGAACGAGGACCTTTCTAGGACAATTCCAAGTACTGACACACACAGTCATGTATTGGGGAACTACTCGCCTCAATGAACCAATTCCAACCGTTCTAGAAGTGTCCTCAGTCGGAACCATAATAAACCCATGATAAAAATAGTTGAATGAATTTCTAATAGTATCAAATAACTTTACTGAATTATATAATTTCACTTTTCAATGTTCATTAAAAAAACAATTGAGGTATATTAACTGAAAATACTCAATGGTTCTTTATTGGACTCATTTATTATTGTTCAATTAAATTTTAATTTCACCTGATTGTAGAAAAATATTCTAACCTCGATTCTAACTATGCAAATATCTGTAAATGATTATTCAAGTCATCTCATTTATTTACAGTCCATCACTTTTGGATCATTCTATAAACGTGCAGAAGATTTGGAGAGATATAGTGTTGAAATCAATGAATTCAATAGATATTTAAAAATGCTTTCCCAGGGTTTTAAAAAAATGGTTTCAAATAACCAGAATCACAACAGTGGTGAGTTTTCTTTATATATTTATCATAAGCTTGATTTCCATCTCTTATTACTTGAAGCTAAATTACTGAGACAGCTGTATAAATCCCCGGTGTTTATCAATATATCCTCAGTGCTAATGATTATTTTTTTCCCAGCCATTTGAAAACATGCATATCTAGAATTTCTCATATTTGATTGTTTTCAGATTATAGTCATCTGGGTTCCATCAGTAGTACCGTCCTATCTGAAGACTTCACTTTTGGCAATCCAGTAGCTAGTTCTCCATTTTCATCTCCTGTGTTCAAACATCATAGTTGACAGTTTATATCCGATATTTGTTTTATTATCTTGTGAACATTCTTATTTTTAAGTATTAATATTATTATATATTTGAGAATGCAACAGTCTGATGAAAAAAATCACCAACCGTTTGTGAGATATGTATTTGAAAAAAACTGAAAATGCCAGATTTCGTTTTTTTGCTCTGGCGACTCCTTTTCCAATGAAATCGAAAAATGATCGAAGTTCCTGTTTTATTTCATGTTTGCCATGGTTCAACCCAATTCTCAATGCGACGTTTCGTTCATTGGAATCCATCATCAATGTTTATTTTTTTAATATGTACCTTTATATTTTTCATACATTTTGGCTGATAATGTAATCAAAAATTCATTGATGTTTCTTCCAAAAATCACATCAATATTTTATTTTTTTATGGCCGGCATCTTCCAGTTCATTTCCAATTGCATTTGGAAACTATAAAACAGCTTGAGTTCAAATATTGGACAGTTCTTTAAAACATGTTGAAATTTGTGATAAATAATCCAGCGAATTCCTTCTTTTTCCCAAAAAAGAAATTATTTTAGAAATTAGTTCGTAAACAAGTCATTTCTATCGTTTCAATCCAAAAGGTCTGTGAAAGTTACATATATTTTGATGAAAATCAAACTTCCAGAATGCTTCCTTGCAAATTCAATCAGAAATAAGAATTTGGTTGCAATTCCCCACTATTTAGAGTTTGATGAAATATGTTACATTGTTTATGGAGGTAAAGTTAGTCAATGCATGTTTTTGTTACGCCATCTACAGTATAATGTCGATATTTTCGTTTACTTGACAGTGCACGACAAAGTTTCCCACTCTGAAGGAAAAAATAGGTGCGGAGTTGTGTCTGTCAGTTTGGCTGGAATTTCGAAAGAAAGATAATGAAGCTTCGAAAAACGACGATAAGAATTTATGAAGGATATGAAAGTTTAGGTTTTAAAATGATTTTCAAATCATGAATGAACTAAAACATTGACTATCTTTTGGTATTATGTATAAGTAGTTAAGAAAATGTGTGATTCAGGCTACGACGGCCGTGAGACATGAAAGACATGACTTGAAAACGAAATCACTAGTGCCATCTACCCGTAGTATTCATCCCTTCAAATGATATTTCCATAAGTTTGACCAAGGGCCGGTATTTTACGACTTTACTATCAGCACAGAACACCAGGGTGTTCGGTGCTATCAGTCCGTAAAAATAGTCGGTGCTGAGAATAGACACCGCATATACAGTGTGTCCCTAGACCAGTGGGACAGTTGAATATCTCTTGAACCAATAGGAATTTTCAAAATATTATAAGTTCACATTATATTGCATTATGAGAGCTAACTTCAGGAATTACTATTTTTTTATACGAGGGGCGCAAGAAAGGCTCACAAAATCGAACATCAATTTTTTCAAATGGAACCTCCCATATATTTCAATATATCTGAACTCTCATTCCTTTAGGCTAATTATTGGTTTTTTATTTTTGAAAATCCGACAAGGCGTTGCCAAGTTATACCAGTTGTTCATGAAATGCAGACATTTTCTCAGACTAACCCATTATTCATACTACGGAAGAATTTCTGGAATCATTCAAGACTGTTAGTAGTCGGTAGCATATTCTATCATATGGAATACTCATCTTTTTCGAAAGTTATACAGGGTGGTCAGAAATATTATATGATTTTCACGAAATTCAAACTTTCTTCACATCAATTTTTCAAATAGTGCACCCTACAATATGAATTATTTTCTAGCCCATTGGTGATTTGATTGCTTATGGTCAATGGTTGTGAAAGAGATGTGAATTTCATCATCAGAAAATGCAAAAAAAAATCATCAAACTACGTATAACACCGCGAATGTTGAAGAATGTCACAAGAAATCATGTAATGAAAAATTTCGAAATGTGCCTTGCAGCAAACGGAAGACAATTCGAACATTTATATTAATATTATAGTCCCTAATTATTTGTCAACACAGTTATTTTTTGTTGAGACTTTGTTTAGGACAATTGAATGAATAAATAATTCACTGCATTATTTTATTTGCATTTGCTGATGATGAAATTCACATGTCTCTTTCACAACCATTGACCATAAGCAATCACCCAGCCAACACAGTTACATCGCAGAGACGTCCCTGCGATATCACGACGAGGCGTGTGACGTCCCAAAACTTGTCGCAGGGAACTTGCATTTACGTCGCTCACATGTCGCGATGTCACACTCAGGCGACATCGCCTGTGACACAACTGCGACAAGTTTTGTGACGAAATTGCGACAAGTTTTGTGACGAAATTGTGACAAATTTTGTGACAAAATTGAGATCAATTTTGCGACGTAATTACGACAAGATGTGCGATGACTCTGCGATTTATTTCGCTATCAATCTGCGAAGTACTTTCTGCCTTTAATATGTGGGATATATTCTGAAATCTATCCAGAAATATTGGCAGGCATGTATTCTGTATCATTGATATTTCATGGATATTACCAGAATTATATACACTGGACATCATAAGAGTGACATCTACTGGACATCATAAGAGCGATATCTACTGGATGTCACAAATATCACATCAACTCGATATCGGAATAGTTACATGCCAAATGTGTACATCGCAGCGACCTAACAAAAGTAATGTCTCAGTGTTACTTGATGGTGACATCGCAGGGATGTCATGTCACAGATGTGTTGGCTGGGCAAATCATCAATGGGCTAGAAAATAATTCATATTGTAGGGTGCACTATTTGAAAAATTGATGTGAAGAAAGTTTGAATTTCGTGAAAATCATATAATATTTCTGACCACCCTTTATAACTTTCGAAAAAGATGAGTATTCCATATGATAGAATATGCTACCGACTACTAACAGTCTTGAATGATTCCAGAAATTCTTCCGTAGTATGAATAATGGGTTAGTCTGAGAAAATGTCTGCATTTCATGAACAACTGGTATAACTTGGCAACGCCTTGTCGGATTTTCAAAAATAAAAAACCAATAATTAGCCTAAAGGAATGAGAGTTCAGATATATTGAAATATATGGGGTGTTCCATTTAAAAAAATTGATGTTCGATTTTGTGAGCCTTTCTTGCGCCCCTCGTATAAAAAATAGTAATTCCTGAAGTTAGCTCTCATAATGCAATATAATGTGAACTTATAATATTTTGAAAATTCCTATTGGTTCGAGAGATATTCAACTGTACCACTGGTCTGGGGACACACTGTATACTCTGAAATTTCAAGAGTGAAGGCACTGCCTGAGCACCGATCATTTTAACCGATTGTTGATGAGGTCTTAAAGTACCCGCCCTAACTATATCTCTATAAACAATGTTGCAAGTCACTGATATTTTTAGTTTTAGTTCAGCACCTAAGAGACAGATGATAGGGCATATAGTTTCGAAAAACAGTTTTGAGTACCGAAACACGCTGCAGGGGGTTATCTTGTTTTTATTGCTTTCTTTGATATGACTGGCTTAGACATTGTCGTAGTTGTTACAATAGGTGGTTTCATTTCGGAGACGATTGAAAAAATAAACACTTCGAAATTGATGTAAAATGATCTTTGTATCAATAACAAGCCGTTCATAATCTTCAATATTGTCTCTTGAAAATTTGTGACTACACATCTAATTCCTGAAAAAAATTCAGAAAATTACTATCAGGCCCGGAACTAAGAGATTTTGTCATGGTGGACAAAGTTGAGTTCGCCCCCCTCCTCTCGATTTGTAATTGTTACCTATTCAATAAAAGCAATATAATTATTATTATTTATCCCACACTGTTTCACATATTGTACTCCTCATGTAGTTTTCTATGATTTATTTGAGTTTCCAGAAAAATCGTTCTTCAGATGACACTGCAACTGGCAGCGTGAGAAAGATTCGAAATTTCTCTCGATGTGGCTACCTTTAAATTTTCGTCAACTAATAAAAGAGAGCGCTTGAAACTTTCTATTTCGAAATTAATTTCTTCCAAGTTGAAATCAATAGATGTTTGCCAATTCTTCTGCTTTTAGTTTTAGATCTATCGTTTACACTTTTTCAAGTCGAACTCCATTCGAAAATTCAAACCTATATTACTGAGTTCCGTAATCATTCGGTAAATAACTTTTAACGTAGCCAATTGGTACACATTCTCAGCACTCGTCGGAGCTTCACCGCCACACAGCTCTTCTTTTTTCTGAGAACTCCAATGGTAGTTCATTCATGCTTGCTAAGAATTTTACTCAGTAATGGCCTCGGATGAAGCAAGCTGTCTCCAAGAGTTTTAGAACGTTAAAAGACCTTGAAAGTTCCGGGTCCGGGCAGAAAAATCTACTGACCAGCAAACACAAATACATCGCGACGATGTCATGATGTGACTTGCGATGTCGCATTTCAACTCGCCAGGATATCGCAGTTACATCGCAGCGATGGAATTTTGTCAAGTTACAAATTCTTCCATGAATTTGCGATATGTATTTCGCGATGTCGCTACGATATATAGATTCATCATGTCGCTGCGATGTGTATTTCTAGATTTCACGACAATATGATCTTTGTAATATCGCAATGACATGAACTAGCGAAAAACTGTCCATTTTCGTGAATAAATGAAAATTGGAAAAAAGAAGATATATTCAAGAAATCAAACAGTCCATTAATAGATAATATCAATGAAAATAAATTACTTCATCAAAGAGTTCAACAACAATCAACCTAAACTAACAATAATAAATAATAACATTTTATTGTCCCGAAACAGCTTTTTTCTTCTCCTCCTCCTCAGCCAGATTGCTTATCTCGGTTCCTTTCCTTAGTGGGTACACTTTTGCTGCAACAACTTAATCTTAGTCTAATCAGATTCAGTCCTGTGTTTTTTAAATAACGCCTGGAAATAAGTTTAACGATAGTGAAAATTTCACAAAAAAGAAATTCAACAAAAAATTTACATTATTTGCTTCCTGATAGAAAAATATAATAGTCAGCGTCTCATAGCTTTAACTTCTTTATCAAATACCATATATAGTTATATATCAGTAACACACGCTAATCTTCATTTTTACGTATCCATATTACATCTAGCAGATATCTCAGAAATGTTATTAAATTAAATCACAAGTGGGACCTCATTATGACGTCTCGGAGATGTCAATGACACAGATGTGTTTGCTGGGTGTTGGATCTTTTCTTTGCCGAAACTCATGACTGTGTTTTTTTGAAGCGAAGCATACCAAAAATATGTCAAAACGATGAATTCAAGGTTTTCAATATTTTTCAAAAGGGGGCTGGCCTCACTCTTAGTGTTGAGCGATCATGTTTTTCGAAATCCTCTAGCTAAAGCCTGCACAACTTTACCGTAATGCTTACATACAGCTTCGACCGCATCCATATCTTGAGGAGCATCTCGTTCTGCTTTCAGCTTTCAATGTCAGAGACAGATATTTTTGGAGAACTTACTAGCGCGAAGTTGAGGCCTCAAAGTAAGAATACATTCGGTTCAAAGTTCCGAAAAATTTTAGAGACTCAGTAGTAGCACTAGCAACATTAGCATCAACTAAATTCTCCTGATGAGTAGTCTGGACTGAACTTCCCGGCCATATTTGCTCCATTGTCGTATTATTGGCCTTCTGCAGTTCTCTGTGGTTATTCCATCTCTGTCTAATTTTTTCAAGTTTTCTTGGGTGAGACCTTCACCTATTTTATTACTGACTGAGAAAAAAAATCAATAAAACTTTCTCCTACCTCCGGAGTATTTGTTTTGACGTAACGAACTATTTGAGTGATTTGCTCATTTGGTTGATATCCGTAATGCAGGAATGCAGGTTAAGGAATAATATTTCGCGTTCAAAATATCTTGTATTATCTTTTTCCTTATGTTACTGGTAATAACTTCATGGAACAAATCTTGTATTTTATGTGAGAAATATTATTTTAACTGTATTATATTGTAGTTTTACTGTATTCAAGAACTTTCCACTGGATGGGCCGCTGAAATCACAGTCTTCTTTACTTTCTCGGAATGGACTCCCCTGCTTTGCTAGGAATAAAATAACATCGATAATACAGAGCAATGGCGCACTCTAGTGAGAATCTTGATTTATCTGGTTTTGGATTTCTGCATCAATACTTCCCTTTCAAAACAAGATTCTAAAGCTTTTCACGAACAGAAGCAAACGTTGTGGTTGGATGAATTTTATTGTTCAATCAATTTTTCACTGAGTTTTCTCCATTTGGTAAAGCTTTTTTCTTTGGACAAGAAAAATCCTTGATTTGGTCCTAAGCGTGGAAACAGCCTACAGTGAATATACTTATATCTTCATTATAGCTTAACCACGATCTCTTTAGTTTTCCTCCATTTTTGAGAACTTTCTAAAACCAATCTTTGGTAACGTCCATCTCTGATGCTATCACCTAAATTTGCCGCAATTTTATCTTGTAGGCATTGTTATCTTATATGTACCTACGTATTGACTTATTTTAATTAGTAATATGATGTTGTACAAAGTAAACTATTGAAAAAATTGTCGTATAGTCCGATACTATATAGGCACGATTAATTCTTGTCATTCGTCTCTGCCCTAATGTGCTATAATTTAATAATTATCGAAACAAATGTATACTGACCAGATTTTTCTTTCGCGTCTTCATCTTCGTTTACATAAAGTTTTTATAAAATACTTCTAATTTTGTTGTTTCTTTCAGCACATCGCTTCCTTCCTTTTTCTTTGGCAAGTATTCTATTTCGGCTCCATTTCATGAATCCGAAAATAACGGACGAATTTTGCAACAAAATATTGTGTTATTGTTAGTTCTAAAAAAATTCTCATTATTTTTCAATGAACTTTTCAAATATTGCTGCTCTCTGAAATCTGCCGCTCATGAGTCCCGATGTGTATATCAACAAAATTCAATCGATAAAAATACTGTATCAAGAAAGTCATAAACAATTTTCAAGAAAAACATGGAAGTGATGATGTCTTTTTTTTTCGAAGTAAGAGGGAAATAACATGAATTTTTCCAATGACGAAATAGTATATAACGTAGCGAGGTGGATAAGTAACATATTACGCACGAGCGAAAATTGTGAGCTCGAGGCGTTAGCCTACTGTAATTCGCGAGTGCACGTAAATAGCCTTATCCTCGAGTTGCGTACTTTACTTTTTGTTCTCCCATTATGGTTTTGCGGTCATTTCTGATGGTGTAGAACAAATGTCTTCGTTATCATCCATTTCCAGTGATCGACGAGACACTGAATGACAGCTACTAGGTAAAAACAATTGCTAGTAGTTTCATGGAATTAAACAAGATTCAGTACCAATACACAAACTGTTGAACAATAAACTTCCTAAAAATTTGATTTTTAATTCAAGTTCGCAGATAATTTGGGGCAGAAATTTGCTGATTTCCGCTCCTGGGCAATTGAATGTAGTTATGAGATCAAAATCAGGTTAAATGTAACATATCCCATCATTTTACAAAAACAAACTTTTGGAAGAAGCCCCATGAATTCAGAAGTGTGAGTAGAAAAAAGAGGATATTGTGCTTTTTGTATATAATTTTCAAGATGTTCGACAAATGCTGCCAAATCTGTGGCAATTTATCAAGAATTGTATCTTCACGACGACAACCCAATCAGAGATATTTTCAACATATCGGAATAGTTTACGGAAGAAAGGGTTCCTTTAAAAAAATTCTCCAAAAGAAATAATACTAATACTGAAAGTGGCGATGATGAAATTGGCGTTTGAGGTGAGTTCAAAAAAGTTTCAAAATGATGATGAAGTGACATTCATTTGATTCAGGATTTGATTAATATAAAAAAAACTGAAGAAAGAAGTATTCCCGATGGAGATTGCTCATGAATCGGTCATATCCAATACGACCGTAAGGAAAATTTCATAGAAAAATAAGTTCAAGCCTCACCGAGTCGGAAAACTATATCATTTTCGTTTGACGGACTCAAAAAGCAGAAAAAAAAATTGTAGATGGCTCATTGCGAAATTTCTTCAAGACAATGAAATTTGCATTTGAAAATGGTATGACGAAAGTAGATCCACCAATAACGTATGATACAACAGGAATATACACTATCACTAGCGACAAGAAAATAAATATTTACTTAAAGTTACCAATTTTCGAGAGATAAATGGAGATAACATATGGCTTGGTGTTTTTGTTAATGAAATTATTGGTCCCCACTTTTTTGAACATTTCTGGCCGGAACATTATACCTAATTCCTATCGGGGATTTTGAAAAAATTCAGGAATTGAAGCATTCAATAAGGAGAGCCTGCATGGTTATCACCCGACAAATATTAGAGAACAGCCACAACCATTACACCCTTCATTCTAGGTCAAACATCTGTTTGAGAAATGATGTGGCCGTCCCAATAATTGACAAATGAACTCCTGAACCTCATGAAATTCTGTATTTTAGGCTTTATAGTACCAAAAACTACTGAATCCACTTCGAATTGTAACGGAAACTTTCACCAACCTTACTGATAAAAGCACCAATTAGAAACATTTCATTTGAGCGAGTTCTAAACTGATCCAAGTTGTTAAAGATACCTTTATTTGATTAGATGGATTTTGCAACAACATTTTTATATACTGTTCACATCGATAAATATTTTTTAATAAACCTTTGCTATATATAACACATTTTTGTTGGAATCAATAAGCGTCATTTCTTCTAACATGCGTTATTCACTGTTTTAAAAGAAGTAACATCATAAATCAGCACTCTGTCGATATGTATCAAACGTCTATAATGATATATTATAGACGTTTGATACATGCACAGAAAGGACCCTTCAAATCAACTTGCCAGATATGGTATAAAACTTCTTGATCATGAATAGGGGAAGATTGGGGCATTTTAAAGGGTGCGTGATTTGAATTGCCAACTATTGCTATATCGGTAACGGTATGTTAAATTGGGCAAAAGTTATAATTTCTGAAATAAAATAAATGCATATCGCAAAATTCCGACTATAGTGAGCCGTTCTTTTAATAATTCAAAAAAATTACATTGTTGATTTTCATGCTTCGGTATCTTTATTGTACAAAACATGATAAAAATGTAGATGGTGTTCGAACAAACTCCATGAAGGCTACAATAAGCACTAATTATATTCTCAATACGAAGCAACGTTCCGTTTGCCACCCTCAGCTATTTTACTACACTTAGCGAATACGGACCTGTATTTTTCATTAGCAATTCTGTTGCTACTTTCAATTCTGCATTCATTTTTCTCGAGGTTTTCTTTCCAATAAATATCACTATATGCAGAGAATTATCAAATTATCAATGTATCAGTATACTGGCTACATTTCTGTCAAATTTAAAAATTTTGGATTGGACTTGACATAATTTTTGAATATCATATGAATATGGACAATATGATTCAAGGGTAATTTGATTCCTCTTCATTGCAGATAGTGATATTTGTAAGTACAAAAACTTCGAGAAAAAGTTGAGGTGCTGTGAATATGGATACAGAATTGAAAGAACCGTTAGAAATTGTATTGAAAAATACAGGTACGTAGCTGGGGGTGGCAAACGAAACGTCGTATTGAAAATATAATTAGTGCATGTAATAACCTTCACGTAGTTCGATTGAATACCTCTTTTTATTTTTTTCATATTTTGTGTAATGAAGAAACCAGAGCATAAAAATCAAAAAAATTGGGGAATAATTCAAAAACCGTCTCACGATATTTATTTCCCATCATGAATTCATTGTATTATAGAAAATATAATTTTTGTCCAATTTATCCAACATTGTATTTCTCACCCATATAGTATTCATTAGTTACCATATGAGGGTCGGTCGTCATTAGGAAGTGTGAGGGGACTAATAATTATTGGAGTTGTTTGAGAAGGTTAATTATGGTACTTGTTCGATGGACATCAGTGGTTTCCAGGAATTGGGTAATCTTTATGTGTCTGTCGTCTTTGTTGATAAGGCAGTCATGACGTTTTTCAATTTCTACTGCTTCGCGAATTATTCAGCAGTGGAGTGTTTTTGTCGTGGTAATGGTCGTCAAAGCCTAATTTGGGTCCGGTTTCCTGTTGATGTTTGAAGAGGGTCGAGGTCTTGTCCGAAGTTTGTACTGCTAGTTCGTGTTCTTATGACCTCTTCGATACTTGTCTGTTCGTCCTTCGTTTGATTTCTGGCAGTCACGGAAATAATACACCTTCATTGAATATGTTTCCATAATAATCAACTATAAACTTGTAGGGATAATAATTGTATTTTGATTGAGATCAAGTGAGAATGAATAAATATCAATTCGTTGATATTAGTATTTTTAGTATTTTTGTGACATATGAAATATGTGTTAGTTTATCATGAATCATACGAATAATAAGTAAATTGTAATAGGGATAGCCTTGTGTACAGGTCTTGTTTCCGCAAAGTATCCTTACAAGCGAACGGCATCCATAGTTGAAATGTTTTGAATTGTTGAATTTTTTTTTTCATAGATAGTATTTGATTCGAGAGAAAAGGCCGCATTGAATACGAAAGAAAGAGTCTTGCTGAAAGAGTACTGACCGATGAAAAACAATTAGGTAATTGTCTTGCACTGGTGAAAAATCCTGATTTGGGTGTTAGAGAAATTAGCAGAGATCGAATTCTTTAGATGTCTCAGATAACCGAATATTTAGTATAAGGTTGTTTTGTATATTCATGCAATATTTTCACCGTTTTCGGAATATTTTTTTCAATTGTCTTGATGCCTGCTTTAGAAAAGCATAACTAAGAAACTTCTTGCAACTACACCAGGAGATGATGGAAACGGATTTTTTGAAGATATTACAGTTTTGACGAACGAGGCAAAATACATGTATAGAAAGTGAAAGATTCCTAAGAAGCATAATGTTCATTTTTGAAACTACTTCCTCAGGAATGGCTTTGTAAATATATTCACACAACTACCATTATCAAAGTACCGAGTCTATGTTGACGACCATTAACGTAAATGGAGTCTAGGCGCGTATACAGCTCAAGTTTATAGGGGGGGTAATCACTGAGAAAATTATGCGTTTCCACCATTTTATCAAAACACAAATGCATATTGGCCTTTTTACAAACTTACATTTCACAATGACTTAAATTATTAGGAAACTGTGGAATAAAAACGTCAGATTTGTTTAATCTTCATTTTATTCATAAAGAAGTAGAGAAAACAATAATTTTCGATGAAAATAAACTTCAGAATTTAGAGATAAACTAACATTGTATGCTCACTAGTATTTAAGATTTATATTTTCATATATGTTTTATCTGTGTATACAATAATTTTAATTTAATATTTTATTTATACATATAGTGACTTGTTTATTTTACCACACACAGGGTTTTACCCTCAGTGGAACTATGATTTATTCATCAGATTTTATCTTTTATATATAATTATAGACACTTTGTGTTTTGTATTTTAGATGTACTGTTTGTTGGCGATGAATAAATATTATTATTATTATTATTTGCCTTGTCAACGTGAGTAAAAATGAACCGTTATAATGATATTCGTTCATGTATTTATCATACTACATATCAATACGAGTAGAATGAAAAGTATATACTTATTGAACACAAGATAATGCAACAGAAGAATTAAGGTTTATCAATTTCTCCCGAAATATCAGAGAATATATACTCTTCTGAGATATTCTATAAATTTGATAATGATTTTCAATTGAATTACTGGATTCTGCGATCTTACAGGGACTAAAGGTGAAATAAAATTGTGATTGATTTTTCATTCATTTATTATATTTTTTGATATCTCCCTATATTTTTTAATTATATATTAATATGTTATGTGACTGACTGATCATGGGGGGGTAATCACCCCCTTTACCCTCCCCCTTGTATACGCGCCTGATGGAGTCTTAATGCATGGTGCATTGTTGTGGATAATTACGTTTTTAGGCTGGATTCAGTCAGATCCGAAATCCAATCGTACGACGATCCGATAGCTTTCTGATTGGTCTAAATTCAAATTTAGACCAATTTAGACTAATCAGAAAGCTATCTGATCGTCGTACGATCGTATTTCGGATCTGTCTGAATTCAGCCTTAGACCGTATGTTTCTCGAAAGAAAATTCAACGGACAAGAGTTTCTTCGATTCCTCAGAGAAGACTTCCCTGTCTGTTTAATCACATCAAATATAAAAAATGCGGCTTCAGTTAGATGGGGCACCAGCAAATTTTTTGGGGGAAGTACGTGGGAACATGGATCTAATGGTTCCAGATAAGTGAACTGGACGAGGACATATTATTTCTTTGCCGCCGAGGTCATCGGACCTAATGCTGATGGAAAATGAAAATCGGGGGTTTATCGTACTGTCGCTTCCACACGCGAGGATTACAATTCGTGTGGCATTCCAATGAATAATTGTCGTGAGAGCAAACTTTCTGAAGAGATTCAGAAAATGTACAGAGCAAGGAGAACGTCATTTTGAATATGTATTAGTAGTGTTGTTGTTTTGTTTTAAATTCAAAGTGTTGGAAATGTGTTTATTTATTTAATTTAAAAAAATATTCTAAAGAAAATAATGATGAAAGAACGCCTATAGAAATAACATAAAACATGTTGGCATCTCCGAATAGATAATTCCATGTGAAAATCGAAGAGAGACTAATATACAGGCATGACAGAATTGCATAAACTTCAACTTTACCTGAGGTTGAAAATGCAATACCCTGAAACATCTGTAACAAATTTGAAAATGTGGCCCTCCTGGTTTTATTAAACTTTAATTTGATACTAATGATTGTATTTATAGCTCGAGATATTTTCAATATTATTCAATAAAAATTATTCCCGATTTCTTTAGATATTTGATGAGCTTCATAGTGATTGCTTTTTCCATGACTTTGGAAATCATAGAAAGCAATGCAATTGGTCTAGAATTACAAGGTGAAGATTTCACACAATTCAAGAACAATTGCTGGGATTCCATCAGATCCACAAGCCTTCGTCTTCAGGTCCATTAATATATTTCTTATATTTTGTTGATGAAACTTTCAACAGAATGCCCATCATAATTACAAAACAAATGTCATCGTAGGTTTGAAGAAAAGTTGTGAAATTATTCAGTTTGTTCCAAGAAAGGCAAATTCTGTGTATAACATAAATATACTGTTTCTCAAGAAAATCTGTCACTGCTGCCCCGCTGCTGAACCAAATCCACGATCATGACAGCCACCAGCACTTTGCGCTGATGGCAAATTTCACGTTTCCAATCAATGAAAAGAAAATTCAATTATCAATTCCAATCAGTACTACATGAACTATTCTCCAATAGCAATATGCGATTATTTGAAAAAAAAAATAAAAGACTATTTTGATATCGATAGTTTTGGTATTCAAATTTTGACGATAATTTGACTAGAGCACAGTAACTCCTTTACTGTGACTAGAGTGTCTTTGCTACAATTTTGAGTTAGCAGAGGCACCCATCTAAAAATTGAGGTCTAGAAAAGTATTCGTCTTTCACGATGTCTTCGAAAATTTTTCGACAACAAACCATATTTTCTATCACTTTCTGAAATTGTCGTTTTTAGAAAATCATATTCGTAATAATTTAGTTTATCGACTTATTTTTTGCCCGTACACTTTTGTCCTTTCCATGACTTCATATTTCTATATAATTAGGCTTGAACTTAATAATTACGGAGAAAGGTAATGAAAGCTCGTTATTCTCTGCCTAAAGTGGAATTCTAGAGGTAACCACGTCCGCCTCTCGAGCGGAACACTGGGGTTCAGTTCACCAGGACACCTTGCTGGATTCACACGTTGAAAGGTATTAGGCCTCGTTAATCCTTTGCTTGCACAAGTTTCGACTCTAAAGGGTTGACGTTCGTCAACTGGTTAACGGAAAAAACATTTTAAACGAAATATTTTTTTTTATATTATGATTGACGGTCTTTTCCCCGTTGGAACAACGACTGACCATATTATTTTTAAGTCATAATATTTCGTTATGATTGTTTACATAACAGTGTACTTATAATGTGCGGGCATAAAAGTAACCTTGTAGTAACTGCTATAAAGATACAATTTTTTTGCATGTTAAGGGATAAAAATTAAATATATAACAAAAAGAAGGTTACAAATTTTGCAATGTAGCAGTATTAAAAGTATTGTATTGTTGATACATGATACAACGGCATTCAGGGAGTCGAAATGAATCTCGCAATATTTACAGATTTTATCGAAGCATAACGTTTGTGCGTGGTGTTTCACAATAAAACTTCAGATTGTGTCGACCTTCGATTCTTGGTACTAAGAAATTGATCTAGGCTTAAAGAACAGTACTGTCGATATTGTTATTAATTAATTCATGGCAAAATTTTATACCATGAATAACTCTCCTTTCTTCCAAAGATGTCATATCAAATCGGACAACAAAATGTTATGATCAATACCTCTCATAGGATATTGTTCTTCAACTTTGAGACTTAACGATTTCGGGAAATTCCTCTGCACGCTTTCAATTGGTAGTCGTGAGCTGGATTCCATAACACAGAGCCATACTCCAACTTAGATCTAACGAACGCAAAATACATCAATTTTAAAGTGGCAACACTTTTGAAGTTTTTGCTATTTCTGTAAATGAATCCAAGCATCCTATTTGCATCGGCAGTCATATTTCTGATATTATGTGATGTAAATGTTAATTTACTATCATATGTTATGCCAAGGTCTTTTATCACGTGTATACGGTTTATTGTATTATTGTCGATCAAATAATCGTACATTAAAGTTCGCAATTTTTTTGGGAATTATATCATGTTACATTTGGACACATTCAGTTGTAGATGATTATCGTTACACCAAAGATTGATTATATCTAATTCATATTGAACTCGTTGTCAGTCAGTATATCATCGATTAAGTTTCAGGTCGTCTGCGAAGAGTAGGCTAGGAATATTCAAAGAGGTTGCCAAATCATTAATAAAAATTAAAAACAAAAGAGGTCCTAGATTCGAACCTTGTGGCACTCCTGACGTAACTACGTATGGAGTCGATTTGAATAGTAATAATAATGATAATAATACTGAGAAGCACATAATGGTCTATTTGATCGAAGGCTTTTGGAAGTTCAAATGAATTACAACGACTTGTTTTTGTTTGTCCAAGTAAGTACAGATACTTTGATTCATCCATGCAAGATTTGTCATTCATGATCTTTGTTGTACGAAACCATGCTGAGTAGGAGAAATGACTTTTTGAACACGAGAGTACATAACATTTCGCACACATATCTCGAAGAGTTTAGAAAAGTAACATGAAATTCAAATTGCCCTGTAGTTTGCAATATCGCTAGAGTCACTCAATATCGGACGAATTCGTGCGGTCTTCCACTGCTCAGGAAAGGCAATAGTTATTAAAATCAAATTGAATATGCTCATCAGAGGCATAGAGAGAATGTCGAATGTCCTTTTTACCACAGAAATAGAAATAACATCCACGCCTGCGGTGAGTTTGTTTTTTAATTTTTTTGAAGCAGCAATAATATCGGTATTGGGGAAGGTAGGTGTGTTCAGAATTATGAGAGTTTTCACGAAGCATGTTCTCGTCGGAAACCAAGTAAACACTCCTGAAATACTCGGTGAATCCGTTGACATATCCCCGGGCTTGTCAAACACCGCATCACCAACTTTCATAATACCTGGAATACGCGAATGCCCTCTTTTACTGTGTATGAACGACCAAAAATTCGAGCTGTGAGATAAAATATTGTTTTCAGCTGTATTTGTAAATTTATTATAGGCTGCATTTATTTCAGTTTTGACAGTTTTTCTCAGATCCGAATTATGATTCTGATAAAAAGCTGTTTTGTATTCCTTAAGTTTTTATAAGCTAATTCGGCATCGAACCATGGGGGAAACTTACGTGTTTTTACTGTAGTCAGTGGAACTGTTTGAATGAAAATGCTATGTAATTTTTGACATATAGTCCAGTCTATGACCATTTTCCCGTGTATTTATCCCATACAGCACCGATTCGGATGAAAATTTGGATTCAGGATCTACATACACTCCTTTTCAAAATCTACCCTGTGCGGAGGGTTGCTCTCTCCCTGGGGGTGGATGCCACCCCTTCTCGGGGGTGAAAAAATGTTTATTGGAAATGAGTGCGGAAATCAATAGATTGACTAATTCTAAGCACTTTTTGTTCAATGAAGTTTTTTCTGAAAAGCAATACTTTTCGACTTATTCGCGAGTGAAATTATCGGTTTTCAGGAAATAAAACACGTTTTCAGATCCTTTTTCGCGAATAACTGGAAAATAATTCATCTAATCGAAAAACCTGCAGAAAGCAAAATTATAGCTTTTGAAAAAACAAAGGCGATTGTTCATTTGTGATGTATGCAAACCCACTACAAACTGAATAATTGCTTGTTGAATGTTGATTGGTATTTTCAAACGCCAAAATGGAAAGTTTCTTCGTACAATAACCAAAAACCAATGCATTTTTCGGGAAAAACTAATTGGACCTTTTTTGAAGTTCTTCAAAAATCCTTTATTTTTGTTATTTAAAAAAGTTTCTAGCATCAAAACTGACCGAGGTATGAAGGAAATAATGTTAAATCCTATTTTTTCTTTGAAAAAAAAATTGTGAATAACTCATCCTCTTTCCCCCCCTTTGGAAAAAATCGTTGCCTAGTGAAACTATATGTATATATACATAAATAATATACATTTAGTTCCACTAGGCCCAAAATATAGTTACTATGTGTATTCTTGAATATACTAATGTACATAATCTAATTTCTACAAAAATTGTATTTGGTTTTTTCCCATAACTCGCTTAGTCTTCAAGCAATCAAATCCACCAAAGGGGTATTTTGTAGCTTTTTTCAAGAGCTATGAGCCCATTCACATCAGTTTTTGTTTCAGATTATATTTTCGAAAAGGTTCATGCTAAAAGGGCTCAAAAAAGGTACTTTGCGCGAAGCCTCACAATATTTAACTGGCCATATCTTACTCTATTTTTATCCTGCAGAAAAAAATGAAACACTAGAATTTTCAGAGAAGACTAGCCTTCAATTTTGTATTCTGAAATTTTTTGCATGTGATCAATACTTTTCGACTTATTTCGAAGAAATTGTGATTTTTCGCTGAATTACGTATATGATTTATTCTCTTCAATCTCAATTTTTTCCAAAACTACGTACTTTCAATTGATGAAAAACTCAGAACTAATTGAAAGAACATGAATGAAGTGAATTTTGGAGTAACAACATCAACATCATTTCCTTCATACCTCGGTCAGTTTTGATGCTAGACACTTTTATAAATAACAAAAATTAAGGATTTTCGAAAGACTCCAGAAAAGGTCCAATTAGTTTTTCCTGAATAATGCTTTGGTTTTTGGTTATTGTACGTAGAAACTTTCCATTTTGTCGTTTGAAAATACCAATCAACTTTCAACAAACAATTATTCAGTTTGTAGTTGGTTTGCATCCATCACAAATGAACAATCAACTTTGTTTTTTCAAAAGCTATAATTTTGCTCTCCGCAGGTTTTTCGATTAGATGCATTATTTTCCAGTTATTCGCAAAAAAGGATCTGAAAACGTGTTTTTTTTACTGAAAACCGACAATTTCACTCGCGAATAAGTCGAAAAGTATTGCTTTTCAGAAAAAACTTCATTGAATAAAAAGTGCTTAGAATTAGTCAATCTATTGATTTCCGCGCTTATTTCCAATAAAAAAATTTTCATCCCCAAGAATGAGTGGCATCCACCCCTAGGGAGAAAGCAACCCTCGGCACGGGGTAGATTTTGGAATAGAGAGTAAGTAGAACCTATATCCAAATTTTCATACGAATCGGTGCTGTATGGGATAAATACACAGTTAACACTTCTTTCACCGTCATAGACTGGAGTAATAATATAGCACATGTCGTGTCGATATCAGTACATTCAGAGACATCACGGCATTCGATGAGCGTTTATGACAACAAGAGGTTGATCACATTTCGAGACGATACAATCTTCACAGTTGGTTATAACTAGATCAAGTTTGCGATTATTAATATTCATTATCGAACTGTATTGTTCAGATTCAGTTGCTTGCATGAAGTTGAGAATGTATTGAAATTTAGTATCATTGAAGTCTACGTCATACTTTGGAATATTGAGATCACCAACTAACAGAAAATTTCCGTTAGTTACAGAATCTGAACTCTCCAGGAAATCGAACAATGTTTCGTATCGAATATTAGAGCATTGGGGGGTATATGAACTCCAATAATACTCAAAGCGAAGTCGACAAGAACCAATTTGGAGCCAACAATATCAAATTCAGGGAGTACGTCCCTCAGACCCAAAAACGAAATCGGAAGAAACCTAAAATTAACCTTGGACTCCAAGAGGACATCACCTCCTTTGATGATACTGTTGGTTTCCAGATCACGATCACATCGAAATACATTGATAGGAAGATTTCTTGATTGAACACAGCAACTGGAAGATCAGTTTCTGATTGACAGACCATATCCATTTCACCAATGGAGGCAGAGTGATAAAAGGCAGTTGTTTTTGAATTTAATCATCTGACGATCTGGTAGTACATGAAGATACTATGTGAGTTGTACCTGATATAGTTTAAATCAAAAATTTCTTCTGTTGCTTTCTTATAACCTATAGTAGGAGAGCCCACGATAATAAATCGGGATTTACTCGAGCGTCATAGAGACCTATTGGGATGAGAAGCTCAGATGATGAAAAGAAAAAATCTTGAATAATGTATACCTTTTAAACGGTGGGGAGGGGGGCGGCTATAGACTTTCAAAAATGTAAAAAAAAATCGTTGCATGGACATACTCGGTGCGCGTCAGATATTGATATCATCTATGTCCCACATATTTTTAAAAATGTACGTATGTTGATCTGATTATTTCCATGATGGGGGTGGTCGTACGTAAAGATTGAAAATGAAAAAAAAAATCTCGAGCGCGTCAGATTTTTCGAAGAGATGTTAAGTGAACCTAAAAAAGCTTTTATATAATAATCTGACGGTTTGGGTGTGACGCAGACTCGCGGCCGTTATTAGAATGTGAAAAACAAATTCGTCATTTGAAATAGGTACACAAGCGCGTCAGATTAAGATATATATGGTTCATCTTTACGCCCTAGACGTTGCAGTCTCATAATCTGACGATTATCTGGAGGGATTCGCCTATTCTGCCAATTTGATTTTTTTTTTAATTTTTTTAAATCATTGAACTTAATTAATTGGAAATCTCAGGAAAAAGCATGCAAAGAAAAAAGTGTATGCTTTTCTCAGTAGAATACTTGTATATGAGAAAATAATTATAAGCAATTGAATTTTTAAAATTTAAAAACGTTGGATATTCGTTGTAAACAATATCATGCCACCAACGAGTCTGTGTGATCAACTGTCATGGCAACAGAAACCAGAGTGGGGACGGAGTGAGAGAACAATAGATGGAGAAAGAGTGAGAGAGGAATAGAAACGTGGAGAGGGGAATACAGGCATCACGTAGCTGCACGCATTACATTTTATCGATGAATTTTTATTATTTAGGCTTGTGGAAATCGTCAGATTATATTGTAACGAAATGTCCTGGCACCGGCCCTGCCGCCTATGGATGCAAATTGGTGCGACAGTTCGAGGGAAAGATTGTACCTGCGTGATCGCGGCTCAAGCAGAATATTCGATTGTCGGGATTTGTCTGGATGATTCTCCACTGTGTGAGCGCCTATATAAACGGAAGTCGCTCACTGCGACGGCAGAATTTGTGTAACAGAAAGTTTGTATTAGATATAGTTTATTAGAGTGTTTAGTAAAGTTAGCGGAGCAGTTTGAGTGATCGTATTGTTTGGAGTTTTAATCGACGAACCCAAGGATTATCGTAACAATAATATATATATTTTGCAATTCTTGAATTATTCCCTTCAAAATAAAAATGAAATTAGCCACGCTCGAGAATGTCGAGATGACGTTTTTTTACAACTTTGTAGCCCTCCTCCTTCTTTAGGTCACTCTATAAATGTCAGATTAGTGGAATATACACGTTTCAGGATGTAAGTAACTAACTTAACCTACCTTAATCTGACGCGCTCGAGAATTTCAGATGATCATTTTTTTTTACTGATTTGATCCTTTATCCTTGAAGGGCGGCCATATATATATATATATATATATATATATATATATATATATATATATATATATATATACAGTGTGACCCATTTAAAATGGAACCACCCCTGTAGAATGTGCATTTTTCAATCAATCTCAATTTTCTTTTATTGAAATATTAAGCATGAAAAACTGTATCTTGACACTAACTTTCACAATTTTAGTTTCATTTCCAAGGCACTCTATGGTTTTTTTGTTTGTCAAAAACGGCAAAAGTTTATTAGGCAATTTTTGTTTCCAAATTTGACTACACCACTGGATTCGTAGTCGTTATAAATCAAAACTGTCAAATTTTCATTAAAAAATATTTGTGAACAACGAAGTTACAACAACTTCAATTTTGGAAACAAAGTATTTGTTTGTAATTTTTATTCAGATTATAGACATATTTGAGATCTGACAACACTGTCATCACCAAGAAGAACACCAGTGAATTTGTACAGTGAAAATCCGAAGTCAATAGCTCAATCCGTTCTACAGTTATAACTCCTGAAGATATGGTAATGTGAGAGATTTGTGCTGCAAGCGTTTTGTAATAAAAATCTGACTACGCCAATGGATTTGTGAATAATATTCCTTCAAAATCATTCATTTGAGTGTAGGTTACGAGAAGTGTATTCTAGAATAACAGAAAATTAAAAATTCATTTTCAAGTTATGCAGTACTTAGTACATTCTTCCGCATAGCCGCTAAAATCAAATTGATTTAAAGCATGGAAATCATTTATTCAATAATAAAACAGAGAGCAGGACAAAAATTGTTCCCTGTAAATTCTTCATAACTCAGGTAAAACAATCTTTTAGAGGAGATATCAATGATTTGAGGAAGCTGAACTCATTATGCAAAGGTTTTATAATAAATCAACAGTAGGCTGTGATTTTGACAGTTAATCATAAATAAAATAATAGTTGTTAGTTACGTGCATTTAATAATGGCTTTGCAATTATCATTAGAAGAAAGAATTGAAATTGTGAGAATTTCTGGGGACAATTATCATAGTGAAAGAGAAGCAGCTAGGATATTTAATCACAGACATCCAAATCGACTTCCCATTGACAGAAGCACCGTCAGTAAAATTAACAAAACATTTAAAGAAACCGGTGCAGTCAGCAAACATATTTTAAAAAATAATCACCGAAAAAGAAATTTAAACGAAGGTGCTGTTTTAGATTATTTTAGAAACCACCCAAACATAAGTTTACGAGTCGCCAGTTTGGATTTAAACTTACCGAGAGAGACTATTCGACGATGTCTTAAACAAAACAAAATGAGAGCATTTAAACCTAAATTTCTTCACTCTTTAAAGGCAGGTGATGAAGTGAAACGTATGGAATTTTGTTTGTGGGACAAGGCGAGTACCTGAATACAAGAAATTTTTTAAAGTGCATAATGTTTAGTGATGAAGCTTCTTTCAGCACCAATGGGGTAGTTTCATCGCAAAATGCTCGGTATTGGGCTACGGAAAATCCGCACTGGATCATAAATTGTAAAAGTCAATATTCCGAAAAAGTTAACGTTTGGTGTGGTATAGTACAAAATAGAATAATAGGTCCATATTTTTTTGATGGAAACATAAACGGGCAACATTTTTTGGAATTTCTAAATAACCAATTATGGGACGAAATAGATGAAATGCCTCTTGCGGAACAAGTAAATTTATATTTTCAGCTCGACGGCTGGTTCCGTGCACAATTCGAGGATTGTTAAAGAGTGGCTAAATAGCCAGTTTCCAAATCATTGGATAGGACGAGGTAGTGACTTAACTGAATGGCCACCTAGATCGCCTGATCTAACAATATTAGACTTTTTTCTGTGGGGTATTCTGACACAAAAAGTATACAGAACAAGACCAACGAATCGAGCTGAACTCATGCAAAGGATACGACAAGCTTGTGCCGAAATTACAGTTCAACAAATAAGAAATAGTGTAAACAATATTCGGAAGAGATACGATAAATGTATTGAACTTAATGGAGGTTTGGTAGAAGCCACAAAAATTTTAATGTTTAGTTTTAAATCAATGTTTATTTTAGTATCAGTTTTTTCTTAATGGCAATTAATTGTTGAATAAATACTTTGAAACTTGTTTGTATTCATTTTGTTTTCATCAGCTATAGAAGAAGGTAGAGTAAGTTCAGAATCTCATAAAATGTGATTTTCCAGGTGCGCTGTTACAAAAGTACTATTATTTATTATTGGGAAACTTCCAAAAAGCTTACAAGTATGACCATTAATACTTCAAGATTCTATCAAGATTTGGTAAAAGCGCAATTGGGAGATCCCATGACATGAGATTCTGAACTTGGTCTACTACTGCGTAACTTGAAAATGAACTTTAAATTTTCTGCTATTTTCGAATAGACTTATAATCGACACTTAAATGAATGATTTTAAGGGAATATTATCCACAAATCCAGTGGCGTAGTCAGATTTTTATTACAAAACGCTTGCACCACAAATCTCTCACATTACCATATTTTCAGGAGTTATAACTGTAGAACGCATTGAGCTATTGACTTCGGATTTTCACTGTACAAATTCACTGGTGTTCTACTTGGTGATGACAGTGTTGTCAGATCTCAAATATGTCTATAATCCGAATAAAAATTACAAACAAATACTTTGTTTCCAAAATTGAAGTTGTTGTAACTTCGTTGTTAACAAATATTTTTTAATGAAAATTTGACAGTTTTGATTTATAACGACTACGAATGCAGTGGTGTAGTCAAATTTGAAAACAAAAATTGCCTAATAAACTTTTGCCGTTTTTGACAAACAAAAAAAACCATAGAGTGCCTTGGAAATGAAACTAAAATTGTGAAAGTTAGTGTCAAGATACAGTTTTTCATGCTTAATATTTCAATGAAAAAAAATAGAGATTGATTGAAAAATGCACATTCTACAGGGGTGGTTCCATTTTAAATGGGTCACACTGTATATATATATATATATATATATATATATATATATATATATATATATATATGTATATATATATATATATATATATATGTATATATATATATATATATATATATGTATATATATATATATATATATATATATATGTATATATATATATATATGTATATATATATATATATATATATATATATATATATATATATATATATTAATCTGCCGCGCTGTAGTAAATCCCGAAAAAATCCCGAAATCCCCTCTTGGGCTCACCTATTACTATGATACGACGGTAGTTATGACTACCCTTAAGGCTTATAGTGCTATGTCAATTATACCCGCAAATTACTATTGAATTCAATGCGTTTTTCGAATTGCTTTGAAAGAATTTAAGAGATAAATGGAAGAAAAAGATATGTTACAAAAAGTTACTTTAAGTTATCAGCTATCTAATTTTACTGTAGGACTCGATTTTCAATTTTTCAAGAAGGTTCACCTTAACGAAACGCGCGTCGAGTGCAAATATAATCAGGTCGGTGAATTACATCATAAACATGAAAACGATATGAAATTAACACATCGACGCTATCTGATGTCGTACCCAGAAGCCATTTTAGGATTCATTATGAGAACATCTGTATTTGAAATGAACAATAAATCATTGATTGATTTCAGATATCTGTCCTGTGGTACTTGATCTTGCGAACTGTTTTTTGTAGACCAAATTCCTTGTTGGGAGTACCAGAATATTCTTGCCTCATCGCACAGCACAGCTTCACACAAACAATTGTTGAATTCATCACTATACCGTTACAAATGTCCACTCTTTCGCCAAGCCAATCTTCGTTGGCAAAGTATCGTTTCAAGGACATGAATAGCTTCATTATAATGTTTTGCAGTTGAATGCTAATACCTCTTTTCTTTTCACTACGAACAGGATACATATCGTTAGATGAAGCATATTCGCTTCGACCTCAACTGATGGTAATATAATTCGAACTGCGAATGAAATTCATTGAAATAGACAAAAATAAGAATACCAATGGATATTTAAGGTTCTATGGTGGAGGAAGAATACTCCGATTATTTCCCCAAGCGAATATCTAAAATACTCCTCTCACAATTCGACTGTTGACAAAATCAGGTCCCTCGTTGCTCCTGAAGAAATCCTGCCCGTTCATGTGTGATATTGAAATGGATGTTTTCAGCGTCCGAGAAAACATCCATTACAACATTTGGTTCAAATGTTCCAACAGAGGAAATTAGTACTACAAGTGTAATATACATATAACAATTTTGTTATGAATACATGCAGCATTGGTTCATCTAGGATTCAATTGATTCATACAGGAATGAAATTGTTCTCGAACGAGGACTTATACGCCTCTGAATGTAATCTGTCTGTCATCTTCCTGCACATTCTTCTCGGTACAAAGCAAAATCAGCATTCAGGCTAGCTTTTCGAGGTCGATTCTTATCCAACTAATACTTCATGCTCTTCTTTTTGGAACTATGGTTTGCTCCGAGAATAATATATAGCATTATACTGCAGAAACCACAAGTATAATATTTATCATTATGTATTAGTCGTAAATAAAATCCATTATGTATACGTACAGCAAATCCATTTAATCTTGGCACGTAAATGATGATGTATTCGCATTGCGGTACAAGGAGCCTTTTAAAACCTATACGAAGTTCAATGCGCAACTGGATGTGGGACGAATTTCCGTGCCAAGTTTCATTGGATAAGCTCTACTCTGTATATTTCGTGGAACATAAAAATTCTGTATTAACGTATCGCTTCATCCTTTTAGAAAAATACCCCCCTTGAACAAACGGAATAAATGGTGGTATTCAACTTTTTTCATTATGAAGGCTGATATCATCAATTACTGACTGAAAGTTATTCAACTACAACAATATTTGTTTCAAAGCTTCGATTCGTAATTAGGTTCACATTTCCGTAATATTTTTGTTTCGCGAAATGAAATTCTTTTCAGTTGTAATTTCTGTAATAACCTCTTTTTTCAACTTGGAATACATTCGGCTGAAGAGTTGCTGAAACGGTTTTCAGTTTTGAGAATGATACCACACAAGTGACATTTCAAACGTCAATATTTTTGATACTTAAATTGTTAGTTTTCCACACTGAGTGCCATGATGGTTCCGATTTATTCCAATTTTCACGTCTAATACTAGACAAATCGAAATTCCGTCAAAAATACTAAAGTGCGTTCTTTATGAGCAAATAATCGATTGCGGGTGTAAAACTCAATTTTTTTAAATGGAACCATATTGGTACCGTGGTACCATTTATTAGTACTCTGAATAAGGCATTTATTCATACCTGGTAATGAAATGTACGATATTAACGTTCAAAATTACAGCTAAAATAAAATAAAAAAATACAATTATTTTGTTCTAATCAAGTGTTGAGAAGTCACTAAAGAGGCTTTGACAACAATGACATTATTCTTTCAGATTGTCAAATAAATATCTGTTGGTTTATCGGTGTTTTATTGTGTATTGGAAAAGTCTTCACATTTGTTGTTACTTTTATTGATAATGCCGCACATCTATACAAGGGATGAAAAATTGGACATGTTTATTTATATTATTTCAACTGGAATACGAATAGAACATGCCCAAAGCAGTATTCCCTAAATAGTTACAGTATCAACTAATACTAAAATAGATACAGTATAATATATGCTTGTGTTAAAACCGTGAGCGTGAAGAGAACATAATGTGATAATAGATATTTTCTTTCATGAAATATCTTTTCAGAGCACTATTAAAGGGGTTCAAGGAGTGAGAACAAATATCGATATGTACTAAGTTACTCATGGAGTTTTATGTCTTTGCGCATCTGTGGAGAAGAGAATTTAGAAAATAGTTGGTGTGAAAAGCTCCGGTGTGAAACAAAGAATAAGCTCGGATGTGATGTGTTGGTATTAAGGTTAGGAGTGCAAGATTGAAACAGAGTCGATTTGATTATTGCATAGTTTATGTTTGAATCATAAATCGGTCATATGGCGTCTATTTTCTGGGGAAATGAGATTGAGCATTTGTTTAACCTCAGTAGAACCAATGACTGAGCCAGAACGCATTTTTCTGTTTATAATATAATTAACAAATTCATTCTGAATACGTTCCAGCATGTTGATATAAATTAGTTAGTTAGGGTTCCATATAACTGAAGCAAAATTGAGAATACTATTCATATACGACATAGAGTACAAAATTGTTAAGGTTAATTATTATTTATGAGAAATGTAGAAAAAATGCCGCTGCGGCTAGAAACCTTCATGCTGACCGATATCCTGATGGTCAATGTCCAGCGAAAAATTATTTCAATCATCTTGAAAATCAATTCCGAAGAGAGCACAATCATGATCCCGAAGAAAACGTAATCATTGACAAAGGAACAGAAATTAATGTTTTAGCTCGAATAGAAGTTGACAAGACTGTTTCTTTAAGGCAAATTGGGTTTGAATTGATAAGTAGTCACCAAACGGTAAGACGAATCTTGCACTAACATAATAATTAAAATCTGTCTATCTATCAATTGCACCAGCACCTGTAGGAAAATAAACGTAGGTTGGAAAATTGTAATTGGATCTTGCAGAATAACGTACAGCCAAACAATGCTTTCTTGGGAAGGATTTAATTTTCGGACATTGTCTAGGTTTACAAATAAGGGATTATTTAACCGACAAAATAAATTTGATGTTTGGCTTGGAATACTCGCTCGTAGAATCAATATGGTTGAGTTGATTGAGTTTTACTCCAAAATCGATTATGATGAACTTTATTTTCTCATGAAAAAATAAATTTATTTTTGACGGGATTTCTGTTTTGCTAGCATTAGACGGGTCAATTGGAATAAATCGTAACCATCATGGCACACTGAAATGGAAAACTAAAAATTAAATCATCAAAAATTTTTATGTTTGAATTGTCATTCATGTGGTATCATTGGATTCAGGAAATTATGCAGATTTCAGAAATCTAATAATGTACAGGGTGTTCCATTTGAAAATCGAAAGTTGGTATCACTTCCGGCTGACCGGAAAGTGTTGCTTATTATTTATATGGGATATCTCAAACTTCAATCAAACCTTCAAAACTAACGGAGATAAGGGGGGTATGCCATGGTTCTGTGTCACCCGGTATAGACGGTAATTTTTTAGCAATACTCGATTATTAGATTTTTCATAAGTTAAAAATACTTGAACTCAAGTGTCAACATATCTAACCGCGAACCAGGCCACATGTAACAACCTAGCTATTGCTTTGTGAAATTATTTCCTTGATTTTTCTCCCACAGTAAAACATAATTTTGATCGATTATAATAATATATATTTGATCATTGACTTTATAGTTAACGTTGATTGAAGATAAAGCAGATGACAGGTCCCAGTAGATCAGAGTAATCAGGGTAATGGTATCAAGTTGTTACCATTAATGCTAATAAGAGGTACCTACACTACCTACGTCAAGGGACAAACGATACATAGAATAATTGTGTGAACAGGTAGCTGATCTTTTGCTAGACGACCGGGAAGGCCTAGTTTCGGTTGGTTTATGATATTGCAATAATTGAAATAAAAATAAATTATTCCACTAAAAATCTGATAAATCACCATTATTCAAGCATTTTCTCTGATGAGAAGTGACCCTTTTTCAACATAGGTGAATAATAATTTTAAGAAATTCTACCAAGGTAAATAATGAAAAAATGTAGATAGTGTTGTCGCTTCGATTTGCATGGCAAAAAATCTCTATTTGCATCAATTGCCGTTTTCCTAATTTTAGGCAGAGAACATGTTTCCTTATCGAAATCACTATCACTTGAATTACCACTTACAATTTGATCTGGAATTTTAAAATAGCGTCTATTTTCTGAGAAGCAAAGTCGAAATTCCGTTTGAGTTTGTATGGCCACTGGACTTTTAGGCTACTCGATATCTCGAAATTTCAGTAATATGCTTATTAAATACGGGAAATGGCATAGCTTCTTCAGGAGAGATGAAAATCTGAATTAATGAAAGATGTTGATATTTTAGTGTTTGTGGTATAATAGCTCGCACATTATAAAAGTGCTTCCTTAATAATAGCTCACTTCTAACCCTAGGTATATAATACCTATACTATGATTATAACGAGTGTATCACTATTATAAGTAATGGATTATTTTCCTGGTCTGCTTCCCTAATCCAACTATACCTATCCTATTCATGAAAATGGTTTCGTTAAAAATGACTCAATTACTGTACGACACTTGAAGGCATTAATTCTTTTGCAGGCCATGTTCTTTTATAGTACCTGTACACGACTGGTAGGAGTAGAATGCTATAAACATAGATTCTGATAATATTCCCACAATGAGAATGAAATATTATTGGGGAGAAAATAAAGCATGTAGCATCTGGATCATTTCATGGTTTTCATCATTACTTTTTTTAAATATTTTTATACACTTTCACGACTATTAGGAATTTTCCTGTTTTTGATTTGCATGCCGATCTGGATTTCATTAATATATGTCATTTCAAGTTATTGACGTAAATGGCATGCATATAGCTACAGCCCAACATACAATAATTGTGAAAAAGATGAATTAACAAAATTTTTTAAATTTAAGCAAAAAATGTAAAAATCCGTGACTTTTTCGTGCACGCAGCTTTGTATTGTATTAGAGTGAATATTATTTAGCTAAAATAGTAAATGGAAAAATTCCCCACAAAAAGAAAAGCTTTTTCTTTATGAAGTGCACACGGTCGGCTGCCAGGAACCTGTCTATTTTTCATATTTATGGGTTAATTATCAAGCCTTAAAAAGGCATGCAGTGTAAAATGGAGAACTTCACCTGTCACCGCCTGCTGATCTAATAGCTATTAGTCAAGTTATTGCCCCAAGTTTCAGTGTACTTCCATGTAGGAAAACAAATGAATTCAATAATTTCAATCATAGCTGAGATCAAACCTAAAATCCCCTGATGTTATAAGAAAATATTCCACAGAAGTTGTACCAATCCGATAAAATGTACCACTTGGTTGGGTTGTTATTTGTGTGTGATATTTTTGATAATGAATAATTTCTATTCTACATCAAAGTTCAAATGCTATTCAGGTGATTTGATTGAAAATTCCGGCAAATAATCATTTTCTACAAAGTAGGATAACGATTATATCATTCTTAAATGGCAATAATTGAAATGAAAAAACTTTCATTATCACAAGCTACTATTAATACCATGAATCGTTTATTTTTGTACGATCTCATGATAGTAAATTGTTTTCCGTTGTGGATTTTACTGATCAGCTTGGTTTCAGTATTTTGATAAACCCTAATTTTTTTGGGTTTGAAGTGGTACATGCAAAGAGAGTATTAATATTATTATTATTCAGTATTCCATGTCGTGTTTACTTCCTGTCCTATCTCTTATAGTCAGCAATTGGTGAACATATTATGGATTTTGCTGGTATGCGAATCAACTCGGATTTGGAATCAAGGGGAGAATATTGACATATCCATAAAACCTTTAAATTATTTTTATGGTGCAATTCAAAAAGCTAGTGATTCTGGTCAATGACGGCCTTAGCTAAATAAATGTAAGAATATAAGTGAAATTGGATGCCTTGGTCTTGGTACAGCTCCCCCATACCAAAAAAAATTGGAAATATATTTTTTGATTTAGGGTCAGTTGTATGTACTCCAGTGAACTGTGGTTCAAGCGAACTGAGTTCAGTTGTCAAGTAACAAACAACTCTATTGGCCAATGCTAGCAACTGAACTCGGTTCACTCGAACCAAAGTATGTACAACTGGCCCTTGGTATCCATCACCATATTTGATAGATTGGAGATTAGCAGTAGAAATGATCGTACGATGAGAAATATTAACGGCGAAACAAAAAAATACTTGATAAAAATGGTCGACATGTTTGAAGATGAAAAACTGACTAGACAGAACCCAATTGATATACCTCCTTCATAAAAGAGAGCAGGTCATTGTTTCTAGTGAGGGAATTGAAAGGTACAGTCACATGTAATATGTCCTTCGACTGATGTATCAGTATACAACGGTTTTTAACAGTTTCTAGGAAACAGAACAATTTTCATGAAATTTAATCAATAAGTAAATTGAAGAATATAAGTTATATAGTGCCAATGTACGCTTTTGACCTGGAGTTGAATCTTACCTTTTCTCGGGGTGGTGAATGTTATGCTCGAAATAACCACATAAATCGATCAGGTAATGAATTTTCAGCTGAGAATGTTCACCTCTTCAATTTTTATATTACGAGTTATTCCCGATTGAAATCGTCGTTTTGTATAAAAAAATATTTTATCACGGTTCTTTATAAATAACTCATAGGATTACCATATTGAAGCTCAATACTTTTTTATTCTTCGAGGTGCCGAAGCAACTGTGAGTTTTTCTGGTGTTCCCTACAGTTGTAATAGCATAGGCGCTACCGTACAAAATCAGTAAGACGCCCCAGATCGCTTTGGCACCCAAGATGATAAACAGACCCTTGCCCGCATGACGCTCTACCTTCTAGGCGCAATCGTTGAAGTGTTGAACAAAGGGGAAACAAAAAAAAACAGAAGAAACAAACAAAATTATTTCTGTTTGAGAGTGCAAGATCTTCCACTGCCATAAAATTGAAGCCACTCATCGTTAATTACAGGAACAGTTACGTAATAGTGAAGGAAAGTTGGATGTTTTTCATAATACTTGTGATATCATCAAAATGAGCTTGGGTGAATGTAGTTTTTATTTGAATTGAGCTAGATGTTCATTCTTTGAGAAAAAATCGTCAAAAAAACTGTTAGCATAATTATGGAACTAATGAGATATAATAAGAGGATTTTGTAAAACTTCGGATGGTAATTCATTTGAATAAACTGAAAATCTGTGTTTCCAACAGAAGGATACACCCAAAATGTATGAGTACCAAAATCAAAACCATTTATCTTTAGATAAATTTGGATAGTTTCTGTATGTTTTGAAATAAAAATTTGTTTCGTTTGAATTATATCTCTCAGTACAAGAGTCACTATTCTATCCTTTCAACCTAATGATCCTGAAACCCAAAAATATCCATACAGGTTTTGTTGTTCCTGAAATCATCCTCATAATGATTTTCCAACAATTAGGATATCTCAGAAATTGACGAAGTTATAATTAGAATATGACTTTCTTGGTGACAAATTTGGTGTAGGTACGTGCATTCCGTGAGCGAGTTCGGGTCCATCTGAAGATGTATTTGGTACTTATATTATTTTTCATCAATATTTTACAACTGGGCTCTGAACTACATGAAATATTAGACGCAGGTGGTACTTTTATAGCACGGTGGGGCAGCACAAATGTTAAAAAAATTAAGCAACGACAAATATTTAAAAGCCTTTATAGGGCAAATGAGTGTACCAGTCATTCATGATGTCTTTGCTCCTCCTATACGTTGATATCTCTCTCTAACACAAATTCAACGCTTTGAAACACAGAATAAATACTATTAAAACCCTTTTGATGTTTCCAAAAATCGCCACAAGAGTCACTAACAATTTTTCAAACCAATAAGACGCCAAACTGATGTTCACATCTTCGCACTCACTACAAAACATTTTAATTCGTTGAAAAGAACGTCTTAAAATCTATAGGATCGAGATACTACATATTTTTGCATTTTTTATATGTAAGTAATGGGTCTAGTCTTGAACGTTAACAATTTCACAACTGAAACGTCACATTTTTCCACATTGTTTAGAACAAGCAGATCACTTTCAAGGTTTCTCTATATCATTTCTATATTAATATATGTTACTTTCAAACGAAATTAAGTTTCACAGACACATATGCAAATATATTGGTAACCGTTCATATAGGTAGTCCAAAATAGAATGGAAGATATTCTCCACAGAAAAATTTTCCTTTGTTAATGATAAAAATTATTAGATAAAGGTGTGAAGGAAATTTGAAAGTAGCTGCTTCGACAATTGGTACTTCGAATTTGAGACTGGTACTAAGAGGAGATGTTTTTTTCATTTTCTAACGATTCATTATCGATTCAGTTCAGTTATTATACCCTCCACTATTTTATTTCCTATGCCTCAATTGCCCAAGGTTTTACGCACACGTTCAAAAGCTAATAGGTATTTATTTCCATGGGCATTATTTACGTATATATCCCGAACGTCAGCTTCTCTCAAATTCTGCTGACATTCGAAAAAGCTATATATACTTTGCAAGTTATTCTCAATAAAGCATTGACGCTGTTTCCAGATTGGAAGATTTGAAATTATGGATAGGAGTTCTTGAAATGATACTTATTCGCTTGTTTTCAAAACTCTATGAATATTTCAGAAGGAAATCGTAGAATCATATAATGAAAAATATACCCAAGACATTAACAAAAATATCACTTTGTCAGTGAGAATCGTACAGACAACTGTGATATTTTTGTTAATATGGATTTTCATCAAGTATCGACAATTTCAATTCAACTCAAGACATTTATTGGCACAGGCAAATGTGGGTTGAGTATGATTGAAAATTTTAGTTTCTATTCAGTTGCAACAAAATACAGTTTGGATAAAAAACGCCTTCGAAATAAATTCTTTGGTGGTTTTTTATTCGAAATTAGATAAGAATTCGGGTTATATTGAGGGCAGAATTCGACAAATGGTACATTATTATTAATATATCGAGTGGTTCAGGAAACCCACTTATCACACACCCTAGGGCTGTGGAGAGAGGTTATTGAAGTGATGAAGCCATAAGCAACGGATATAGGTATAGGAAATATCAGATGATCTCGCATCTCAGATAAACCGATCACAATTTCAATTAATTCATCCAAAAAATATGACTGTAATCTCTACAGAATCCCTCTTCTACTGGGTATATGTAAGTTTACCTTTCATCCTTATTTCAAAGTCTTTTTTCATTTTGAACACATACTTCAAATCCATACTTTCTGTGCTTGAAATTCAACTTTTATGGATCTTATCGACACAATCACAAAGAAAGGGATAATTCGCCCTCCAGCCAGAGGGACCCTGAAACTCTAAAGACCCCCATTGTTCCTGAAAATTCGGAATCAAAAAATCACAAAGAAAAGAAAGTGCATCTATGTTTCGAAACAATATTTTATCGGTGTTCAATAACTCTTTGAAAATCACATTCTCCACACCTGTAGAGATGTCAGAGCTGGGAAGAATCCTCAAACTTCATTTATTATTAGCAACTTTTTGAGGTAAACTCAAAGTATGGCTTTCTACACTTTTGAGGATTACATATACTGATTTTACCTTTTCAAGATCGTGGAAAGCTGAATACCCGAAATAACTTCAAAACAGAAGATTCTACCACCATAAAGAAATGACAAGGAATAAGTGCAAATAATTTCCACTTGAACTACTTACTTTCTTGTTATTCCAATACGAATTGGAAATACTCTGAAATATTGTGAAACATTACTAATTCGATAGATTGAGATAACAACAAGCAATTGTTTATCAGGAAGAAAGTGGGATCTCTCCAATCTGCAGTTGTCTTCACGACCTTTTACATCTGTCAAAACTATTCTCCTCTATTTGTAGTCTACATGAATCTTAACCAAAACACCCAAAATTTCAGTTCAATGTGAGCAATTTCTGATGTCCTTCTGAGGAAGCTGGCGCAAGAGGTTGAGAGGTCTCGGGTTCGATCTTCTAATCAGACAAATATTTTCCTACCGAGATTATTGCCACGTCTCATGATTGACGGGTCCGCGAATAACCATGCTGTATTGAGATATGGGTAGGGATCTAGTAACAAGGCCTAATATTTTGAAGGACTTCGGAGTGGCTGGCGTTTAGTATAAAATACCATTTCAACAACTATTCTAATTTCTTCTCAGGCGTATAGCATTTAAAAAAACGACAGACATTTGTTGGGAGTTGGATATTTTCAAGCTGCAGGGGGAAGTCAGAATGAAAAATTATGTAAATCAACGTTATGCGATATGTAGTTTTAGGCTGCTCATTATTTCTCATATTTCGTTTTGAATGATTGGGAATAATATGACAATCCTTACCATTTTTCCCAAAAACGAACCCAGAAAAAATTCCGTGCGATATCTCCAGGCTTGCAGCTGAAGGATGCTACGAATGAGGAAATATTTATAGAATAGAATAATATATCCATACCCCGTAGACACAATTTTCCTTTCTCTGAATACACATTGTGAACTGGTATAATAAGAACCTGGGTGAAAGTAAAGATACGAATTATATCTGGATAAAAAATAATTATTCAAAAAGGCAAGAACAACCTGAAAACTGAGTCACATTGTTGATAGCCAATAATAACGAATTGGTACATTTCATAATATTCAAATTCAAATATATTATGATGAATCTTGGCTTGATAGTCGGTACATTAGTATTCAAATTCTGTTACGAATTCTCTCACAACTCTTTCAAATCGACTAACATTGGGGATAACCACTCAAACTTCACAATTCTGTTCGTAATTAGTTTCTGATTAGTCAATTTTCAAGATAACCAAAGCGTAACTCATTGGAAAAGTTTGGTGAACTATAAAAAATGTCACCATCATAGGATTTCCATTTGCGAATGGAAGACGAAAACGATTGATGATTGCTTTCATCCACAAGCAATAAACAATTCATTTGCTGGATATGAATTGTTTGAACGATTAAAATCAAGAAGTTGTTTCGGAGAATCCGGTGGCCTAAACTAAAGACAAATGTAAAGACTTATCCAGAATGTTGTAGTTTCATAAAATCGTGTCATTTTCGGCTTCATGATAAACCGGATATTTCATAAGTTTGAGACCAGCCAACAATGTAGAGAGGAAAATGGTATTTTTCTTGACAATTTTGATGTTTATATTATCGAAAATGTCATGACGACAACAGGATGACGAGGTTGCAACATAACACTTGATATTTTGTCATTTAGCCGCATAATATTTCACAAGTTCCTGTACACATTTTGATTTTGGGGGCTTTTTGAAAATGACGATCTCAAAGGTAATAGAAAAAACTCAGGAGGAAAATGCCTTTTCGAAAGCATTATTTTCCTCCCTTGGTAAGTAACTATCTGCTTTTCTTTTCATTATAATATGTCGTCATCCTGGATCCATCTGCCCTTGCTAGGTATATCGTTAACCCTCACGTAAAACTAGTATTACAAATGGAAGCAGTTTGCAGATTCGACTTGTACATCCCCGAAACAATTATATTGAGTTGTTAGAAGCATGTTTTCGAGCTATTCCAGTCATCGGATCGATAATACGTAGCATTTTTCGCCTCTGCTTGCTAGAGTCCACCAGCAATCAACCTACCTACCTGCCTATACCAAATTCCCTTCCCGGACATTCGACAGTCCGAACTCAGTCTTGCCATGCCGTTATAACCAGACCTTCCTCTCCATCTCATATCAGTGTCCCTTCATCTTGTCAGAGAAGTGCATCGGCTAGAGACGCTCCGCTTTTATTTTCTTCCAGTATACCTATTCATTGTGCCTTCGCTGACACAGAATTCAACGCTCAGCATTTGATTTGAAACGACATCGGAACGGAGTATCCTGACTGGTGAGTGGGGAGACACGGCCAAGTCGACAGCGTGTGTTACGGCGTTGCCTGCCGTTTGTAGCATCGAGGTGGCTGGCTCCAACAAAAACATGGCCAGCTGATGTTTATTAGGCGGTGGAATAGTGTTTGATATCATCATCAGATCTCGCGAACAGTGTGCAGTGATCAGAAATTGGTTTCGAAAGACAATCTTCACGATGGACCCGAGTCTACGCAATTTCCAATCTTGTTGCAGACTGTGTCTGACCGAGAAGTTGGATACCTCGAAATCCATTTTCGATGAAACAGTAGAAGATCGCGCTTTGCCGCAGAAGATTTTACAATTTGTTGGAATCGAGGTAAGTAAATTAACTATTACATCGTCAGTTTTATCCTTACTGCGTTGAACAATTCGTGGAAAATATAGCAAAAGATGAAACGGTCTCACTTCACAATTGTTGCATGCATTAATGGCAAACGAGCATAAGGAACGTGAAGAAAGTCGACCTTATTGCGTTTCGAACCAACATGGTTTGCCCAGCTGTAGCAGCCTGCGTAGTTAGAAGTGGAACGTAAAAATGGCTGCTCTTTGTAGATAGAAGATAAATGGTGGCGACAAAGTTAAACTCTCTTGATAAGTTCGTTGTTTGATATTGTCTAACTTTGATGACTCATTTTATGATGGAAATAATCTTGTCGCGAGTCTCGATAGTTGGATCGTGTGTAGGATTGGATATGATGATCTAATCCATTTTGCTTGGATGATTCAGGGGGTAATTTTGAAGATGGCTTTTCTCTTAAGAGTAATATGATTCGAACCTTAAAAAAAGTCAGATATGAACAATTTGATGGAAGCTTGGTACTCTAATCATTTGATTGTCTGGAAAATTTTTACTTCACCTATAGGGCGGTGGCTATACAAATATCAAGGACTCTGAATACACAGGTAGGTGATGAATATAAATGAAACCGTTATTGATATTGGAACTAGTAGTAATTAAGGCAGGAGGTATCACAAAAGAAGATGATAAAATTGAACTGCTTTAACAAGTTACGAAGGCAGATTAGGTGGGGCCTACCTGCTAATGACATTTGATAAAAAATTTTCAGGAAAGGAAAGGAACCTTGATGAACCGTGATGTGAATAAATAAGAAATTAAACATTTTCAAATGAAGATGGAGATGAGTGAATTTTTTTAGAGGGTTTTAAATTCTATGCCGTAAACAAATAAAACGTGATAAATGTTGAAAGCGATAAATATAATAAATAAATGAAAATTTTTCACAACAGCATCCGAATTTGGTCTATTTAATGATAGAAGGCTGTGTCGATTAAAATTTTCAGGCAGATGATTCTGTACATTTGTAAGTAGGTACATGCTTACAGAAAAAATCTAATGGGGAAAAGTCGATATAATTTTACAACTGCTTTTTTTTCTCCAATGAATCAAGCAATCATTTTCTTAGTTCCTAGGTAGGTACCACAGGTAATTTCAATTACTTAATCCTCTCATTCAAGCATGATAGATCTACCAATATGCGACAAGAAATTCTGGGAATTATAATTAGTGCAGAATCAGCTGGGTTTTACCTGGTCCCATAACTCGTTACACAATTTCCATATAGGTACTTACTTCATCGATTATGAGGGTTATTCCTGTGATATCTAGGGTGTCGTAATTATGCTAATTCTATTTTCAGAAACAATTAAGCAGTTTCATTATCCACCCAGTTTTTTTGCTAATTCATTACTCAGAACTTCAGATCTTCATCAAGGCACTGGATTGAAAAGACTTCAATATCCCCAAATTGGGATTGAAAGGAGCTGTGTCATTAAATTTTGTATGAACTATGGCATACTGTTGACCAAAATTTGAACCTCATAAGTATTTCGAAAAAGAACTGAACAAGAAAATATCTATGTGGAATGTCCCATTAGTTGAACAATTTCAACATTTGGAACCAAGTTCAATACGAGGTTCAATATCTTGAATCGAAGTTAATGATTCAATAGTGTCGAAACACATTTCTTTGGTTCGAGTGTACAGTGTACCAATGAGGGGTGTCATCTACACATTTCACAGGAAATATTCGATGAAAATAGTTTAAGTACTTGCCCCTTGCCCTAAACCCAAAGTATTCATAAATGCTCCACACTATGTAACTGAACGTGAGATCAATATCAAAACTTTAACGAGCTGTAAAATTCCAAAATACCGAGCTATACCCTTTTCTCGAAACTCCATTTTATCCAAAGACACGCCAGGTTATTCTGAATAATCGGATTGACACATTTCCAACGAAAAGATAAAGCTCGAGATAGATGTATGTGGATCGCAGTTGCTTTGTCTACTCGTTAAAATATTTTGCACAAATGTGGTTTCAAAGTTTAGAATTGTGCCCTCCCAGCTGCCTCTTTCTGCCACGTGTTCGTAGGGCGATTTTATTTGTCTCGAGAGGACACGTAACCGATATTTGCCTGATTCAAATCTTATACGTGGAACGACCGTTGAGCTAAGAATATCGTTTGGATGGCAGCAAATGACGAAACAAAGCGTTACCAACAGCTGAATGAATCAAAATTCGAAACCGTGACCGGAAATCGATTGACTCAGTTTGGACTTTTATACGGCTTAGTGGAATATAGCTGATAGATTATGAATGGATCGAGAAATCGATGTTCAGAGAATTCATAGAGATTAGAATACGCGGAAATACAGTAAACTCATTCATGAGACTGCTTGAAACCAAAAACAATCAATTGTTATGCACAATATTTCTGGCTAGTGCAGCAAATTGAATGTTTCCATCGATATTTCACTGTTAGGTTATTCATTGCTATACGTTGGTTTGACAAGACAATAACCAGTTGATAAGAAATTTAAAGAATTGAGTGGTGGGATTGATATTGGCTATTTATGTGTTGGAAAATTTTCTGGTCTGAAAATCCAACTTTTCCCAAAAATATTCCAAATCGAATTTCTATTCACCATCATGTATGGAATTGATTTACCTCCACCAGGTAATCAAACTCATTCCACAAATATCTATATTTCTCCTGGTTCTATTAATTCTTCAATGGCTTAAATGTAACAAAGGTTCCGGCTCTTCTTACAGATCCAAAGTTTCGAAAGTTCATGTCAATTTGTTGCGTACCATTTTTTTCGGCTCATGACTATCGTTTTCATCTACAATGATGTTTCATAGGTTGCCTCTATTGAAAACCACTGACATATTTCCGAGGGGTTAACAACTCTTTCAGTAGTTGTACCTACATCTTCGAATTGTCAATATTTCAGTACAGTCATATTTCGATTCAGTACATGTTTCATTATTTCAATCCAGTATGTTAGTACCTGTTTCTGTTTTTCAGTCCTTTTTCAGTTCGTGTGTATGACTTTCAGTACTCCCTTATATTAATTCAGTACTTGATATTTCAGTAAGATGTACTCGCATATTTCGTACTCAGTGTTCAACCTCGGGTCAACCATCATGCAATTTTTTCGAGTTGCATGAATTTTTTTTGGCGCGGTAACTTGCAACGACTCAGTTATTTTTATGGTGGATTTGTTGCCGCAAACCACAAATATATGGTGGCATCATTGTGAAGAATGTTGATTCTGAACAGTTCAATTATTTTTCGAAACGTAAGGAGTCAAGTTGAGCAATTAGATGATTTTATCACAATATCAATCATAAGAAATGAAAGAAATCCTATATCAGTTGTGATTATCGTAGCCGTTCATCTTGGTAACATTCAGTGTTATTTTTAATATTGGCAATGCAAACTGACAGATAGATGACATTTCTCGCAGCGACAAATGGCATCGTCAAAACAGGGTGTTATGCGACTTACACCCCAATTCGACGATGCAATTTTGTCGCTGCAACTTCTCGTGGCGACTTGTCGCTGCGAGATATGTCATCTAGCTGTCAGTTTGCATTGCCAATATTAAAAAATAGCACTGAATGTTACCAAGATGAAAGTCTACATTATCACAACTGATATATAATTTCATTCATTTCTAATAATTGATATTGTGATTAGATCACCTTATTACTCAACTTGATTCCTCAAGTCTCAAAAAATAATTGAAATGTTCAAAATTAATATTTTTCACAATGATACCAGCACATATTTGTGGTTTGCGGCAACAAATTCACCATAGAAATAATAAGTCGCTGCAACTTATCGCACCAAAAAAGATTCATGCAACTCGAAAAACTTGCATGAACACAGGCAACTTTCTGGAGTTGCAGCGACAAACTTGCATCGTCGAAACAGGCTATTAGCTTCGTACATGTTTGTAATGTTTCATCGCTTTTTTATTCTTAGCCTGATAACTTCTCAATTGAGAACCAACAAAAATTGAATAATTCTTGTAATATAAATAGAAATGATATACAGCAAATTATGGAACCGAAATCAATGCATTTTTGTTATTTTGACATAGTAAATGACAATTTTCGAATGGACGAGCATTTCAAAACGTCTTACTTTTTTTAATCAGTTATACCGTGTGTCACAGATTCATGGTACACCCCCGTTTTCTCCTTTGTTTTTCTAGCTATATTTTTGAGATTCGGAACATCGAATAAGCTCACTGAACAGCATTTCTCGACATATCTGAAAGAAAAAAACAACTTCCAATTTTTCCGGAAATGACATCAACTTTCGATTCTTGAATGGGACACCCTGTATATTATTACATGATCGGCTAGGGATGATCATGAGGAATCCAACGATACCAGGTTTGATGATGTTATCTCCAATGACTGCGGAGATATCGCCATTTATATTATCCATAAGCGCAACGAGTAGGAGAGAGAAACTTTACTGGCGGGTCAATCCAATTCTCTCTCCCACTCATTGAGCTTATGGATAATATAAATGGCGATATCTCCGCAGTCATTGGAGATAACATCATCAAACCTGGTATCGTTGGATTCCTCATGATCATCCCTAGCCGATCATGTAACAATATACAGGGTGTCCCATTCAAGAATCGAAAGTTGATGTCATTTCCGGAAAAATTGGAAGTTGTTTTTTTCTTTCAGATATTTCGAGAAATGCTGTTCAGTGAGCTTATTCGATGTTCCGAATCTCAAAAATATAGCTAGAAAAACAAAGGAGAAAACGGGGGTGTACCATGAGTCTGTGACACACGGTATAATATATTACTTTGTATGCTCATTAAAGTGAAGAATAATTCACTTGAGACATGTTTACAAGGATTGAAATAGTTGTATACAAATCGAGATACAAATGGCATGATCCTAACAGAACCTAAACCTTCAATATCCTAATTATTATGATGAAAGTGAACTCACTTATTGTCTTTATTTAATAGTATTTGTGAATAAGGTACATTTCTGCCTTTACAAGAATTCCAAACGATAATTGCATCCTTAAAATATCACAATGTTACAGAAAAGCCTTCAGAAACTGTTGTTGGGTTGGATTTGAAGTGTCCGCCATATCAGATGACTTAGTTTCTAAAAAACGAGCTGAAAACTGAATAGTGACAAACAAGCGTTGAATATTTTCGTTCATTTTTTGATTGTGCGAGCAGGAAAAGCCTCACATTATCGGATATGGAAGAATAAAAAATTATTCCGCCTATTCATGATCATCCGACCGATATCTTCTCGAGTTTTGGGCTTTGTTTTGAAACATTTAAACAACGAAACATTTAACAAAATCTGCACATCTGGTCGGAAACCCACGATTGGTCAGATAACTTGAAGGAAAAAATACTATCCCCTATGGGTGTGAAGCGAGAGGAAATGCCAGTGGCTTTCGAGTTTGAAAAAATAATACTTACTTTATCATCCAAATAAAGAAACCAGTGTGAAAGCCAAAGAGAATTTCAGGCTCAATTGACATATTTTCAAATGACATATTTTTTGTACCGGATTTGAGGTACATGTTTTCCTCTCGGGTTTCATGAAGGACTCTTAAGTCTTCTAAGTTGAGACTTCGTATTTTATAATATATAGAACTTATAATTGATAACATTGAAACCTTTTATGTGAAATCTGGAAATGATTAAGGATGTGTATAACACAAGGCTACTCGACTCATAGAGTCCAGTAATATCAACATGTGAATATAGTATGAATAGTGACGAAGGGCCTATATCTGCCTGTTATTTCCACTTTATTGTTGAGAGAATAATTAATAACTAGTTGAATTCCACATTGAACCAGGAAAAACCTTTGTGAAAAAAATTCTAAATGCTAACCTTGTCAGCGAATCGCTCGAGTGCAAGTTATATATCAGTTTGGTGTTGGGGTAATTGATCTATACAAAAAGCATACAGATCTGACCCCCGTAAAGCTAGCAGAACCACTTTGGAATTTTAGAAATTTTTTCAGGCCATAATTTTAGGCCAATTTTAGGCTAATTTATTACCCCATTCCCGAATTTTTTGCTCTTCAATTGTGGGAGATATCGCGGGTTCTGCTAGCTTAACGTTAAGCTGGCAGAACCAAACCGCTAAACAAATGTTTATGAAAAGTTTGATTAGCTTAACGGTAAAGCTAGCAGAACCCAACCAACCACTTTGAAGTTTTGAAAGTTTCTTTTGAAACATAATTCTAGGCCAATTTAAGGCTAATTTATTACCCTATTCCCAAATTTTTTGCCCTTCAATTGTGGGAGATATCACGGGTTTTGCTAGCTTCATGTTAGGCTAACACAACCAAACCACTAAACAAATGTTTATGAAAAGTTTGAACACACCGTAATTTTAGGCTCATTCTAGGCTCACGTTTGCACCCATTGCAGATTTTTTTGGATTGCAGTTTTTAAAAAAATCCTAGGTTCTACTAGCTTTACCGTTAAGCTAGCAGAACCCAACCAACCACTTTGAAGTTTTGAAAGTTTCTTTTGAAACATAATTCTAGGCCAATTTAGGCTAATTTATTACCCTATCCCCAAATTTTTTGCCCTTCAATTGTGGGAGGTATCACGGGTTTTGCTAGCTTCATGTTAGGCTAACACAACCAAACCGCTAAACGAATGTTTATGAAAAGTTTGATCACACCGTAATTTTAGGCTCATTTTAGGCTCACGTTTGCACCCATTGCAGATTTTTTTGGATTGCAGTTTTAAAAAAAATCCTGGGTTCTGCTAGCTTTACCGTTAAGCCAGCAGAACCCAACCAACCACTTTGAAGTTTTGAAAGTTTTTTTTACAACATAATTCTAGGCAAATTTTAGGCTAATTCATAACCCTATTCCCAAATTTTTTGCCCTTCAATTGTGGGAGATATCACGGGTTTTGCTAGCTTCATGTTAGGCTAACACAGCCAAACCGCTAAACGAATGTTTATGAAAAGTTTGATCACACCGTAATTTTAGGCTCATTTTAGGCTCACGTTTGCACCCATTGCGGATTTTTTTGGATTGCAGTTTAAAAAAAAACCTTAGTTCTGCTAGCTTTACCGTTAAGCTAGCAGAACCCATCCAACCACTTTTGAAATTTGAAAGTTTTTTTAGAACATGATTTGAGGCTTATTTTAGGCTAATTTATTTCCATATTCCCAAATTTTTTGCTCTTCAAATGTGGGAGATATCGCAGATCGCAGGTTTTGCTAGCTTCACGTTAGGCTGACAGAACCAAATAGCAAAACGAATGTTTATGAAAAGTTTGATCAGGCCATAATTTTAGGCTCATTATTTAAGGCTGACGTTTGCACCCATTGCAGGTTTTTTGGATTGCAGTTTAAAACAAATCCTGGGTTCTGCTAGCTTTACCGTTGAGCTAGCAGAACTTAACCAACCACTTTGGATCTTTGAAAGTTTTTTTAGGAAATGATTTGAGGCTCATTTTGAGGTAATTCATCACCATATTTCCAAATGTTTTGCCCTTCAATTGTGGGAGAAATCACGGATTTTGCAAGCTTCATGTTAGGCTAACAGAACCAAACCGCTAAACGAATGTTTATGAAAAGTTTGATCAGACCATAATTTTAGGCTCATTTAAGGCTGACGTTTGCACCCATTGCAGGTTTTTTGGATTGCAGTTTAAAAAAAAATCCGGGGTTCTGCTAGCTTTACCGTTGAGCTAGCAGAACCCATCCATAAAAAACGATTCAGAACAAATTCAGTTAGAAAATAATTTTAGGCTCCATTCAAGCTAACTTATTACTATGTAAAATTTTTTTTGCTTCTCAGTTGGGGGAGAAATCATAGGTTCTGTTTTCTCAACACTGAGTTGGCTGTACCAAGAAGCTAGACGAATCCTTGGGAAAAATCTGATCACACAATCATTTTAGGCTCATCATAGGCTCAAGTTTAAACCCATCACAGATTCATTTGGATTGCGTTTTATAAAAAAAATTCCTGGGTTCAAATCAAAATGTTAAGCGATAAATAAAAACGCAACAACAAAACCTACGTTAATATATTCTGATAGAGAATAAGTACACCCTATTGTTAAAAAAATGTATCGCAAAAATCAGTTACGCATGCCATTCAATTCACCATACGATAGCAAAACCCGCGATCTGCGATATCTCCCACATTTGAAGAGCAAAAAATTTGGGAATAGAATAATGAATTAGAATAAAATAGGCCTAGAATTATGTTCTTAAAAAAACTTTCAAAATTCTAAAGTGGTTGGTTGGGTTTTGCTAGCTCAACGGTAAAGCTAGCAGAACCCGTGATATCTCCCACAATTGAAGGGGAAAAAATTTGGGAATAGGGTTATGAATCAGCCTAAAATTGGCCTAGAATTATGTTGTAAAAAAAAAACTTTCAAAACTTCAAAGTGGTTGGTTGGGTGGGTTCTGCTAGCTCAACGGTAAAGCTAGCAAAACCCAGGATTTTTTTTAAAAACTGCAATCCAAAAAAATCTGCAATGGGTGCAAACGTGAGCCTGAAATGAGCCTAAAATTACGGTGTGATCAAACTTTTCATAAACATTCGTTTAGCGGTTTGGATGTGTTAACCTAACATGAAGCTAGCAAAACCCGTGATACCTCCCACAATTGAAGGGCAAAAAATTTGGGAATAGGGTAATAAATCAGTTTAAAATTGGCCTAGAATTATGTTTCAAAAGAAACTTCCAAAACTTCAAAGTGGTTGGTTGGGTTTTGCTAGCTTAACGGTAAAGCTAGCAGAACCTAGGATTTTTTTAAAAACTGCAATCCAAAAAAATCTGCAATGGGTGCAAACGTGAGCCTAGAATGAGCCTAAAATTACGGTGTGTTCAAACTTTTCATAAACATTCGTTTAGCGGTTTGGTTGTGTTAGCCTAACATGAAGCTAGCAAAACCCGTGATATCTCCCACAATTGAAGGGCAAAAAATTTGGGAATAGGGTAATAAATTAGCCTTGAATTGGCCTAGAATTATGTTTCAAAAGAAACTTTCAAAACTTCAAAGTGGTTGGTTGGGTTCTGCTAGCTTAACGGTAAAGCTAGCAGAACCCAGGATTTTTTTAAAAACCGCAATCCAAAAAAATCTGCAATGGGTGCAAACGTGAGCCTAAAATGAGCCTAAAATTATGGTGTGATCAAACTTTTCATAAACATTTGTTTAGCGGTTTGGTTCTGCCAGCTTAACGTTAAGCTAGCAGAACCCGCGATATCTCCCACAATTGAAGAGCAAAAAATTCGGGAATGGGGTAATAAATTAGCCTAAAATTGTCCTAAAATTATGTCCTGAAAAAATTTCTAAAATTCCAAAGTGGTTCTGCTAGCTTTACGGGGGTATAGATCTGTCCAGGCGGATATAGTCGATGTTGTACGATGTTCACTATCAATTTTGTTGTGTATGCCTATGGTGTTTTCATGTTTGTGTATGTGTTAGTTGTGACTCGAGTTTGGTCAGGAAAAGAGGGGCAAAAAATGAATGATTATTTGAATTTTGACGACCTTAGTGATTTTGAAGGAATTAGTGATTTTGAAGGAAAACAATAATTAAGTAAGTAAGTTTTTTTCTTCATGAGAGCGGTAGAGCACGGCAGCCTCTCTGGGTGCGTTAATGGTATTAATGATATTAAATAACGAATTGAATAAACAAATGAGCTTCTGAATTCTTGATATGATTACTGATAATACACATAGACAAACCGCCTTTTGAGGCATCTGCATACCCACTTTGAGCAAGTAGGAATCATCGTACGTCAATATCGACTACTGTGCCCGCCTGCATGGTGCTGCATGCAATAGGTAAAAAAAGTTCAACTTTAATAAGTAAGCTATATTTCGAAAAATACATATGGAATAATTCGGGGATAAGGACGATTTTGTTCTGCATAACGTACCAATGGGTGTGGTCGTTTTTCTTTTTCAGGCGGACGAGCAGAAAAATAATAAATCCTTTTTTCCGCAAATCCCTAGGCAATTTTGACATTCGTGTCAAAATATATATATAATATAAATGATCATCTCCTTATAGTATAGAAATGATATATCCTTACTGTTGTTAGTGTTCTACATGAATGATTGAGAACAGTTTCGAATAAAATAATTCGAGATTTTTACAAAACTTTTTAATATCTGTCGAAAACTAAACGAATAGCCTGTTTCGACGATGTAAGTTTGTCGCTGCAACTCCAGAAAATTGCATGTGTTCATGAAAGTTTTTCGAGTTACATGAATGTTTTTTGGTGCGATAAGTTGCAGCGACTCAGTTATTTCTATGGTGAATTTGTTGCCGCAAACCACAAATATGTGGTGGCATCATTGTGAGGAATATTGATTTTGAAAATTTAAATTATTTTTCGAGACTTGAGGAATCAAGTTGAGTGTGATGTAATCACAATGTCAATTATTAGAAATGAATGAAATTATGTACAGTTGTGATAATGTAGACGTTCATCTGCAAACTGACAGCTAGATGACATATATCACAGCGACAATTCGCCGCGAGAAATTGCAGCGACAAATTGCATCGTCGAAACGGGGTGTAAGTCTCGACTTGCACCTCATCGACTCGGCAATCTTCACAGTCGTCCAGGAATATTCGGCTTTTCCTACCTGGTAAACAATATACTATTGTTCACGTCTTGGTGACATTAACATGTTTTCAAGTACCCTTCTCAAGCAACTTTGCGACTATTGATTTGTTCAATTGAAATGCCTTGATGTCAACTAATAATGTTTTTGATGAATCAACAATTTTCACGTCGTGTGAAAGTAGCATAAAATATCAAGTGCACTCCAGGCCTGTAATGTATGATAGCATCGTTCGAAGATAGAATAGTTCGCCAATGTCTGTCTGAAAATGATTTGAATCTTTTATGTTACGCCATCTAGAGCAAAATGTCGATATTTCCGTTTACTTGACAATGCACGACAAAGTTTCTTATAGCCTGTTTCGACGATGCAAGTTTGTCGCTGCAACTCCAGAAAATTTCATGTGTTCATGCAAGTTTTTCGAGTTGCATGAATCTTTTTTGGTGCATAAGTTGCAGCGACTTAGTTATTTCTATGGTGAATTTGTTACCGCAAACCACAAATATGTGGTGGCATCATTGTGAAGAATATTGATTTTGAACATTTCAATTATTTTTCGAGACTTGAGGAATCAAGTTGAGTGATAAGGTGATTTAATCACAATATCAATTATTAGAAATGAATGAAATTCTCGGTTAAATGTAGTATTATTAACAGTTAGTGCTATTTTTTAATATTGGCAATCAACGACAGTTAACATTCTCGCGTAACAATCACCGCGCGTAGTTTTAGCGTTAATATTGGCTCGCGAAACGGGGTGTTACTCTGAAAGGGAAAAATGGCTGCACAGTTCAGTCTGAAATATTGAGAGAAAGATAATGACGCTAATAGAGATGACGATAGAAGTTTCTGAAGTTTAGGCATCAACATAATCTTCAAAGCATGAATGATCTACGACAATGACAAAAAATTCCACTTTTTCTGATTGATTGTAATCAAGAAAATGTGTGATTCAGGCTTCGACCTCCATAATAAAAATGGAAGACAAGACATGACTCGAAAACCAAATCACTAGTGCCGTCTACTCGTAGTATCCATTTCTTCAAATAATATTTCCACATGGTTGACAATGTATCTCTTTAAACAATTATTATCAGTATCTGTGTAAATATGATTTGAAGCTTTTTGTTACGACAAAGTTTCCTTCTCCGACTGATAAAATAGGTGTAAATTTATGTGAGTCAGTTTTACTGAAACATTGAAAAAAGCCGACAAGATCCAAAATTCAGCTGACAATATAAGTTTATACAGGAAATGAAAGTTTCGGCATTGAAATATTCTTCAAAGTGTGAATGATCAGCGATATTGACAAAAAAATCCACTTCTCTTTCTGAACTGTTTGCAAGCTTTTGACATTATGTATAAAGTATAAGCAATCAAGAAAATATGGATTTCAAGCTAGGACGTCAGTTATAGAAATAAAAGAGAAGACATGACTTAAAGGAAATCACTGGTGTCATCTACCCATAGCGTCCATTCCTTCATATGATATTTCCATATGTTTGGCTAACTATACTATACCTATAAACAATGGCAAAAGATATTACTTAAAGATATTATAACTGATGGACTGGCCCTAAGAGAGAGAGGACTGAAGAGTGAGCAAGATAGAATACTTCAAGTATAACCTCTAAGTGATATAATTAAGAGGTCTAAAAAACATGGCGTTGCAATTGATGCGATATTGTTTAGAGTTAGGTATATGATGATTTTATGGCGCCATTTTTACGGCTTATGTCGTATTCTCAATTTCATCGCCAGATAACGCCAATTTCTGTTTGTTACGAATAACGTTTAATGATTTAATGATAATTGATTTTTCTTCTGAAGAATATAGGTTCCACTTCCAGCTTCATTTGGGTTCTATTGTTCTTCGTATTTTTGGAAAGTTTAGTTATTTTTGATTTATATTTCACTTCGTTTTTCATTCACTGCTGCTTATAGTTGTTGATTCAATTCTCATGATTGAATTGTCTAGTTGATTCAATTCTCATGTTTGAATTGGCTAAAGCCCCGATTGAAAACGTGTATGTTGTTGCTAGTCAGAGACCAATCAGATCTGTCGCAGCTTAGCAACCGCGTATTCGCAGAACTGCAAGTGATTCAAGAATAGGGCCCCTGATGGGTTTAGCCATTTCGTAGAAAATTTGGTTACTAATCTGTAACTTTTCATTGCAAGTGCCATATGAACTAATTCAATGGAAGACGACAAGAAGCATACTACCGCTAACTTTCACAGGTATAAGTTCCAACACCAGGGCTATTAGACATTTAGGATACAACATAGATATATTCGTTCTTTCATTTTGGAAATAATAGCAAGAACAAATGCTTTTCATTTCAGGTATGATAGTAGTTACCTATAAACGCTTTATTTGCTGAATATCCATGCGCAAAATGCTTCTCTTATCATATAGGTACTGTTTACTTGTACACTCACCTTATCACCATCTCTTAACGCAAAACGATTCCACTATCTGCTGGCGATGTTCGGGATTATAAGTAAAAGATATATTAGTAATTATAATTACAATGAGTAGAGGATACATTTCCTTTCACCTTCTGCAGATAGTATTGCAGCAACAGATGCTCATCATCGCAACAAAAGAAAACTTACATTCGTATTGTTGATTTCATGTGCGTCGGAGACATTCTGATCCAATCTTTAAATTACCCTTTTGCATTTCCGTAATAAACTCCGTAATGACCAGTGACATTCGTATAGTTGAAGGTTGCGTTCATGAAAAGTCATGATCGTCAGGCATCAATTTGAAACGAGTGTGAGTTTGGATGAACTAACTCTTTGTTGGTATCCATTAGAATATGGTTGGAACATCTGGTGCCCGGGTGCGATTTACGGAAAACCGACAGTACTACCGAGTCAGTTCTACAATTATTATCTAGACAACCAACATTGCGTTGTCTATCGTGCCCAGAAGCGATCAGAAAATTTACAAGCATTCCTCTACAAAATAATACGTAGGCGTAGAAGGACCACTACTCATTTAATTTTTTAATTTTCGCTAATCCCTACTTACTATGTCAGAATTCCGACTCAGTATCTCGGACTAAACGAATTCCGATTTATTATTGAGTAATAATTTTTACCGTGCCTTTATTACGACCAAGAAGCATAGGAAGCAGAGAAACGGAGGGAAAATGAATTGCTGTTATAGCCCATTGTTTGATTGCTGCATTGATGTTCTCTTCTTCAGGTTCAAGTCGGAATTCCGACTTGGTACCTTGGAATTAGCTAATTCGGACTCACTAAGTCCTGACCTGAAGAAGAGGTCGTCACTGCAGCAATCAAACAATGGGCTGTAACAAGAGTTCATTTTTTTCTTCTTTTCTCTGCTCCGCATGTTTGTGGGTGATAAAAGAGCACGGTAAAAATCAATAATAATTAATATGCTTTAAGACATAATCTTGTTGACTCGCTTGTTGACAAAACTTGGGTAGTAAACACTGACTAAAATTTATATATACCAGATGATAATGAAAATAAAGCTGGTGCATGGGTACAAACCATGGTAAAATGAAGGATATAAAAGACATGTATAAATAAAAGAGTAGAAGTCAAGTTTATATAAGAGTAGACAGAGAGTAACAACTCAACAGCTCCTTAATAAGGATAAAAATAACAGTAACAGCCAATTGCACCGACTTTTTCGTATGAGACCATCAACGAAGGGACTCTTCAAGTTCGGTGAGGGTTTATTAAGGGTTGTTTTATAATCTCTTGAACTATGGTGCAATCGCTGTAGTGCGTTGAATGACCTTGAAAGGCCTATTAGCTTAATGCTTCCATAAGGAAAAGTTGGTGCAATCGGCTGCGGGTCAGTAGAAAGTTCTCGTTAAAATCCATCCAAAGTAAAATAGGGTCCACTTAACAATATGTCGAAAACTGAAGTATCATGTTGGATTTCCGACCTGATAATAAATCGGAATTCGTAAATCCCGAGATCCTTAGTCGGAATTCCGACTTAGTAAGTTGAAATAAGCAGAAATAATATAAAAAAGGGTGGCCCTTTTACGCCTCCGTGGAATGGAGGCCGTTATGCGATGTTTTTTTTCTCGGCAGAATGTTTAAACATGTTTGGATATGAATTTGTTTTAATATCATCAGAAAGATTATTGAATGTAGATGCATAATTTCCATGTACTGGAGGCTTTTTTTGTAAGACTCATGAGAGTGTGACTGAAATCCTTGAAAGAATTCGAGAGAATTGATTGTATTCCTATCTTTCTGAACGCTTCAACTTACATTCATATTTTTCATTCTTGGAGACTATTGAAAAACTGAACTCTACATAAACACTCCAGTTAAGTTAACAGAACCGCAGAACTCATCTTCCGAACCAACGGCCAAATCCTACCAAACCATAATTTTAACCTTCAAACTTACCCTTTATCTTGAGAAATTGGTTTAGTAATCAGAAATTATCTGAGAAGAAATGCCAAATTCAAAGGTGCTTATGCTAGTCTCTCAAAATAATCGAGCTTCTGACTAGTCTTGAAGTGACACAAGTTGTACAAGGTGATGTGAGATCGGTATCATCTCGAGGAAAATAAGCTTTGCCATACCTGATGAATGTTGGTGGACTAATTTTTTTTTTGTTCCAGATAAATACCACGGATAAACTTTCAACAGCGGTCTGTTCGCCATGCATAACCAAAGTAATTGGTTTCCATACTTACAAAAAGCAATGTACACAAAACCAAACCATGCTCCAAGACTGGTTGGTGCGCAGTAATCAACCTGCGCAGATGAATGGAATTGCCGATGGCGTGAGTATAATATTTGATTTTGATTCGTTCAATGAATTAGTGGAAATAACAGAGAATAATTGTATTCATTCATTTGATAGTTCAGACTAACATGTGAAAATTTCATTTCCAAAACCCTTGATAGCTCACGTTTCGCCAACTAAGTTGCCATAATCATGAATAAAAATCTTTTGATGATGTCGATATGATTGACAAAACTTTCTTCAAAATGAGTATCTTCAGTTTCGGGTTTTATTCCGGAACATATTACAATCATTAGTTTTCTCCTACTTGACATAAGTCGTTTTACTTTGCACGTTGAAACCAGAGCTACACATTGAGTTTCATGATCCCAAAAATTAGGTACATATAAACAATAGTAGTAAATTTATCCTCAAATATTTTTCTGTTTGCATTATATATTTCAGCTTGAAAGAATTTACTGATTCTCAGTTATCTTCAATGCATTTTTCATTAACATATTTTTTTAGTATTCAAGCTTTGCTCACTCTGAAAAGTAAAAAGTAATGTTTGCCTTATTTCAACATGCATTTTTATTCCCCCATTTCCATTTGTAGAGTTTCCAAATAAAAGAAGAACCCATGGATGATGCAGATGAAATCAACAGTTCTTCTGAAACGGCTGACAGCCGAGTTGAAATGATAGTGCAGGTTAAAAATGAGCCAGTAGATCAAATAGACGAAACTATGGAGGAGGAGTACAATGAATTGCCACCATCACTCACTCCACACCTACTTGATCCTGAACAACAGCAAAATGGAATTGCCGGTGAGTTTTACTGATTTTTGCCGTTTTTTATTGACTGTGGTAGTTGCATGTTGAGTTTAGAATCTGCTGATTTAAAATAATTAATTGAAATGGTGATTTTAATGAATTCATTTTCAATGAGAAGGATGATCGTTCGAATAGAAACTCAAAATCAAGACATAAAATATATTAAACTTTGCCTGTGTTCTAAATTTCATTAATATTTTTATTCATGGAAGTATAAATTCTGCTGTATTTTACTAATCTTACTGAAATTTAATTCTTCACAAAAATTAAAATACCAGTTGGAAAGTATTTTTGACAAAATGTTTCCAAACAACTGAATTCGCTTTCGTCCCGACCGATATTATGTGATTCAATTGTATACCATCCTTACAGAAAGATTATAATTTCATTAATCGTAGTTTTTGCTTTGTTAACTTACCAGATTTTGAAAAAATAAAGACTATGGAAATCTATACAAGTGTAGAAGGGCAGACTTCACTTGAGTGTGAAAGTTTTCAAACATCTTTGAAGCAAAATATAAATCAATCTTGTGATCATTTACTGATTTTAGGAATGAACATTGGTCTTAGGCGGCTTCAGTACTGTATTTTAATTGGCTACTGTTACTTTTCCGATATAAACAATATAAAATCGAACATAAAAAATCTACTTCGAGTTTTTTTTACAAAATCGACAAATTTCATGTAAATAACAGGCCTATTGAAATCTCAATATAATGATGTAACTATTCATTCAGTGAATGTGCATTGTGCGTATGTATGCTTTGTTGCCTGTACAGAGCTTTGCACCTAAGTTGAATGCATGTTTTGTGTGCGATAGAATAGGTTGTAATATTGTTACTTATCTTTCTTGTACTGCCCAGGCATTTTAGTATTGATTGAAGTCCTAGAGGTGAACCTGCAAAACTAGTTATTATTGCAGATGTTTAAAGGGGTTACTAGTGTCCTGGGAATTTTTCTTTTTCCTCGGAAATGTCGGCCAATTCAGTCTTACGATTCAAGAAGGATATCCAGTAATATGTAAACGGATTGAAGTTTATCACTTTGGCAGTAACATTTTAATTTGTTACAGATCAATTATTCAAAGCTGACTTGGTTGTGTAGATGCATTTGTATTTTTCTATTTTTTTTGTTTAATTATTTTAGTTTTATTGTTTTGTTATTATTTATTTTTTGTTTTTTTTTGCCTTATCTAGCAGTAGACATCCAAAAACAGTGTGGCGTTTGCAAAAAGCTATTCAGTAGTGTAGGCAATAGAAAAAAACATGAGAAGAAGATGCATGGACTGTATCAATCAGAACTACAAGGTGCTCCTCCAAAACCAGTCAACGGTATGTTTCATTGAATTCCAAATGGCAGAGATATTCCAATATACTTATTTCATAATATACATAGATGTATCTGAACATTTGAAAATTTTGGAATTCACAGATGCTTTTTGTTTTTATTTCTCCTCCTTTCTCGTATTATTTTTGTCTACGATGAATCTGTTATATTGGTGATCATCTCAGTCACACGATTGCTTAGAATCCGGTAATTGAAATTATAGTTTTTAAATTTTTTACTGCAAATTGTTTCTGGGTCGATTTGTAGTCGCTCCCGTGGAAATGGAGTAGGTTAATTTTTTTATTAATTTTATTGGAAAATTGGATCATGTGAATTCTTATTGGAAAAAATAAGTGAATATTTCGAAAGCAAGAAGGAATAGTGTTTTGAAATACGATTTTTTCACAAACTTTTACGGAATGATGTCATTTTTCGCGAGAATACCTTCAACAAAAACTGATTCTCGGCGCAAGTGAGAGGAATACTAATAACGTTATCTTTCGGCTCTAGTGACGAAGAAACATTTTTCAAAGCTCGTAAATATTGCCAGTCTCGGCTGTTCTGTTCTCGCGCTTCAAGAGATCTCACTTTCGCCACTCGTTTCATGTTTTAGATTCATGTAAGAATATGGTTTGTAACCGGCAAATCAACCAATTTTTTAAATCGCTCATGTGCTTTCGAGTCTAGCTTGATCATTTATTGTTGAAAAGTGACACAAGTCAAATTTGACCCATAGTGGAAATAGTATTTGAAATAATAGGGCCGCAAGAAGAGTACTACAGATCGGGGCAGCTCAAGGGAGAGAAAATCTAAGACGAATTCAAGCTTGCTAGAATCCATTATTTTCAAAATTATTAACAAAAAGACATTCAGAATATTAATTCAGTTGCTACATAATATTTTTTGAAAGAGAAAGTGGTATACATGTTTGAACGATTCTGTATAATATTTCACTGGCACACAGGCTTTTGTGAGCTAAGTGTTCAATAATTCAGTTATATTCCAAGCTGTGATGCCACCTCATTGGTAATATTCATTTTCAGGTTTTTCGGAAGAAGAGGAATGTGCAGATGCTCAAGAGGTCGCAGACCTATCAACTATTGACGAAGCTGAATTACAGAAAATACAGTTTGCAGCTGGACTGAAATTGCTGCAAACGAATTCCACTCCAATTTCTTGCGAATCACTCTCTAAAATAGAGTTGAGTTACATTGAAAAATGTAAAGCCATGGTAAATATGCATCAAACGTTGATATGTGCTTGTCACAACGTACCGCATCAGAATCTCAAAGGTCTCTTGTCCCATCTGAGAGCATTGAGAATATGGTTTCCGGTATTTACTTGCTACAATTGTATGATTACCTTCACCGATCGCTCCACATTCACTAGGCATATTGTGAGATGTCCTTGCCAGTCGTTGGATACCATCACAAAGCTGAGCAACCTCCGTAAACGAAGCGAAGTCAAAACAAGGCTCTATCAAAACTTCAAGTGTACAATTTGTAAGTTCATGTTCAGTTTTCATGAAGATTTCTGCAGACACGTTGACGAAGAGCATTCCTCTCTCGCATTCCCTTTTACTTGTCATTGTCGCAGAGTTTTTGATAACCTAGAAGACTACAAAGATCATGTTTATGTCAGCTGCATGGTAGACTATTACTGCGATATATGCTTCATTACTACAAAAACTCTGGATGATTTCCAGAGACATGCTAGTGATATTCACGATAATTCCGAGGGATTCATCTTGCTGCAAGATGATAATTACAAAATGAGAAAGCCATTGATGCACGTTCCTGCCAAAGAAGAGTCCAAAGAATCCGTAATTCTGAGTGGAAAAAGAGAGAGGAGAGCTTCTGTTAGAGCTTCGATTATTGAAACTGATGTAGAGGAATCTCCAGCCAAAGTTATCAATCCAGCTATCTTATCTCCTAAGTCGAACAACAGAAAATGTCCTATTTGCTCCAAAGAGTATTCTTCCTATAAAAATATGATGCGGCATTATAAAATTCACTCTGCCCAAAAACCAGAAACGCCAAAGGAAGAAGAAGAAGAGGAAGAAGCTTTTTACTCTTGTCCAGACTGTGGAGGAATGTACAATAATACCGAATGGCAAAATCATCTGTTGGATAAACATGAATCGAAAGCTTGTGGTGAATGTGGCAAGTCTTTCCAATTCCAGACTGAACTGGAACAACACAGAAGTGTACACTTGAATCTTAAAGTCTACAGGGACTCCAAAACACAATCGTACAGAAGCACCGTGATCAGTCCAGGCTCTGACGAGGAAGAAATGCTCACCTGTGACGTATGTGACTTGATAGCCGCGAGCAAAGAAGAGCTCGAGGATCATAAACTGTCTCACGAAAAGGAATCGCCGGAGGCCTCGGCTGAATCAACCAACGACAAAAAGCAAAAGTGTGACCTTTGCGACAAAGAATTTCTCACCTATTCAGGCTTATGGGATCACAATAAGAGAATGCATCCTGAGAGGAAGACGCCTAACTCGAACACATATCCGAAAAAGTGCGAGTTTTGTGACAAAGTTTGCACTACTGGTGCAGCAATGCATAGACATAAGCTCATTCATACGAAGATTGACAGCAACGTTAGTGAGATCGAGAAGAAAAATGACTCTGACGCCGAGGAGGAATCGTACCATACCTGTAAAAGATGTTTCAAAGTGTTTTCCTCCAAGTACAACTTGAAAAACCACATGAAGTGCCACGGAATAAGTACCAGCCCAACTGCGAAGAAGGTTGTCCGTAAACCAAATTGTAATGTATGTCAGCAGGTGTTTAATACCACAGAGGAAGTTGATGAACACAAGGAGGAATGCCACAACAATGATGAACCGCCTGTATTGTCCATCGAAAACGGAGAATCGGCTCCGTTTGTATTCACTTGCGATGTATGCGTGATGACTTTCTCATCGAAAATCGCTCTGAAGAAACACAAAGAGAAACATGTTCAGGAAACCAAGGTTTCCAACCAAAGGCAGGGTCATAACTGCAAGTATTGTAAAGTCTCGTTCGATTCGATTGTCGCTCTGGCGAAGCACATGCAACAAGAACACGATGAGGGAGGCAAACCCAAAGTCGGCAAATTGAGAGTCGAGCCAGAACGACACGTCTGTACCGTTTGTCAAAAGACTTTCCAAACGGCGGCAGCTTTGACGACACACATCGGCTGGCACAAACGCGGTCAGAACGAAATGAACGTGAAGCTGATGAAAGAAAACAAAATAATAAACAAATTGGCACAAAGCGCACAGATAAAGCAGGAACCCATCGAAGAACCGAAGTTCCGGTGTGCCACTTGCCTAGCGGATTTGCCGAACGATACGGCACTGCAGGTTCACATTCTGGAGAAACACAGGAGCGTGAGCGCCATCATGCTTATTCCCCGTTGCAACACTTGCAACAAAGATTTCACGACCCAAGACGAGTATGAAACTCACAAGCGCTTGCACGACTTTCTTGAGAGGCAAAAACAGCACGAGCAGAATCTGCTACTGCAGCAGCAAGAACGGGGTCAGGTTCCGCCACCCAAAATGATGGAACAGAATAAGGTAGCAGGCCAGGTCCAACAGAGACAAAGTATTCCTGGGAGTCCGCCTAAGTATGCCAAGAATTTCCCTTGCAAATACTGTACAGCTGGATTCAGTAGGTCTGATACATTGGGAGCGCATGTTCGACAATATCACAAGGAGTATGTTCAGACTGAGTTCAAATGTAACCAGTGCGACAGAGTATTCGACAAGCAGAATTCGCTCACCATTCATCTTAAAGTACACGAGAAGCAACGGGTTGTGATAACCCCTCCGACCAAAGCAGCTTTGTTTTCCTGTTCCATTTGTAGCATGGGATTTGATTTGCCAAAGGATCTGAGAGCGCATACCATTAACGCTCACCCATTTTGATTAAAACGAATCTAAATATTTTTTATTATCGAGGATATATATTTGTTTTCATATTTTTAATGAATATATGTTGATTTACCTTTTTTCTACTGGAATCATGTTATTTTGTGCCCAAGATGTTATATAGTAGTATCTAGGTATTTTTTATAATACATTATTTCTAATAAAGCAAAATATGCAATTAACGGTTTCATTTCTATGACTCTCAATCGAAAAGATTGGAACCCTTGGTAGAAAGTGGAAACTTATATCAGAGGTCGAATCCCCTCACACAAAATCGACTATTGAGATAATTACTCAATATGCAGTGGGGACGTAAAGACTTTCGAAAAATGTTTTTTTTTATTTTTTATTTATTCATTTATTCATTTTCCCAAGAAACATAAGTTTATGATAGGGGAAAAAAACAAAACATCTTTCAATAAAACTAAACATCAATTCATTATCCTGACCAAATATATCTAAAACATTTCTCAGAAATATATCAATATTAAAAAAAATCATGATAATAAATGATATTTCAATTCTACCTTGAATCTTGGTTTACCATAAGTTCCTAATAATTTTGGTAGTTCATTATAATGTAATATTCCTTTGGAATAAATTGATTGCTGTCCAACATTTGTTTTCATTTTCATAGTTGCCAAATTATCTGAATTCCTTGTTGAATGATTATGTTGTTCATTAATAGGAATGAAAACCAAATTTGAGATTTTCCAATTATTTTTCACCAGATGAATGAAAGTACAAATTTTTAATTTATAATGAATATATATCCAAAATGTGTTTCGGTTTATATAAATTGGATAGAACTGCTCGATGAAAATTGAAAGTAAAAATCACTTTATGAATATTCTATAAAGGTAGCCAAACCCTGACACGTGTTTCACTATTCAAAATCTGTTTGAAGAAGCAATGTGGATATAGTGAAACATGTCACGGGTTTGTAAACCTTTTTGAGGTGAAAATCTCAGGGAATCAATCTGTACTAATAATTTTGAATATTTCTCATTTCGAGGATATTAGTCTCTGACCAAACTTGACATCTGATGAAGACGTATTCATTATTGAAATATACTTCGACATGCGTGGTCTCGGTAGTGTAGTGTTTAGCATATCTGCCTATCAAGCGGAAGGCCGGGTTTCGAATCCTTGCCGGGCCACCGTGCTGGGTAATCGCACGTTAAAAGGTAAGGCCTCGTTGATCCATTGCTCGCACAAGTTTCGACTTCTGAGGGTTGACGTTCGTCAGCTGGTGAACGGAACGAACAATTTTAGAACAACAACAAAAACAATGTCAAAAAGCAGAAATCACTAATTTTGTATATATAATAGTTTCATCTACGTTTTTATCAAATAGATCACCGTATTTTTTTCCTCTTGGTATTCTCCGCGAAAGATTAAAAACAGTGTGTTAGAATTGGAAATGACACCTTTAAAACTCCTAAAAAAGGTGTATGGTATGAGGTTGAAGGTTGATCTTTCGATTCATTTCAGTCATATTTTCTTGACTGTTACAAACATTCAAATTAGAAATGTGTGATTTTCAGCTCACCAACTATTCCTTCTTTAACCCAAAGGTGTTGCATATTGTTAACCCGGCTAGATTTGTTTAAACAAAATAATAATAATAATCTTCAAAGGAGTGATAAATAAAAATACAATCAAACAAATAATTTCACATACATAATAAGATTTGATTCACAAACACGATTGGATTATATGACTCTAATGAAATTTCAGCTAATCAGTTTGATAAAAATAATGTCATTGGTCTAAAACATTCCCAATATTAGTTGGGTGAGTATCCCCCCTTAGAAAAATAGCACATTGATAAATACAAAGCATCATAGTTCTTCGAATGAAATTATCTGTTACTTTGGGCAAATTGGTGTGTTTAAAGCTTCGAACATAGTTCACATGACGAATTAATTTGAAAAGAATGCAAAATTGAGTGTTGAGTTGAATTGTGGAATCGATTGTTGGGGTGTTCCCCTCCTCTAGGTTTGGATTAAGCTTCGGAGTTGCCTATTACAAAAAAAAAGTTAAGTTGAACTGGGGAGATTCAATTCGAAAAAGGTTGTGTCAAAATCAAATATACCCGAAAAAAAGATATTATAAGAACTTAAAGTTTTTTCCTTTTTTTTTTTAGGGGAGCAAAAACCCAATAAATCGATTCTAGGACATTTTCACTTCCTCAACAAACATCCAAACAATATTTATTGAATCATGAACCATTATTATCAATTCATCTTCAAGACGTTGATTTACTATTTTTTTATTTTCCATCAAACAAACAATCGTAAAAGTTCAAGTCTTGAAATAAACATACTGATTAAAAGAATAGTAGACCGAGCACTTACTGTAGGGACACGAGTTGAATCATTATTTCAAAATATACCATAAATGTATATATATCAAGGAGAAAGGTTCGATACTCGACCTCCTTCAAAATTTGAACATCGACAGAGTTGAAAATAAAAAATATTAATGACAGATCGAATTAAATATTTCACTGATATTGAATATACTGCCTTCCAAGTGATGAAATTCGGACAATTCCTGGAAATGATCACCATCTGTAATTATTCATTATTTATGGTCTTTACATATAGTCCCCAGTACTGAACCTATTTGGGTATGTGATTGGTACATACTCGAAACTTCGTATACAACAGAGCTTTCCTGGGGAGTCAGACAACGCTTTCTCCTACGACTTTTTTTCGAAACTGCTTCTTTTTCGAGTACGCTTGATCCAAATATGACGGACAGAAATTGATTATGCGATAAATATATATATATATATATATATATATAAAAGTAATCGAATTCGCGGGTATTGGTTTTTTGATATATAGCACGTGTTCATATTTTCCGACAAATTTATTGCTGAATTTTTGCAGTCCGACACCCTAAATATTTGGAGTATACGCTCACGAAAAAAACGCAGATTCAAAAGTCATAGAGGGAAACGTCGGACTAGCCAACGGGAGGCTGTATACAAAGTTTCAAGTACGCATTAATCACTTACCCCTATAGGTTGTGTACTGGGGACTTATTGTTTGGATCAATTGGACCCAGTATGGTTAAAAACATATCGTGCCTACTGTGGTATGCTGTTTTATTCGTCCTGCTTGAGGAAACTATTTTATAACGATACACGTGTCGCGGTTTGTAAACCCGGATCGTAAAGGAAACTATTATTTTCTGTTTATGGAGGCTTACTTCGTTTGTCAACAGATTTTCATTATCTGTATCAGATCAAAATGTATATACATGAGCAATATCACTTCTCTAAAGGTGATACGATAATGTAAATTGGATAAGTCCAAGTGGCAGTCTCAGTTTGAAAGACCTTTTTCACAAATATCCGATCACTGATGATCAGTTGTAGCCAGTGTTTCAAATGTATCGTTAACGTATTAGCATATCATCCATCAACGATTACAAAACGCACAGCCGTTGATGAGTTTTTGAATCCATCGATGAGTAATTTAATGAAACCGGTTCATTCAACTTTTGGTCTATTAAAAACGTTCTCACGTTTCTCAGGTGATTTTGAACACTCGCCCATCATGTCTATCATCAGTTGGAGTTGGAGCCAGTACAGTAAATGCATATAAGGTAAGGGAATATCATTGATATATTGTCTTCGACAATGTTTTTATTGTTTTACTGGTTTGTGTAGCGTATTCAAAACCTTTGCATTGGTGGTAAAGAACTTGCATCGAACAAAAATATTTGAAATGAAAATAAAGCGATGCTCTGAGGTCCTCAGATTCACGAATTACCGATAACAAATATTCTTGATTTATGCTTGGCAGATATATAACTACATATTGTTAATAACTTCTAGGACTAGATCGTCACTTTTTACCGGTATAATTGACTAATAAAAGAGAAAAATTCAATTTTCTACCCAAAAAAGGAAGTTATGACGAAATATTTTATAGTTATTTCGAAAATAAGCTTATAAAAATATTTTATGGCAACTTCCCATTTCTGATACGGCACAGTGCTAAAAGTCATTATTTCATAGAGCAGCATTGTCCTGAACATGATTCATGCTGAATCATTTACTTCAAACCATAAAATGATGCACGGGCTTGTAGTCTATTAATGTTCATATGGAGTTTATGAAGTGAACCCTAATCTCCATTTGAAAACAGTGCCTCCGCAATTTATATAAGCTAATGGCTAGAGTGTAAGCTAGTGGACTTGAAGTTCCAGTCCCCACATTGACAGCTTTTTTCATTCAATTTTTCGGTTGAATCAAAGATGGTGTGGGGCACAGGTGTGCTCTAGGATTGGAGGTGATTTAGTTAACGAATGAGCACAAATTAGTTGATAATTCACAATCCATGGAAGGATATTTCATATAATGATAACCTTGAATTTTCAATTTTTTTATGCATTATAAGATGTGCACTAATTGAAGCGCAGTAATTTGAAATGTTCCCATTGGGATTTCTAAGTCATGTAATAATAATAATAATATATTACGTAACGAGGAGGATAAGTAGCCTATTACGCACGAACGAAACAATGTGAGCACAAGGAGTGCACGTAATTGGCCTTATCCCGGAGTCGCGTACTGCACTTTTTCAACTCCAACAAACATTTCTTTGTTATCACTCATTTTCAATGATCCAAGAGACACTGAATGACAGAAAGTAGGTAAAACAAGTGCTCTTCAATTATAGTAGAAAGACAGTGAACATCAGATATAATGGATGGTATGCTAATACGTGGGCAAATGCTTCAACTCTCGCTTCATCTCTTTCTCTCAGCTCTATAAAACATTTGTCTGTTCGAGAAGAAATCGAAAAAAAGGATTTTCTCACGTTCATACATTCCACCCATTGACCGATAACCATGTATCAGAGATATGTACTAAATTTTGAATTGCGCATTATCCCTTAAATTTTGCTCATTCGTTTACTCGACCCGCCTTAAATGACGGGCAGGTTTTTTGATGCGATTTTTTAGACAGCAACTTGTCCCCTAAGAAGGGTGGCACCACTCCTTACTATCTGAAATGTAACAAAGGGTCGTGTTATACCATTTCAAAAAGGGCATTTGATTGTCTTCCAAATGACATCTCATTTGTGAAATTCGGTAAGATAGTTTCCGAGATAAGTATCAATTGTGTTATGGTTTTTCTAAGTCATTATTCGACAAAATAGTAATGATTAAATGTTATACAAAACGTACCTAATTATTTATGCAATGTTCAAAATGACCAACACCGACTTCCATGCAATGATAAAGGTGTGAATCAAATTTTCCACGAACTGCCTGTAACATGTCTTGTGTTATCAGCCGGCATTCTTGTACAATTCGTTTCCTTGGTTCATTTTGAACATCTGTGTGAATAATTACGTATGTTTTGTATAAGATTTCATCATTAGTAATTTGTTGATTTGTCAAATAATTAGATTAGAAAACCATAACACAATTACGTACTTATCTCGAAAACTATCCGATCGAATTTCAAGAATCAGATGTCATTTGAAAGAGAATTAAAATCAAATTTTTAATGGGGTATCAATCGACCCCTTCTGCCATTTGAGATAGTTGAGATCCTGTGTTAATAATCGGGGGTTATATCCCGAGTGCACCAAGTTTAATCGGTTAAAATGTGTGCTGCACTTCCATGATTCTCGAAATTTTGCTTAGCAAATGACTTGAGTGTATGATAATTTGATAAAATCCCGAGACCGCAGGTCGAGGGATTTTATTTTAAATCATTATACACGAAAGCATTTGCTTGAAAGCAAAATTTTGAAAATCATGGAAATGCACGCATTTTGGTCGATTGAACTTGGTGAAGGAGAAACATCAAAATCGAACACAGGAACAATATACTTAGTACCAGAGATTCTCACATAGCAAAATAATATACCAAGTATGTGCTAAACATATTCCTAAACGCATAAGAATATTGAAATAAATCCCTAGCATATACACAGAATATGGTTACTATATGCTGAGAATATGCTAGGTATATTTTTTTGGCCACAAGTAGTATATGCTACGTATATGATTAAAATATATACACTGAATATATTCGAATATCCTCAGAATATACCTATATCACCAATATAGCATATGCTATATATATTCTCAATACAGCCCATATGTGCAAACTGGATATGTACAAGATGAATATATATTTTGGTGAGGGTAGCTGTCTTGCTACTACCCTTGCATCATATATATATATATATATATATATATATATATATATATATATATATATATATATATATATATATATATATATATAATATATTGGGACGCTGTATAAATACACCATTCATTTGCAAATCGTTGTACTACTATAAATAGTTATGACATACATAGTCAGTTAAATTGTTTATTTTCAAAGAAAATGTAAATGTTGAATGTTATGTACGTATTTTCTAAAACAAATATTCTTTGAAGTATTTACGGGAATGTGACCCAAAATCCCTAGAATATGCTACAATATTCCTAGACAGATATGATGAAAAGACCATTCATAGCAGTAAAGTACTTATGCTGGGAATATGCTAGGGATATTATTTGGGGAATATGAGTTGAAACATATCCTCAGCATGCGCTAGAGTTATGAATATGCTTTTGATTGCTATGTGGATAGTACCTGAAAAGTGATCCAAACGCCCGGTTTACTTCGAACATGTTAATCAGTTAAAAGGTCCTGTGCATTTTATCGCTGTAAAACTCTGTAAAAGCAGTCTAGCCTTCAACTGTTTCATCGTTTATTCGCATTGAGGGAAATAATCATATGAAAAAAACCTTCCCCTTGACCAATGTAATTACGTGTGAGACCGATTTTTTTGAAATGAACGTGAAATCAGATATTTCTTCTGTTTCCTTTTAAATGGTGACACCTTTATATCAGGACTAATAATCCACAATTATTGTGAAATGAAATAATCCAAGAGTTCCGAATTTCAATTATATTTCTGATTTATATATTGTTCACAATGATATTGGTCCAATATGTGTATTATCCATAATGAAATAAGCGGCAGTTTGACCTGGTATTTCTCGGAAAACAATTACTACTATCCTGGCTATATATCACACAAGTCATTGAATGACATCCAAGCAATTCCTTTCTCTATAGCCAGTATTACATAGGCAGGAAGCGCTGCCCCGGACTTTTTTGCCTTGCACGTCATTCAATGACCTGCGTGGCATTTAGCTAGGCTAGTAGTTGTTTTCCGGCAAATAGCTGCTAAACCCTGCATTCGTGGTGATATAACGAGTAGATGATGGTAGAATATTGTTTTCACATTTTCTATCCCGAGCTATTTGCGAGTATTTTCGAGTTCGACGGCGAAAGTAATATGACATAATATTTAATACTGAAGATTCTTAAGAAAGATGACGTGACATGTGGTTGGTCCTGTCTCGATAATGGGCCACTCGGAGGTGTTAATAACTAGTTCTAAGATTCTTGTGCTCGGGTTCAGTGCAATCTCATCTTTTTACACAGGTATGGTCATTCAATGACCCGCGTGGGATACAGCCAGGGTAGTAGTTGTTTCACAAGAAATACCTGCTTCAACTGCCGCATGCGTTGATGGTGATGTAATGAGTAGATAACGGTAAAACATTGTTTAAATATTATTATCGTGTTCAATTCCCGAGTCATTGCTCAAAAAAAAATAGGAGATGACTTACGTTAAGATATCATTTTGCGGTTTTTCAAATTACTATGAAGGGAAGAAATGAGGTCATTTTCTGAAATGTTCGTAGAAATTTATATTCTGATATAAGAACACGTAGCTGTTGAAGATCAACTGCTCCTACTTCTCGAATGAAAAAAGGAAGTGACATTAGTTAGTTCATGTAATTATTCGGTTCAAACGCCATTGATTTCGATCAAAGTCCTTCAGCAAGCAGGCCTTGTTACTAACCACTTACGCCATATCTTAGAAGCAGCATGGCTACTCGTGTACCCATCAACCATGAAACGCGAATCTTTCCCTGCTACGGGAAAGAAATAATCTGAAGCGAATAATCTCTGCCCGTTGGGGAACCGAACCCACTACTTCTCGATCGTGAACTGGGCACAGAACCACAGCGCCAACTCCCTCGTCGTACAAACATATCATTATTAATGTTTTTGAACAATGGATCTATTATTCATTTGAATGTGGTCACCAATGGACTGATGACAACCATGTTTGTAGCGTGACGAATTGATGAATTTGATTTAATTCATCCAGCTGAATTCGGCGTTGGAAAGGTCATCAAATGATTGAACCTTGTACTCTGAATGCACAAACATTTTAATATAAACTTAAAAATCGTACAACAATATGAAAAATTATAGACTATTATACACATATTACTTCCTTAGTCATTAACGGGATGGAAAAACCCTCTCTCACTATATTCAATATAATAAGAATAAATTCACTACTTCTTAGTCACAATAATAGTAATTCAATGAATTGGAGATGTAACAAACTAACACAGATAGTGACATTTACATTCAAGAATGGCCCGTCTTGAAATTGTTCGAGTACTGCAATTTCAACCATCGTTTGCCTAAAAAGTAGTTCGAGACTCTATATCGTTCTTTGGTGGTAGGTAATAAAAAGGAAGGATTTGATTTTGCAGGTACGCGAGCATTTGTTTTCTGGCATGTTCCATGCATTTCTGAATTTTACAGTAGTAAAAAGAGCCATCACAATCCTTAGGGCATCAGTCCCTATACTTATTTTATATATTCAGAAAGAGCTGGGGTGTACAATTACCATCACTGAAATCATCGAGTTTCCTTTGAAATCAATGAAGTCCGACTAATACATATATTTCACAAAAACCAATATTCGGACTCGACCCATTTATATTTTATGCATTTGGAAATGCAACCAGAACATTTCGGAACAACTACAATTCCAGAGATGAATTTTGTAACCCGCATTTTCGCCAGAAAAAACCTGACATTATATTTCATCTAAAAATGTCTATGTTGTGTATATACGATTGGTTATAGGATTACACGAATAATAAACAACAAATAGGTTGGTAACTAGGATTATATACAAATCTTAGATAAAATGCAAGTACTTACAAGCAAGTATACAAAATAATTGAGTAATCTATAATTATTATGAATCATGTACATTGTGTAGCTTGCGACTGGTGGATATATTAAGATATCAAATATTTTTGTGTTCGAAAATACAGCTGATATTTGAATCTCATCCAAAAACCCACGAAAAACAAACGCGAAACAGTCGCTTCAAAAACAAAGTGATATCTTGATAAACCAAAGTGTCTTCACAGGTAACGCATACACCATTGGCAAATATCTTTCCACTTAATAGTGACAGATATTATCCCGTATTAAAAACCCTCTCGGCGTTAGACGCCATTTTCAAGCTTAAAAAAATACATTTTATCACGTGGAGGGAAATATCTAACTAGTAACTTCCATAATAAGTGTATTGGTTTATTCAAAAATTCACTACTACCAAATTGTGCTAAATATATCGAATTCATCAATAAAATAAACTACTATAGTTGATATCGAATTCTCTCCTACGTAACTCCGTCAAACTCCTGAGCATGTTTTGTTTGAACCATCAATAAACGTACGAAAGTATCGAAATCATTGATAACAATATATGACCAGAAGAATCATCTTATAATTCTTTACCAGTTTGCCTGTAATGTTTTCAACAAAACACGCTCTCAACGAGTTGAAAATATTGATCATTCTGCGAAAGTGGTTTCAAACATTGCTAAAACACGAGTTAACATTCTCTGACCTACAGATATAAAGAATATATCAGGGTTGTACAAGATAAAAGGGTGTGAAAGGAATGTACACGGTTCATCTGGTTGGATGAAAGATGCAGTTCATATACTTACCAGATTTATTCAATTTCTTCATGTAATACTTACTCCTTATTTTTATGTTCTACACGCAAGCAATGCCCCTTTGTCATACCGTTTTATTGCATCATTCGTTGTTTTGTAGTTAACATTTTCAAACAGCAAATAAATTCCAGTATATCTGTCTGAATAATGAAAATACTTCAAACCCAATAACACTCTTTCCTCTATGTTTTTTCGCGAAATTATCCTTTTACATATTAAAAAATTCCACAGCGTTATACTACTTATTGATGTTTCAGTAGGTGGTAAATACTTGCTTGAGAGTTTTTACTTTGTGATGTAATGTATAGTATTCTATTTTCGGAAGTTCACTTGACCCAGAAGGGTATCTCAACTACCTTTACTTGTTTTACTTCAAGATACTCATAATTGGCAGTTTGAATGTTTCAAAATACTTAAATTTCCTTTCACGAGACCACTATCATGCCTGAGCGTGATTTCTAAGCGAATGATCAATATTATCTACCAACACTACACACTAACCTTTGCAAAAAACATGCATTATATTCATGCATCGCCGAGTAGTTCAACTACCTTCCGATTTTTTGACCAATTTATTCGAACAAATATCACTGGTTAGATTTTGCATCACTTTGAGTGATTATTCTAAAGCGTCAATCACATTTCGAAAATTTCAGGTGACTTTTCATGTTTTTTATATACTCATCAAATACAATTAAACTTTACAACTTCAGCTATGTAACGTCCAGAAATGTATTCCTTTTTTCATGTTTTGCAAACACCTGAAGATTCAAAGTTGGAAGGTGCCCGCACAAAAAGGTGAATTAGACATTTCAAAGTAACTTTAAGATGGTTGTATTAAAACTGTTTTCCACAATCTTGTTGATCAAGTCCGAAGTCTGAACAAGTGACAGATGAAATTGTGAAGTTAAATGTGAAGTAAGCGTTTCATTAGTTAAATTTTGATTTTTCGTTGAGAAGATCTGTACTTAAGATTAATAACAAATTAGCTAGTTGAGATAGCAATTGATTTATAATGATATAGTAACAAGTTCAGGTACGCATAAAAAATAACTTAGTGCAATCAAACTATCGGCTCATAACAAAATATATATTATATTAAGTTAACAAGTTTATACAAATAAAAATAAACATCAGTGAAAAAGTAACAAAAATCAAGCAGTAAAAAATAGCACATCATCTCTTTCATTTGAGAGGAGGAAGCATCTAAGACCCATTGGGTTGCAATAACATGCAATACTGAAAGGAGGAAGCCACGTCTACACAAATCTCCCAACATGCTACCATACTTTTTTGATACATTTACAGTTACTATGACGTTATGACTACGGAATATCACAAATTCAGTACCTTTATAACAGATCAATATTATTGCATATTCTAGGAAGAGCTATTCCACACAAAGCTGCGAGTTTGTGTTGACGGGGTTTGATCTAATATTACATTAATTTTTGGTTTTGTAGGACCCAACATGATATGCCAACACTTATTATAACATGTATCGTTTCATGGGACTAGATGACAGCTTGAGCTTTTCATACAAAAATAAAAAAATACATACAATATAAAAAATTTAGGAAACACGCTACTCTACAAGAATACTGTAAACACCATTATATAAAGTAAGAAACATCTAGGATCTAAATGACTACGATTTATAAAAATCTAATTCATCAAGCTGGGATCTTTTTTCTCATAGTCTTATAGTATCTAAGAGAATAATGCTTCATTTTGATAATAATGAAATTGCAATGTTTCTACTTTCCCACAATCACTTCATTTTCCATTGCATCTAGAATTCGGAGGGCTTCCAAATATACTACAAATAATACAACAAATTTCAGTAACACATTCGTCCAAACTTTGTTTGTACTCAAACAGTAACTCAATGATTCTTTGAAAAAGAAATTTTTAGGAATGACTCCTCTCGTTTGTTCCAGACAAACATAATTCACTTAAATTATCATCCAAGTATCAAAAATAGAAAAGTGACTAACTATAGTTATAACGTTGTCCATACAAAAAATATAAATTAAGATATTTACAAATTATTTAACATTCAGAGAGATCGAAATTATTCTGTGAAATAACTTTTTTAATATGAACATCTCTTAGCGTTTAGATATTAGATTATTTTATCAAAACTAATACTATTATATACAATTCACTTAATCATTTACCTAGTTACTTCAATAATTTATCTACCCAAACTGAAAAGAAATAGGAACTTTGATGAAAATGAAAATTTTATTGTTTCATCAAGAAATTAATCATAATATTTGGGTATTGTATTCATTTCATTACTCCAATCTTTGTATATATTGTATTATTGGATAATTTTCAATTGTGTAAATAAAGTACCCTCTCTAGATTGTTTCACTTTTGAGGCAACGGAGAAGATAATCATAATATGGGAAAGTAGAATAGCTCGAGAAGAATTCTAAGACATCATATAAATACACATAAACACCTACTTAAGAAGTGTCAACTTATGAACTACCGAACAATTTAGTATTGCCATACTTTTTATTAGAGGCCATTTGCGATAAGTTCGAATATATAATTTGATTGTACAACACACTGATTGATTGTTCATTCAAGTTATCTAAAACGGTAACATTTTTGGAAAGGATTGAACTATTCGCTAGTTTTCATTGACGGCCCTTTCTCAGACAAAATCTAAGATTTAGAAAGAGACGTAAACCAAGTATTTGAATGTTTTAGTATGTTTTGACCGCTTCTAATCCATATATATTTCCAAACACCTCTTTATCAGTGATATTTCCGGTTTGACCTTATATTGCTTTTTAAATGTTCAATCTTGTGGTAAGTACCAATCTTTCCTAAAAGCGAAGAATGAGTTAAGTCAGTGCTACGATTTATGTTACTGGCCTCTTGAAAAGGAATTTGTGATGATTAGTCAAGAAAAATGCCTCAAAAGATATTCTTTCATCCACTTATGAGCAAGTGACGAGATACTGAGTAATAACTTTTTTATTACTGCTGCTCAGGTCCAGCCTAGAGCTTAAATTATCATCCTCTTAGTTCTTGAAAAATGTGACCAGATATTGGAAGGCATTGTCCTAATCAATTCAATTCAAGACGTACGAATCCACAATCAAACATACATATCTTCATCCTCATTTGCGTTCGCGCGATCGCATCTCTCGACTTTAATACTTGATAATTTGTTCGCGCGAACTAAGTTCATACGAATATGCGATCAAAAATATTGATATGAGGGTTTTTTATTGACGTCACCGGCTTCTATTTTTAGCGGCGATACATTGCGAAATGCATACCTATCGCGCGAACACGCGCGATTTTCGCTCAGAAATTCCAGCGATACTCGCGTAGTTGTTTTTTGATTAGAACAACGCCTATCACTGACTCCAAGGCATTCATGACTTTGTTTCCTTATTTCAAGTGAGCTATTCAATGAGTTGACCCTTCCGATATGCTTTAATGTGTACATTCTAACCTCAAATTCCCCTCAAGTTCGTGCAAATATCTGATACTAAAAAGTCCCTTGCCTATGAAGATCCTCAATTGGCCACCAAGAGATGTTGATACTGTCCAGCAGAAGGGTATGGCCAGTTGTTGTCCAACAGCTTTCCGTTGTCCTGGGGAGTCGTCGGGGCAGATTGCGGAGCTCCTACCGGTCCGTTGTTGGGGTAGTAGGGGCCTACTGGTGTTGAGTGCTCGAAGGGTAGTTTGCTGGAGTACACGTCAGGGCTCAAGAACTGGTTGGAAGACTCGAATACGGAGCGTGGGGGAAACTGAGGCGGATAGTGGCTGTGGGGAAAGTAGTAAGCCGATGGGTCTGGTGACAATGCGCGGCTGGCTGGGGAGTGATGGGGAGGTGGTTGGTGGATTTGCTGCTGCATTGCGCGCTGCTTGATGTAGTTGGAGAATTCGGTCGGAGACATTCTGGAAAAAAAATTGGTGTATTCAGATATGATGATTTGAAGCAGGGTTCATACCGAAAAGTATCCCAAATAGAAAATATACTGAAGCTCATTAGAACCACTGGAATCTAAGATAGAATGTCATCCTCAGAGGGAAACTGTCATTATACGCTATAATCACTCGACTATTTTAATATAATTTCATTCCGAAATAACAGATGCCCGGATCTTTCCAGCCTTTCCCTTTCTTTTTTTGGCCTTTGCTTCCGTGAATATGGAAACTGATGATGCATTTGCCTTTTGGTTTTGTGAAATAACTCGTTCACCCCCCAAGTTGGTACTTGGTAACTTTTAGCTAAGACCAAGTTGATTTTTTTTGCGGTTTCAAACGATCCAGGTTTTGCTCTCGTGACATACAAAATGCTATTTCTTCATTTCCCGAAATATACAGTGATTTAAATGAAAAATTGATACATCAATGTAAGATTAGCTAACATGAGTTTGTTGAAACTGCAGATGACGCTTTCCGTTTATTCACTTCAGAAATGGCTGGTCCTAGGAATTCCAAAATATTTGGAGTTGTTTATCTTTATATTGATTGTTATATGTTTGAGAGACTGAAGAACTTCTTACGTACTTGTGAGATCATTATTATAATTTTTCGATATAAAAGTAACCATCGTCTTGTTTTCAAGTGAGATTGCTCATATCAATTTTTTTCTTCGTTAGTGAATATAAAGGTGGTATTATCGAAAATATATCCCGACTGGACCTTCCCAGAGTAACTGATATGATCTAAAGCTGTTTTATATTTTCATTACGAATTCCATTTTGTTAGCTAAAAGACATATTTTAGCTGGAATCTGACTTGTGATCTACGGTAAAGAACGCTTTACAACTATTTCGTCTGAAATAAGGCACTGAGCAATAAAAAAAATTGGTACAGGAAAAAATAACCATCGTATAATAGTATACGATGTCGCAATCAAAAATAACTAAAAAAGGTTTTAGTTCTCTGATGGCGTGCTTTTTTAATTCATGGTTAGGTGACGATAGAAAAGGACCGAGGAAAATTTAAGGGAAGTGAAGCATTCGAGAGAATTCAAAATCGTTTGATCGAAACATTGGAATGTCAAAGAATTCAGAAATGAAATTGATCTGGTTGAAAATACTTTGGTATTCATAGAATGGAATTCAATATGTTAATCGAAACATTCTCTCATGAAACAATATGAGAAAAATTACAATTGCGATTACAATTTTTTGAAGGATTATCCCGATCAAAATAGAGCATGAAAACATAAGGAACGTGACTTACGAATGATTATTAAAGTTGCACCCCAACCTTGGTTTTACCATGTCCACATTTTCGCTGCAACTGGCACGTTCCAATCTGTAAATCACGTGGTATCCTTAGGGTATAGATGATTATTTGGTATATGGTGTATATTTATACAGGGTTAGTCACTATGTTATTAGTTGTTGATGTGTTTAGTGAATATAAGCAATTTTTGCAATGTGGGGTTTTTCTCCCAGGGTTAGAAAAATCACTGAACGAATTAACAATATTTTCATTTTCAATGGGAACATACGAGAAAGCGTTTCAATATGTATGATAATAATAATATAATAATCATATATACCCGCAATACCAGGCAACTTATGTGAACTGTAACTATTTCGTTTGTTTTGGTACCAAAGTATCCCAAAGGAAACAATGACGCAGCTACCAAAACTGAAAGTTTTCACCCTTAACTCTAGGCCAGTCCCCAAGTATTATGATGGTACCAATCAAGTAATGGAGTAAATGTACAAATCTCCGCTTTTGTGGAATAAAGGATGGTATCCAAGGTATTACTGGAAAACATGCAATTAATAAGAGATTGAATGAATCTGTAAAGGTATTTACTAGACCGTAGGTTCATATTAGGATAAATCTTCAATATTTTTGGTGTGTTCCCAGTAGACAGAGCCTGTGCGGGGCACTTTTGGTTTCGGTCTTTTTCTTTCCCCGTTGGGAAAACGGTACCCGATCCTCTTCTCCCTTTTGTTTCCGTCCAGCGTGTCCGTTGGTACACCCTCCCGCTTCTTCCCCCCCAAGGTATCTAGTTTTATATTTCGATTCTTTTGTAGCTTCAATGAAAACTTTGATTTGTGAAACATACAATCTGATTTTTGATTGAATTATCATAAAATAACTAGTCGTATGCTTTATAAAATAATAGGTGATCTGATAAAACTACGTATTTATACAAATAAATATTCGTTATTGTAGAATGCACCCGTTATAAGACTTCTTGACGCACGTGACGAACTCATATTTCCAATATTTCGAACATACTACATAATGATATTGCGATAAGAAGTTTAAACTTTGCAGCTTTTGTTCTCCCCTTATAACAGCGACTCGAATCGATCTTGGCTTTCACTTTTCCTCTATCCTTTGGGATGAAATTCCTTTTTGGAAGTGTGCCAGTAGCTATTGCGACCTGAATATCCAACATCAAATGTACTCATAGCCTGGGTGAAAGATGAATTTCCAAATATGCACGAAAAAATTTGTGGATTTGTATTCGTTTTGGAATTTGTATCATCGAAAAGTTAGGCTTCAGAGGAGATTATTTTTCCAAATCTGTTGAAAATATCTGGAGGTGAATATTATTGGAAGTTATTCCATAGAAACCCCCATTTTGGAATTGGAGAAAATCAAATTGACCGGTCTCCATAATAACAAAAAAAAGGACGGAAACCTGTACAGAGGTATAGTAAGTCATATGGGACATGTAAGTTTGAGAATTGAAATAATCTCCTGAATATGAATTATCTACGATGACAAAAAATTCCACTTCTCTTCTTGGATTGATTGCCATCTTCTGGCATTTTTCTATAAGTAATTAAGAAAATATGGAATTTAAGCTTCGAAGTCCGTAAGAAAAATGAAAGAAAATATATGACTGGAAGTCACTCATATCCGTTGTATACATCACCTCAAATGATAAATCCTCTATCTATAAGCAATGCATGTATGTACTATGTATTCGGATGTCAACTGAAAAACTTTTCGCCTTCGAGAAATCAATTCAGAGAAATATCAATCATGGAAATATCTGTCAGAGGTCGCTAACTTTTTAAGAAAAGTAACGAGATTTGAATGAAAAAAAAGAGCATTGGTGTTTTTGCACTGAACAGAAAAAATCGGATCTGACTTATATATGACGTAAATGATGGGATAAGTGAGGTTAGGTCCTCGGTTAGCAATATTGATTATTATTACATTGTATTTATTGTAAACGAATCCTGACACCATGAATAAATAATGAAGGGCACTAGTTTTACTCGACTCGGAGGATCGTTTTTGAGGTGACCCACTTCTGTATATTAGAACTGTTATTGAGCCAGGTAAACTTTTTTTTTCACGAGACATGTAGCTGGGGAGGAAACTGGAAAAATGTACAACACCATTAGAGCCGCCGATATAACCATCGATTATTATTTGCGCAATTCGCATAATACACATGGTTAGAGCCAGACAAACCCATCGAAGCTACAGTTGAACGAGAAATGAAAAAATCTCTGATTGCTGGTGGCAGACTTTGAATCATAAAGAGATTGATTGTCTCAAACATCGATACACTGACCTACTTGATATTTTCAGAGGATGGAACAATATATATTTTTTGTTGTTTCTAAGGATTTTTCTAGAACTCATAAAAAAAAGGAAGAATTAGCTCTGATTTCAGAAAATATTATGACCAGAATACGAACTATCACACTTGAAACTAAACAGTAGTTATCTGCCCAAAATGAACAAATTGGACAGTCCATGGAACTGAGAAGTGGCAATAAAAGTTGCCATTTTGAATTCTCACAGATTTGTCTATGAAACGAAGAAATGCTACCAAATTCACCCAGACCACAATACTTTCAGCGCGACTCAACTTGACTTCCAGGACCTACCACCGAATTTTCTAGTAATCCTGGTTCTACCTATTGAAGGACGGAGAGTGCCTTATCATATATTTTTTGAAAACTACCTAAGCAGAGAATTACTTTTTCTAACGATTTTCCAAGAAGTTATGGCATCTATGAACTGTAACTGTATAATAATTTCTGGGGGATGTTTTATCATCGATTTCTTCATTTAGGATAGTTGAGAAAATATCCTTCGACGAATACGAACTCCTATACACTACAACAACATCGAAATCACGGTACCGACTACTCACCTATTAGCTCTCTTGCTGCTAGTCTTGAGTTTGGTGCTGCCGAACTTCGTTTGAGCGAAGGTGGCCGTCGTGAATGTAAGTGGAGTGGTGGTCCTGGGTATGAAAGCTGGCACAGGAGACGGCGATCCCTTGTAAGAGTTATTCAGAGTGGGCGACGGAGCCAACGACGGCGAAGAATGGTGGTTGGTGTTGCTCGGAAGGGGCTGGTTCCCGTTAAGCTGCGGCATCGGCATCTGCTGGTGGAGCTGCACCCCGACCGCGTTGCTCTGGGCATTGTTGGCGAACGGCGTGAGAGCCTTGGGCGAGATGCTGAGGGTGTTCATGCTCGAAGTCACGCACTCGATCGGCCTGAAACACTGGGCTTCCGGGTTGAAGGTCTTGGTGACCTCCCTGTCCGCGGAGTGGTCTTCGAGCGGGTCTCCCTTGTCGCTGAAGAGGATCTTCACGGCTCCTTTCTCTCCGATCCGGTAGCTCACTTCGCCGGGGTCCACCCAGACGGCCAGCTCCTGCGGCAGGTTCTCCAGGATGTCCTGGATGGGTACTCCGCTCTCTCTGGCGGCGCGCTCCAACACCTTGTCTATCGGGTCTCCCGTTTTCAGGCACCGGAAGGCCGATCCCTTGTACGGCTTCTCCGGATACCAGTGGCCCTGGAATTTGTCTTTTAAGGCTTTTTCTAGTTCCTCCCCGAATATGTTGACCCGCCTCCTGGGGAGTTTGTTGTACAGGTACGATATCACGAAATTCAAAGCTACTTGCACCTCAATATGCATTTTGCCGTGTCGATTTCTGTTGCGTTCTTCTTCGAAAGACTTTATCAACACATCGAACTCCCTTTTCAACGATGATGTTCCGCTTCTACGCTTAAGGTACGTGTTCTGAAACAAAAAACTCATTTGTAGTTGTAATTAGTGATATCTTCATGCTATTATGTTTTGCAAGGATAACTGCCAAAGTTATTTCAAGATGTGTTACAACTTTTTGTTGCAGCTAGACTTTGCCTTGTTTATTCTTCCGACGAGCCACTTGAGTTTAATCGTTTACGAAGCTATTATGTTTTGAGAAGAGGATATAGTGGGATAATTGATATTTGATTATTGTTTTTTCTATAAAAAGAATATTTCAATTACTGTGATTGATTTGTGTATTTCTGTTGTGAAATTCATTGCAGTTTTGCCGTTTTAAATTATTGCATTGAGAAAATTCATACACGTTCTCCAAATGAAGCTACTCGGATTTAAAAACAAAATCGCAGCGCAGCAATTGCAAACATCATTGACATTTCTCCATTGCGATTCTGTTTGGGGTAGAAGAACTCATCGTGATACATGGGATATCAAACATTTATTCTCAAGGTATTGATGAACAGAAAACAAGTGAATGGAGCTCGGTATGGATTTATCAATGAATTGAATATGTACCACATGTACTACTAAGAAGCGTAAACACAATCGGCGGATAAATGGAAATTTGTCATATCAGTATTGAAATGGTCCAATTGTTCAAGTAAAATGATGCTGGTGAACAATGCAATAACTTTTTAGATCTTCTGATGGTTGAGGTGAGATATTGAATCTACAAGAATAAGGGAGATTGCAGAGAATGGATATTTGTATTTCAAATGAAAGGAACAAATATCCAAACAAGTTTTCCAGTGTAAAAATTCCACAATTAGATGTCCAATCGATCTATGATTCATCACAAAGCTGGAGATGATTAACAAAATAAACATTGCGACTACAGAGGGAACATGAAAAAATAAGTAATTGAAACCGATATTATTGCCAAATTCGACCACCAGAAGACAAATTGCTTTTCTGGAAATCCCAGTATGCAGATATTATACTTCAATTGAGGAAATCTTTGAAATTACTTTTTCTTGGGGAAACCACGGCGAAATCTTACGGGAATGTCGCGGATCGAACTCCTGGGAGAATCAATCCTTCTAAGTCCTCTCTGAAACCCTAATTCTTCCGAAACAAATCCACCGTACAAAACATTTTCCGCTGAGGCAGCCCATAGACGTTTTTATTGTTTTTGATACTACAATCGAATTCCCGTCTGAGTGATCAAAATTCGAATCGGAGCAAAACGACTGTATGGTTCGCAACTGACAGCCCCCAAGGCGCCGGTCACGTGTCGTACATAAAAGAGGCTCATAAAATATTGGGGAATCCCTTGACAACACGTTGTGATTGCGAGCGCCCGTGAAGCTTGTTTGGGTGTGACCCAGTTTTAATTTTGTCACAAATCTAGCACTGCGTGTTATTGATCGCATCACTACGCAAGACCTTTGCCGCTCCGCAAGATAGATCGCGAGCCTAAAACGAGAACCTCACGCTCGCTGGAGTAACTGGCGAGAAATATAAGACGAGAAGTGGATTGTTCTCTCATTCTTCTGAGTGGTGAAATTCCATATCCGAAGGAAATTTCGTTTAGATTGCAAATGCAAGGGCGACGCTTCTGTTTATGAAACTGTCGAGACTCTAAGTCATCTTTTTATTGCTCGTATTTATAGAAACAACGTGACCTGAAAACGTGTTTCAGATTATGTCTTAATGTAATTTATTTTGATTTCGCCGCTGGGATGGAAATAAATACTTGAAACCAATAAAATGACATTGCAGCTTCCTTGGAAGTAATGAACCCTTAGGAAAACAAGAAGGTTTGGTGTTTGACGATCGCCTGCCATACTCATAACATTCTAGAGTTTTTCTTACTCAATATGTTCTTGGGACCAAAAATTATCCAAATTTCTTGTCCTTTTCGAAATTTTGAACTTTCTCTCAAAACTTAACCCACTCGAAGTGTACTCTTTCATTTGTTGAGCTGGAAAAAAAAATCCATTTGGTGTAAAACCCTCTCTTCAAACGTGGGGGCAAAACTTGTCTGGTAATCAATTTCGATGACTACCTTATTCATAATGAAACAAGAAATTCGGGGGAAAGTTAGCTCATTACCATTGTGTCAAACGTACAATATAAAACTAGTACGAATTTTTGTTTCAGACTGTGAGCACATGTAATTTAGAATAATTCTTATATAATCTAACGAAAGAAAAGGGTAGGAACAAACTGGAGAGTGATGAATGGGAAGTAGAGTAATAGCTAACCCAACTAACAACATTGACAAATACAAATACCATTCAGGAATGATCACATTCCAGATGGTGTTGAGATAATGATTAGAAGTAAACACGACAGCAAATCCAGTGCACTTTTTTGTCCAAAACAATATAACTCGGCCGCTTCCCCACGCTTGTCGATGGTAATTTTCTTGTCATTATTCCTTTTTTTTTTCTTGGAAAGTGTAAAGGTCTATTATAAATAACCATTTTGAAACTATTAAGTTTCATTCGATATCAAGTGGGATAAAAACACGAACATCTAAATATATGAGTGCTAAAGTAGACAGCAACAAATTCACTATGACCAAGTTATTCATATTTGGGAACTTCCCTTGGTTATTAGAAAACGTCATTGTTTGAGTAGACTTATACGTTGAAAATCCATTTCCAATAAAGGTGTCTTGGCCCATTTCTATCTTCTTAACATGCTATATGAATTAATATTTGATTCGGAACATTGAAGCGTTATTAGGTATGAGGTGGTTTAGTTGAAAATTGAATTTTCTTCTTCATTGCGGCCAACACCGGATTCTGTTTCCTTTAGCACGTCAATGATTCAAAATATTTCTCTCGCGCTGTTACAAGAAATGGAAAAGTTTTTAAATACTCCTATAAATATTCATAATCGGAGACAAACTGTAGCGCATTTTTGCAAACACGAATCCATCTAAATGCAAATCGCGGTTGAGATTTTCCGTTGTGGCCATTTTCCAATTCATGTGAGTGGAAATGAACACTCATCATGTCGATTTGATGAGAAATGCAACTTTCCATACCCAGCATTTTCTGAGACTCATCCGAACAGTAAATGTTTGGAGAGATTAGTATAATATTAGTTGTCTTTGGCAAAATGCTAAATGATTCACGTTCAGGAGAATTTTGGCACCGGTCTAGCATTTTGTTTGTGTCGTCACGAGTAATCACATAACTCTTTTGGAACGGCCCATCGTTATATTATCCCCATCAATGTGCGTTATTGATGGCAGGCAACTTTCCGCTTCTGAGCTATTTCTAGAGCGAAACAACAAGAGCTTATTTCGGAATTTCGTGAGAAGCTTTCTATAGAAAATCTAGAAAAACAGTCACGTTTAACTGCCGATCGATTTGCTGCTTTGCACGTTTTATCTGAACGGTTTGAATATACATATTCTCTGTGAGAAGATATGAAGCGATAATAGTATATTACATACCAGGGCGAAAAGTGAATCATTTCAAATGAAGCTTACCGAGCCGAAGTTTGTATACGATTTTATCACAATCAAAAATAATTGTGCTCCATAATGCTCCCAACAAGTATTGATGTTGGTAAAAGTTATTTACCTACGAGACGATAAAAATATAATTATGTTATATAGGTACATAAATATACATTTTGGATTCGTTCTGATGAATTAGTTGCAAGTAGTCAATTTTTGGATCGATTACTCACTGAAATAATGGTTGCATTTTGAACAATAAAATAATTAGTGAAATGGTTGATGAAAAGGCAGTGTTTTATTTTCGAAAACTGAGTGTGGCCTTATATATATCTTCATATATCTTTTTCGCGAGTTCGCTACTGAGGAAGTATGTCGTAGCTAAAATATAATGTATTTCTTTCTCCGTTTTCTTCTGGGTGAAAAATTGGTCATTTTCCAACAAGAAATCAGGTTATGAACATAAACATTTTCAAATGATTGTGAATACAAACATTGAATCGCACCGTATTCAGTGCTTTTACCGGTTTCTGAAACCTTGACAAAGGCTGTTACAGGTACTTTAATGGTTCTGTTGACACGTGTGTCAAAAACAACCAAGATCCTTTTCTATAGGAAGTAATACCTTCCTCTAGTTCTACACTATTAACAACCTCCATGTGACCATGTTGCCATGGACAATAAAACTTTAATCACGATTTTGGTAAAGTTTCTGAGCTAAGGTACAAATAAAAGGAGTATATTGTAGCCAGAACCACCAAAGGTGTTGAAAATGTTGACACTTGTCTCACAAGATGGGTCGATTTTTTATGGAAAATTCAAGTTGAAAGGTATATATTTTCAAATTAGATTGTGCAAATGCGAAGAAATCCACATTTGCACTTTTCTTTCATTTTGCAAAATAATAACTGCAATTAAAAGGATGGCTACTTAAGTAACGTTAACCATTCTATGTATATCTGCCACTATGATAAATATTCAAAATATTTCCCGTTGATCTCCTGAATAAATAAAGCATTTCTATTATCAGTCCTTACGCTCTGCATAGTTTCTCCCACAAATGCTGTACCCACCCCAGTAGTTCGGGCATGAGAATCTTTTACAACTGCAAAAATACAACAGAAAATAGGTGAAGCATGTATCAGGAAAGATATTATGAAAAGTTAACTTTCAATTCTCTTCTATCAACAATCGTTGTTCTGAAACATGAATAACTCAAGAATTATTGAGGCAAATTTCAGTTCCCACACAGTTGCATGGACGAAGAAACGGGCTTTCGAAAGGGCTCTCAATCAATACCGCACGCTATATATTTAAATTTTTAGAAGGAAGGCTAGGCCACAATCGCTGAGATGATTTGGAGTGTAGTTTCCTCTACTTATTTGAATTTCATATGAATTGATAAGAACTGTAACGAATTTTAACAGGGTAGATAACAGTTAAGGACCACAATACAACAATTAACTGGATTTAATGACATTATTGATTCCCTTTGATGTTAGCCCTTCACATCCCAGGGATTTCTGAATACGAAAAAGGGCACGAAAACAGAAGAGAACAAAAAATGATGATTACAAATGAATGAGAAGAAAATGGGTGTTCATTCTTGATGAAAAAAGGTATACAAATATTGAGAATCATCATATGCCTTTTGCACAATTTCATATCCTCCTTGTATACCTGACTACGTATGATATTGAAGATAATTATAAACCAATCGTAAATAGTGCTGGTTGAACGGATTCACCGCCGTTTTTAAATTTCAAATAAGTAAATGCGAACAGTGTGACCACCTTGACCAAGTAATCTACAAAAATGCTTCTCACTATTTCAATGACAAGCGCCTATCTGTTCAGTCAGAATCAGATATAAAAGATGGATCTGTCTTAGCGAGCACGTGAGTTCTTCGAATACACCTTAAATCATTCGTTACCGTAGTTTTCAGTATTCGATATCACACTATCTCTGGTTTGATCGTCATCTCCAAGTGATTCATCTAAATTCTTGAGACAGTAGCAGTAACCTGTAAATAGAAGGCACATCAGCCTCAAATATACTGTACAAGACTCTAGTCTATTGTACGCTCTGTTGTATCCCTTTTAGGAAATGTCATCTACACAAGACCTTAGTTCCCCCTTCAAAAATGTAAAATATTTCCAAATTTGCGTTTGAGTGCGATTGGATACAGTTTGCCAATCAAGGAAACAAGTTTGAATATCGATGCGTAGGTGAAAATGCATCCTTGTTTCGCCAAACGCTGCCTCGCTCTTTCCAACGAGTAGTCAAGCTAAATCTCGGACTTAGTTCCGATTCGAAAACTGTACTTCGATAAGTACTGAAATTTATTGCCGATTGTTTAGATTTATCTGGTTCAGATGAAATCATTCAGATATTTTCAACGATATGTGCGTCGAATAAATTCTGAAAATTATACCGGACTTCATCGTAAAAGATAACATTGATCGGAAGTGCTAGATATGCTTATGTAATAATGCTTCAACACTATAGTTGATTTTAGAGACAGGTGATTGCCGTGAATCAACTTATGCCGGGCATAGGATAATTTTATCGACAAAGCTGGTTTATATTATGAACTGAAGAAAAAATTGAAAAATGGAAATCATCTTAACATGAAAATTGATTAAATTGATAGCAGGAATTGACAGTCATACTGTCTTCACTGCGTTGCAAATGTTTGTCCAGTAACATTTCTTCACTGCATTGCAAATGTTTGTCCAGTAACAACATTTCTTTATTAGTTGGTGGAAGAACATTACTCTCAAAAGCTCCCTTTTATACGACGGCGTATTAGGGTCACTGTAAAAATAAAAAATATCGCCATTGACAGATTTTGATCTGTCAATGCCAGATTAAAATCTGTCAATGAAAGATTATAATCTGTCAATGCCAGATTGAAATCTGTCAATGACAGAATAAAATCTGTCAATGAAAGATTATAATCTGTCAATATGCCATTGACAGATTTCAATCTGTCAATGACAGATTACAATCTATCAATGACAGATTTTAATTTGTCAATACCCCATTGACAGATTTTGATCTGTCAATATGCCATTGACAGATTTTATTCTGTCATTGACAGATTATTATGTCATTGTCAGATTTTAATCTGGCATTGACAGATTATAATCTGTCATTGACAGAACTCTCATTTGCATGCACACATATGCAATCATTGAATCAATAATTTGGCAACCTTTGTTTATTTGTATTCATTATGTATCGTTCTGGTACTTATTTTGTAATGTTCTCACCTGTATGCTATTTCAAGAAATTTGGCCGTTTGCCTATACCGGGACTTGAAAGGTTGAGGTTATCAGACAGACGAAGGAATTCATTCTTGTGTTTATTTTGGATTCGTGTTACTACAGCAAAATATTTATATTTGTTACATGATTGCAGTTTCACACTTCATCTCGAACTGATTGAATCGAATGAGAATTGTTTTCTGATCCTAGTTCTGAGATATTTTAGGCTTCCATGTTGAATTTCTATACAGAAATATCAATATTTATTAAACGAGATATTCATTCTTCAGAATAAAACACGTTTTGTATCCAGATTATACTCAAAAATAGTGTACATTTGAACGTAATAAATTATTCATCATATGAGAACAATCATTAGTTCGATTTTTTTCTTGTTGAAGGTCAATTGAATCAATACTAGCTAGAGAGACATAAAACCAGAAAAATAAATACGATAAAAAATTGAATATATAAAAAACTGATTAGACGATTCACATTGGGGAACGTGAGCACCACTCAATTATATATTCAAATGATACTGGCTATCAGTAGGAGATACATATGGAAATTGTCTTTCCGAAAAAGCACTGATAAAGAACTCAATTTAGGATATAAACTTCCACTTCGATAATTTTCTGGAATTACATCGAAAAAAGAATTATTATTATTTTTGGTATCAGAGTATCAGGTCAAAATTCGAATCAAAATTAATAAACAAGCAAACTCGCAAGTAGATAAGCGATGAGAAATATTTAGTATAACACCCAAATAAGAAATTATAGGGAGATATGATTATTAAGATATATTCATCATTGAAAGTTTATGTAAGTTTGGCTCTTTTTCTCCGGAGCTGGTTGAATTGTTTTCAAGTTGAAGGATCTAGTGTTCAAACTGGATTTGAAAATGAGATGTTTTTCCTTTCATCTTATTGAATGTAAAATTGAAAAATTATTCCAAATTACTATTTGAAAGTAATTATTTTGTGTTAGATGGATTCTTTCTCCTTATTTTTTCAGATTGTGGTAGGTTAAAAACCCAAAATTTTGCAAAAATTGAAAATTACTGAACATAATTTTTTCTTCAAACGGTAAAAAGGCAAGACGTTCAAATTACGAAAATTTCTTCATGAAACTTGACTTTTTTTTAGTATCACTCTTAAATATGGCGATAAATATTTTGTTTTAACTTCTTGGTTGGTGAAGCTGGCTGCCGACAAAACAACAGTAAAGTTTGGGCAATGGGGACGAAGTAGTGTGGAAGGTGCAATAAAAAAAGATGAAATACGTAATGAAGTGATGAGGAACTTGAAATCGAATCCATACTGAACATGATATAAAAACATCAACTGAGGAGATTCAGACACTTAATAGGAATGGATGATATTATTCAATCCAAGCAAGTATATATAGCAGGCAAACAAGAATGCAAAATCATCCCGGAGAAGACATATGATGGCATGGGATCACTAGAAAGAGGAAATCCTGAACCTGAAGAGGAGGAAGGAAACATAAAGTAACTCGCCAATAAAAGAAGAAAAATCTGTGAAAATGTATGCATCTCAATAAAAGTTTGTAGTGGATCTTTCCACTGTATCATCAATTATGTATGGGATATTGATTCCCGATATTCTAAGAATTTGCAATTTTCACATCTGAAGAAAGAAAAAGCATGTGCAATTCGGAGAACTGTTTTGTGTAGCTATCTATCAATGTTGGTGGATTCTTACTCTATTTCCATACTCGACGCAGATATCATCAAATTTCTCGCTAATAACACAATCAGAGTAATTTTTTTTATGCTGCGGAATTCTCTGGCAATTTTTATCGCTAGCTCAATATTCCAATATTATTCAACTTCATCCTTTGCCGTATCACAAATAAACACGTCTGCCCGGTAACACGACTAAATCGAGGAACACTATGTTGAGAGATTTATTGCATTGTCCCAAAACTTTTTGGATTTTTGGCAGTCTGAATTAGAAAGGAACTCTGATCCGGTGGAAAAAATAAACAAATATTTTGTGCGGGGTCCAGAAAAACTAAAGATACATGCCAGCTGTGATCGAGTACGTTTATATAAAAGAGTTATTTAAATTCAACGTCAACGTTATCTTGGCGGATTGCTAGACCATTAAACTCCATTGTCAAGTCTGCTGTGAAAAATGAAAAGATTATCGTTGAAAAATATAAGACGAATCATTTTTATGGTAATGGCATTTCTTTTTTCGTATAGGAACTGGGAGAATATCATTCGATTTCCAACTGTTGTATTTGTTGAGTGAAGGGTCAATCTAGTCGCAGATAAACTCAGTTGAAAATGTTTATCCGTAGGACGCAGGACATTCATTTTTCCTTGTAACGAAAATCAAAAACTTGATACAACACAGATGAGAAAACAAGATAGAGATAGCGTGAAACCCATAGAACCAGATACATATCATAATAGCAATCTTGTAGCTTGTGAAAAAAACTGAAAATTAACACGAATTTGCGAGAATTATTTGAAGTTATAACCCGCTAGCGCTAGAGTAAGAGGATTATATACCACTTCATCGTTCCATCACGACTGATTTTTCAAAGATGATTCGGAAAAGCATCTTTTCTCGGGGGTTTAACCGTAATGGGATATTTTTTCGCCGGTAAAGGCAAAGTGCACGCAACCTAACGCTGAGTTTCGATGCGGAAATAAAAGACAAGCGGTATAAATGTCTGTACAGTGAATGCAGTAAACGACGACATAATTGAAGGAAGTTCAACATAATAGACTGATGTAATAGAGCATGAGCTGGTTGAATAGCAGGAGCGCCACAGTCGTTTGTTGTTTTGCAGCGGTAATAGTTGATGTGTTCGCTGGATACATCGCCATAACTCCGTAGCGATATGGTCTAATGAAATCGTTTTTTTTTACAGATTTCAATAAAACAACATACTGAAGAGGTACAATATTTAGTTCGTGGATAATTCTGGGCGGGCATAAGAAGGAAATAAACGTTTAACATTCGAAATTAAACAAAGAGGGTTATAGTAACGTGTTACTTTGGTCATATAACGTTCTTACAGTGTCTTACGAGAAAGATGCAGATATTGAACTTCAAGATCCAATATCACCTAGCTTCTTCAACCGATTTTCATTCGATTTCAATGTTTGCTGTAGTAAAAACATTCCTTGAATTATTCGATGCGTGTTTCAACAAATTCAACATCCCTATTGTGCAGTAATGGATGAGGTTGAAAATTTGTATTTGGAAACTTGTTACGATCAACAAAATACTAATCGTATGTATCAAAAAATGGAAAGAATAATGACCCGAGCAAAAAGCAATGCAGTTAGATCTTTCCCAGCTATAATTCGAGTTTCTATGCATGTTTCGAATATGTTTACATAGAGTATTATTCATTCTAGATATTTTGGTAATCCAGGCCAGGAAAATTTAATCATGAATGTTGATGTGAAATGCACAATCTATATCACAATTTGTGAAAATCAACCTGTCCTAATACTTTCTCTTTTAATTGTTTCTAATGCCCCTGCTCCACCTGCGTCGCGTCGTAAGGCGATGATAAAGGCCTTAAGTAAAACATTGCATAGATGTGACCAACATATTAGCGCCATAATTTGAATATGACATTTTTATTAGGCATTCCAGACATTTGTCAAATGAATCAATTTAGCGGCATCTGCCCCCCAGAGTGATTCCTATGATAAATCTGGTGCACCCTCAGTGTTTTTTATCCTTTATTATGCATTTGAATAATGAAAGATGAAGATACATGAATTTTGCAGTATAAACGAAAACGAATCGGTTTTTTGTTGTTTGCCTCCCAGACATCACGTGATCAGGAAGGTCTTATTGACTAGGACTAGACATTAAGCGTCGTCGTCGTTTTTTTCCACACATAAAAGTGTTTTAATAGTTTGAGTTCTGCAGTTTTAGAGCCTTAAATCTGTGTTGGCTACTTTAGCGTAGAGTGAAAAACGTTACGTTAACACATGTGGAGCACGAGAATAATTCGAATGTATTTGGTGGCAGATGTAATGAAGGATGTTGAAGTTTAACCATCAGACACTATCTGAAATTTGACTTGATACAAAACCGAAGCCGATATTAAAAAAAACTGTCACCTATTGCCTGGAAGCATAAATACATCCTTATGATTTCAATTCAATCCAATCTCGCGTTGTCGATTCCTGTAATCGATATCGAATAGGCAGTTGAATCGATTTAAGCTTAATGAAGTGGTGTATTGATGATCGTTTAAATTCTCTCTTCAATTACACAATCGAAATCTAACCTTGCTGTTGCAAGTGTGTAATGTGGAGTGGTGAATTAGACCCCGTTGACAGTCAACAGAAAAACCTTTTTTGAAAGGATGAACTTCTTTTGAAATATGCGATACAAATATACCTGTACTTGTAGTTTCTTTACGGATAAATTTATGTCCATTAATCGAGTCCATTATGGTTTTCCGAAACTATTTTGAAACCCCATTATAAGAATGAACTTTTCGAAATATGCGATATAAATATTGTAGCTTATTTACTGATGAATTCAATTAAATTCCATTAATGGAAAAAATCGAATTCATTTTGGTTTTCCGAAAATATTGTAAAATTTTAATATGACTTTTGATGTGGAAGCATGAAAGTGCGGACTTTTTCTGGGCAATTTAAGAAAATGAATAGGCAACATGGAATCTAACTAAGGTAGAAAACTAGTCTACAGTGTGCATCTTTTTAATGATGAAAATAATCAGCAATTTCTCATATTCCTCATATTCGACTATCTGAAATATTAATAGGTCGTATATGAAATACCTATCTCTCTGTCGTTTCGGGATAGACTGTTCCCCTCCCCCACATTTCTATAGATTCCAGTAGAACCCTTCTTTTTTTTCAGATTATAACAGTTTATGAACAGAAAAAAATCACGAAAAAGACCAATTTTGTTTTCTGGAATGCTATTATGTTCTCAATATCGATATCTCATTTATATCTGATTAGGATAATCTGTACCGAAAAAAACCTTGATACCCGACCTGTCAAGGATTCATTGATTCAGAACACACTTGTTTATGCGAAGTTTTCTTCAATAATAGAATTCATTGTCATTGAGGGTCGAGTAGGAAGCATGTGTAGCGATGAAAATTTTAATTATTGCATATGACCTGAACTTGGCTCACTTACGCCTTTGAATTATTTTCTTTTCATACATCAAGAAAGAAAAGCCAGATATCGCGAAGAAGTAATTGACGAAGTTGCCAATGATTATGAATTGGCCTTGAAAGCAATGAAAGCTATTCATATATAGAGAGATGTCCGAAGGTACGATCGGACCCATTTGTACGAATATGAAAAACCTTTCGTAAGAGAATTATAACCCAAACACCAATAAGACTTGCACTCAACGTGCGTATCACCAACAAAATTAGCTTCATCTCAAGTGTCGATCCTTTCTTCACTTGTTTGCGACATTTTTAGAGGCATATTCGCCCGTTGAAGGCCAAAACTGTCAAGAAGGATACAGCCAACTTTTTTTTCTGGACTTGATGATATGGCAAGAATTTCATCTTCGAAACTCATGTAAGTTACTGTTTTTGTGATGGTTGACATAGATTCGATAATTAAACTGACTTCACCGCATTCAGCCCACCCCAAGGAAATATTAGACGAAGGTCCACGGAGAAAGGCAAGTAGGGTGGACATAAATCTTTTTTATCGAAGGGCAATTCATATGACGATGTTTCATAATCCCAGTGGGCAGTGATAGGATCTAGAACTGAAGAATATATCAAGAATATTTTGGAATCATACAAAATTTGTGTGTAATGTTTATTTTCTAGATTATTTGGATTCAGAACAAAGCGAGAGAAAATATCCAGACACAGACAAAAGTCTCAAACGTGAATTGAAGCGAAAAATTCCAATCAAGAGCAATGGGACTCAACCTGAGAACTCCGATAGCCAAGAAGGAATCAAAATAGATTCAAATGACATATCAATCTACATGTTCCTAGGCTTCCTGTACGTAATTTCATTACATTTTATCTTCCCTTTGCGCAAACCAATGTACTTCTTCACTCTCCTATTTATAGAATATGTCGTGACTACTTGTCAATTCAGGATGGACTAGATATTTTTCATTGCAAGCAAACAGACATTAGGAGAGCTATTTTATCATAATATCTGTCCATTTGGTATTTTTTTGTACTGTTGTAAAGACGTGCATGAGCTTTTTTCTCAATGAGTTTTTTTCAGCTCATGCACGTCTCAACGCTGTGTTTATCATCTTCGTTTACACTTTTTTGTCTTTTTTTGTGTTTTTAGTAATTTACCTATTTTATAGCTTGATATATACATATTGCATGTACTGTAATTATTGCTTCTTCCCATTCTGTAAAAGGCTTCGGCTGTTGAATGGTGTATCAAATAAATAAATAAATAAATAAATATTTTGTTGTGTGGAATTGAACGTTTTAGTTTCCCCCTTGGCACGAAGTTTTATATTTCCTCACTTATCTAGAAAATTCTCGAACCCATTTATTCAAAGATATGACACTACCTACCAAAACTAAGATTAAAAGTATAATACAGTTTATTCTTACTGAATCGCTGGGGGGAAAACTAATAATATCACCAAAGATGGATTAAAATTGATAGTAAGGTGAGTTTTAGCAGATCACCTATCAATGAAATTTGAACTCGAGTTTAAACCTCCAACAGCGATTATTGATTGGCCGAATTCGAGCTCAAACGACACATTCTCAGAGTTAACGACGATATAAAACTGACCCCGACTGTAGATTTACAATGGCTTTCTAGGTCAAGTTGAACAATCGTACCAATCACTGCAAGATTCAAGCACTTAATGTCGCACTTTCAAATCATTTGTAGCCATCATTATATACAGTGCTTTTCTTCAATGTCCCCCCTTTTATTTTTTGAATAGGTCAACTCAAAGAATTGAAAGTTGAGATAATGAAATTGATGCATATATACTATATTTTGGAGTGAAATTGACAGATGAAAATTTAAAGATGCGACTGGACTAGAAAAAAAATAAACGAAAAGGGGGTCTTGTGATACATCATTTTGAAGCTCCTGACGAATCCTTTACAACCCTAGAATATGAAGTCAATATCTTCACGAATACAAAATGGCGGAACATTCAATAATTACATAAATACAAGCAAATTAATATCGATATTTCAAAAAATATTCGTTTTTCTCTGCCATACGGCAATCCTAACAATCCGATAAGGTTTGATAGGTTATCTTTTCATTCGTTGTAGTCGAAGTGAATCCTTATAAATTCGATATGGATATTTTCATTCCAACAAGATTACTGCAGACAAGTAAGAAGTTGGATTGGCCATCGAGGTCTTACGGAATAGCCAGCCCGCTTTCCAGATTTGACAACTTTAGAATCTTTTGATGGGGCTATTTGAAGCGCAAGGTGTACGAATCTGAACCTGGTTCAATATTGAATATACGGCAGAGAATAATAAATATTTGGAGAAATAACGACTTTGTTGTGTTCGAAAATTTTCGACGGGAAATATCGGATAGGCTGTTATTAGGTCAAGAAGTTTAAGGCAACCATTTCGAGCATCTTCTGAACTGAACTCAGCTCATTTCCTCAAAGTATGAAGTTGAACGTCGATGTATTCAGCCATTTTATAGTAGGTGAAGATATTGAGGAGAGTGAATAAAGTTGGAGCAAATGCTCGCACTCAATTTTTTGAGAAAAACTTATGCAGGTTGTTGAGATGTGATAAGGACGGATCTATAGTTCGAACTGATGCTCACTTTTATTCACTTCCCCCATTGACTCCATACTCTAGGGTTGTAAAATATTCGTCAGGAGCTTCGGAATGATAAGACCTTCCTTTCCATTCAATTTTTTTAACAGATGGCGCCCAGTCGTCATCTTGAAATTTTCATCTGTCAATTTTACTCCCAAATATATTATTTATTACAAAAATGAAAGGGAGAGGGAAATATTAAAGAAAAGCACTGTATACTCTGTTCTGAATTAATTTGCATCGAAAGCTTCTAAATCGAAACGGCGACAATCTACATAAAAATTTAGCCTGTAGCGTAGATGGGTAGTATTAGTCTCTAAATGAGCTCTTTCCTTTCACGACGGTGTAATTTTGAATAATCAGTGTAAGGATGCTGTAGAGCATGTGCAGGATTCATTTTTTCGTTCTAATTGGATTTGATTGCCTATGTCCCAAGGTAGAATGGAAAAATCATACAAAGACTTAACGTCCGTCGCTTAGAAATTTTACGTTATAATGCCTAATATATATATATATATATATATATAGTATATATATATAGAACTATAGGTATCTATATCTCATATGTTGTTGAAATTTGGGTTTGGTGGTGAAATATAGCTCATAAACTTATACTAGTGCTCGATAGATTTACGGTTACCTGTAGAGATATTATATAGATATATACATATATATATATATATATATATATATATATAGATCTATAAATCGGAGCCCATATATACATATATATACTATATATATATATATATATATATATATATATATATATATATATATATATATATATATATATATATATATATTTGTGCTGCCCCAAGATCTCTTGTCAAGAGAAAAGTACTCTTATCATTACTAATATTTGTTAGCAGCTCAGTCGAATCCATTTATGCATGAAATGGTAGATATACAGAAAATTATCGTCATGAACTGAAGTGAAGAGATATCTTCCAACCGAATCTACTTCATTCGGGTTAATTTCTGTGTAGCGTATCTGATAAGAAATATCGTGAAATGAATGTTATGAATATCAATAAGTGACATGCACGATACGCATACAGTCTAGAATTTTCTGTTTTATAGATATATTTTTATCTATTCAAAACAGTCCGAGTATCATATATTATAATGATATTCATTTCTTAATTATGAAGTGAGGTTTCGATAACAAACCATGCATCGTTTGGGTTTTCGACACAGATCGAAATTTCATTTCAGATTTGGGACTAGAGCTAAAAACAACATCGAAGGTAATTGATTTGATATCCGCTCACTCAAAAAAAGGAGATAGGAGGCAATACGGAATAGCTATTTATATAACCAATCGGGATAAATTTTCTTTAACGGAAGCTTCTTCCATTTCTATCGTGTTACAAAAATAATTTTTTGAATTCTGGATAAACTATTCTTTCACCATTTCCAAATGAAAAAATTGTCTGCAAGTTTGTTCATCGTACCGCTGCTTGTGAACTTTGACTGAGAGTGATTGTTGCTAACAAAAGGAAACAAAACAGTGCTTGAAGAGAGCCCAGATCTGAGAGAGAGTTAGTTTTAACAAACATTGTATACTCTTAGTCTATATGATTTGTGCTTTCAATGTTCTCATCAGTTGAAATCCTGAAACCGCACAGAAAGCATTTATTCCCAATAAAAAGTATTGCTTTCTTTTAGACCTGTCCTACACCTAGAAACAGAGAGTTCATTAAAGTTCAATAGCTTAAAACATTTCAGTTTACATTAATGGTGCAGATCACATCAATTTCCTCACACCTCGGGATTTCCTGTTGTGGCGAGTTGAAATCATTATGATTATTGCTCATCATGTCACGTGTATAAATGCTAGCTATACTTCTGCCGACTCGAATAATTTCGACTGAATTCTGGAACATGACTTTTTGACCTTCTTTCAGTTTGTTCCAGCCAAGAGCTTCATTCCACCCTCAATGCATCTCACTTGGTTTCAGTGCAAGTGACGAATTACATGGCTGCTTCAGACAAATTCAATTCTTAGCAGTAGCATTATGCAATCCAATTCCTCAGACAGAGATGTAAATAAAAATCAACTTTTATATTCCTGAGACAATTGGACGATTTGAAGTTTTCACTCGAAATATAATTCGAGGAATAGTCGAGAGTCCACGGAAATGTCTATCAGTATGTAGGATTAAAATGCTAGTTGAATATTTCGTCGCTTTGAGTTTATTGGTAGTTTCGGAACTCGTGTCTCGTATGCTCCTAGCCATCGATTTCAACAAAAAATATATAATGTGATATTTGCCATATAATATTCGTCGCGGTACTACCCAAGGAAGTAATTGATTTCTGTCACGTATTCATCCCAGACCTACTTTCAGACTAGGAAAGATATTTAAGTAGATCAGGAAGAAAATCAATAACATTTATATGCGCTCTAGATGATACTGCACGGATAAAATTGAAATACTGCTCTCTTGGTAGCCATTTAATATGATTGAGTGTCGAGCAGAGGCGTTTGAGAAGTTAGGAATATGTAAAACTTGGGAATGTAATATCGATTCTGTGTGATACAAACAACTTGCGTAGGTTGGACTGATCTCCATTGACGCTCTACTGAAAATGAGAGGGAAGTTATATACAAAGGTTGGGAATTAGGTTTATTACAAGAATGGAAAAGTGTCGAACACGTGCCTCCCGGGGGTTCTAAAACAAAAGGCAACTCCTCTTTCTCTTGTGAAAAAAAAATCAAAAAAAAAATCTCCACAAAAAAAAAAACAAAAAAAACAAAAAACAAAAACCCCCCCAAAACAAAAAAAAATCTCAAAAAAACACCCCCCCCGTCGGCCCTGCCACCACACCCAGGGGATCAAACCCAAATCCGACACCACAACCCCAAACAAACAACCTCCCCCACCGTACAGGGCCCTTCCCTGACCCACACCCACAACAAAAAAAAAAAACACACCCCCCCCCCAAAAAAAAAACAACCCCACCCCCCCAACCCCAACCCTCTCCCAAAACCCCCCCCCCCCCCCCCCCCCACCGGCCCCCCCCCCCCCCCCTCCGCCCGGCCCCGCCCCCACCCCCCCCCCCCCCCCCCCCCCCCCCCCCCCCCCCCCCCCCCCCCCCCCCCCCCCCCCCCCCCGGATTCTGAGTATTTCCGGTTAAGTTGAATATTCACCGACGCAGATTCGTAGCTGAATTTAAATGGAGGTTTGAATTCATCATTATACTCATTCAAAAATCATACATCATGTTTACAGTAGGGGAAAAAATATAAATGAGAATGAAAAGCAAATTAAAGTAATGAAACCGGCATTCTTCCAAACGTCACTAATGTAAATTCACACGTGAGCAAATAGTGAAAATGTAAGTGTAAAAACAAAACTCCAACTTACGATAATGAATATTTTTTCAAATTGTTTTCGAATTTCAGTTTGCCACAAGATTTCGAATATTTCAGTAATTCGATGTAATATCTATTATGCCTTGAAAATAAATCAATTGTTGACCCAAACTTGTTTACATTTTCATAACTGAAAAATTGTTCGAATGCCTTGTGGGATAGTTTTGGTGGTTAATAACAGGTTCGAGAATCAAATTGGAGCGCTATCAAATTGAATTATTATTGAAGTTATTTGTTTTCTGGTGAATGACAGTACAAATTTTGAGTTCATGAAGGAAAGAAATATCTAGAAGACGTTTTTATTATATACAAGTCGACTGTAAGTTCCTGATAGTCTAATTTGAATATACACTCGACAATTTTGTCTTGTGTTATTTTCAAAGGTTTCAGTACATTTTTTTGCCATCCTCAAACAGAAACCAAACACTGAAGTTTGGAAAACACTATTGAATAACAAATTAATTTTAGATATTTCAAAAGCAATCAGTAGTTGATAGAAATAAAAATCACACCACTTCTTCAATTATTCCCAAATAGTAAGACTTCAGATATTTCACAAACGAAATAATTGCAATTCAGTTCAAGACAATTATACCATAGGTCTTTCGAATCTTTTTTCTCTGATGAAATAAAAATTATATTCAGGATACTGAATATTACCAATCAGAAGCTGAAAGGTAAACACCTACTAATGGTTCGACCCGAAGACTCAAACTTCAATTACACCAAATGATGAAGATCTCTAACAAAGAAAATATTGAATAGCAAAGCATCAAGCTGTACTTCTTACAAAAAAAAGATAATACGAAGAAACGGACATACACGTGTTAGAGATCTTTTACTTAATATTCATCCTGCCGACTTATTACGATTCCAAGCAATTCTGGCATATCTTTTGTTGGTTACTAGAAAGTGATGGAAATATCTGTCAATGGTTCATTTGTTGCGTGTACTTTTTAATTCAGAAATTGCTTCATGCCCATTTCGAGATCTTTGACGTACTATTCCCAACAGTGTTCAACATGTTGATCGAAACAAGATAAGAATATATCTGATCCAGTTTTCGAGCGGATGTTGAGAAAGATGTGGTCAGTGACAATTCCCCTACCGACATTATAAGCGTAATGTTGATGTCATCGGATTATTTCTCTCATGTGATCGTTAATTCTTCTGCATTTTCATATCAGGAACAATGAAAACGTTTAAGGTGATAAATTCAAGCAACAGTATTGGTTCAGCACTCACCTGCTTCTCTACAGTCTACAGAAAGAAAAGAATTTCAACCAGACGTTTGTGGAAATGTCAACAAAGGAATCGATCAACTTGAGTAATGCGTAGTATCGTCCACGTTGGGAAATTATCACTTTCGATTCAAATTATTCAATAAACGCAGCGCTCGCGAATGAGTATTATTACTATGGGAATATCACGCGATACTGAATAAACAATCTGTTTATCTTAGTTATCTCGTGCATTTACGTAGAAGATATTCAAATTTAGGTAACAATTATAGAGTGAGTCAGGAGATTTTCGGTTATTTTCCAGGGCAATATTCAAAATTGGGAATTTTTGTACTGAGGTGAACAAAATATGAACCAACTATTTTGCAAAAGGACACATTGATGAGGTATGTTCTATTACAACAATTCATTAGTTTGTATGGTAACTTTATATCTATGCCAGGTCTGTGGAATGAACAGCCATGATTATATGATTGCTTCAATGTGGCAATCATCTACTCTTTATGTTTGTTGATACATGATATTGCATTGTGTACAAAGAATTAATACGCCCTTTGTAATGAAAACCAGACATTTCGATAAGAAAAACTGATGTCAGAGAGAGAAGTAGTCTGTTTCAGTCCTTCGCTTCACCAATAAAGGAAAACGGATGGGAAGCTGCGAAGGCATACATGAAAAGAGTTCAGAAATTTGCAGTCGAAACCCATCGACAAACATTGGTGGCCTAGAATGTATTCTCCAACAAAACTGGATTGAACATGACTGTAGGTATATATCTTGACAAATTTCATTATGAACTCCATCCTCAATAACACCTGGACATCTTTTTCGAAATGAGATACAAACATTATCAAGTATACATGATAATAAAACCATACAGTGAATTGATATTGGGAAAAAGAAACGGCACTGGTATAGTTTGGCAAATAAAACCTGACGAAATTGATATACATATTACCGACAAGATTTTTCGTCTAGTTTCATGAACTGAGTGAATATATGATATAAAACCTGATAAAAATGGTGAAAATGCCGTAATCCCACACTATTGTTTTGATTTAACGGTATTCATATGACAATTGAGCAGTTAATGTTAACAGACTCCGTCCGTCCGCCGGCAGCAGTTATAATATTGTTGTGATATTGTTGAGATGTTCCATGGCAACACTATGATGGGATTTTTCCGTCGAATTAAAAATTGAATTGAATTGTCTGACTATGTGTTTGTACAACAAGAGTGATGTGGCCATATCCATTCATTTTTCCTCGACTAGTGATACTCCAGACTCTCGTTCGAATATTCTCCTCGAGTCGTGGAGGGGGCGTACTCCCGAACCCACTAGACTATTTGGATTGTACAACTCGTCAATTATTGGTGAAGTGCCGTTAATAGATTGATCACTAGAGTAGCATAATTCATGTCAAAATATTTCCCCATTCGCACCAAAAACATGACAGATAAAAACACGGCTATTGCCAATCATCCTTCTTTCCAGAAGGACCATACACCAAGCGAAAACGTAAACACGACATTGGCAACAACTTGGGACATGTTACGATGTTTCCAATTTTTGCTCAATGCTTCGTTGAATCATTATATTTTGTATTATTCACCTCACTAACGAATAAACAAATGCCAAAAATAGACCATCGTGACGAACGAAAGATGAGTCGGTCAGTCTAATTTCAGGTTACAAAACTGGGAATGCGAAGTGGGTATGAGGCAAATGTTATGCAGAAAAGTTGGGGCATTCCAAAAATATGAAGCGATCTTGCTGTGTCTGTCACAGCGGCAGCGGGTTGTTTTTTCTCTCAGATTCATATAAATAGAGAATTATTGTGATAGCGAACATATCAATTTTAGGTGACATAAGCCTTACGAAACTTTTCTCAATGATCTGTATCTATAAAACAGTAACTCATCATGAGGGTCCATACTTCTGTCCATTTTTGCCTGGTTGATTGGAACCACTCCTTATTGGGGCTATAAATAATGCCCAATAGATATCATTTGAAGATAGACTCGGAGATGTCCTGAACTTTTCATTAATATTCCAACTGGCTTGTAGAAAATGACTTTCCCAGGTTGGGCTTTCTCTTTAGAAGGGTCGTCTTGAGAATACAATTTACATCAGCTTTAGTGCAGAACAACCTACCAGATATCTCAAATGAAGAAGGAGCTCCATGATGTCTCGAATAATTTCATTTTCGAACATATCGAATCTACCATTAAAGATTAAAAGAAGATCAGTCCTTTGTTCTCCCATGACACCTGATCGATACTACTTAACTCTCATGTACAATGTTTGTATGGCTATGCTTTGTTATGGAATCCAGAGACATTCTATTCGAATGTGATGAAAGAGATTGAAACACATCGGGTATACTTTTTTCGAACAACATAAAGTTGGCCCCCATTTGTATGCTATTTGGGCCAATTCCTAGAATATAATCAATCTTTCTTTCCGTATCCAACACTATGCCCAGGAAGCAGAGCCTTGTGTGGACAAGCACTCGATCCAAGTAAAAAACAATGCCCTTTTCGCGCCTTTTCTAGGGGATACATTTTTAAATTGAAATCACAGAAACCCACAAAAACCTTTTCCAGTAAAAAATTGCCAAAACCGCATTGCATGTCAGATCGAAGTCTGAGAGCATCATGAAAATTTGCGCTTCATCTACACTTCTGAATTCATTTCTTCGATTGTAAGTATTTTGTTGAGGACTTGACACTGTACACTATGTGTTTGGCAATATTTTTTTGTTTGTTCAAGAAAAGTTCAGGTTTGAAATCCTTGCATCACAAGATCAATTCATCATCTCTCAGGAATATTTGCAGAAAATAAAGGCGACATCCAAAAATGGATACTTGTTCTACTCAGTTCATAATATAACAATCATTTTCTTGGGAGAATTGGTGCACAATAAAAAATATATTTCAAGTACATACTTTCTCTTGTGGAATACCGTATTCAAATTTTTCCATTCGACTGATGACACCTTTTATTATATAAATATATATTTTGTAATGGGAGGATGGTTGCTTTGAAAAACTGCTCACTTCTTATTAAAAACAAGGATCTTGCATGAACTTAGGTTCATGTTGTGCTGTGTTGTTTCTTCATAGTTGTCAAGTAGTGACATGAGGAGACAAAGATCTGAAAATCAAAATATACATGCAGAACAACTTAACTCGCTTATCGTGGGAATCAGTCATGGAAAAAATAAAACTGTCCCTGATCTGGGAATGGAAATGTTTATGCAGCAACCACCCACTCACATACAACAGAAACAATTTCTGTAGAGTACATTACTTCCTTTTGTGTGTAGGTAAAAAATAAACTGGAAGTGATAAAAGCGGATGAACACGGATGGAAACCCTACATCCAACCAAATTGGACGGATGTTAGCAGTAAATTTTGTTTGCGTTTCACTATTTGGAGATGACAAGAAGTTTCTTTTCATTTTGATTAGCTTGTCAGCTCCTGTGTTCCCCTGAGTATCCAAACGTGATCGTGTTGTGTGTTATTTGGATAGATACGAACGCAATTTTAGAATTTCCACCCACATGTCGTTTGTTCGTATGGGATATTTCTCAACTGTTCCACTGAAACCAACTGTCATGGAAATACTCCACTGATTCCCACTAATCTTTCTGTATCGAATGAAAGTTCTCCAATCTGCAAACCTCTATCATTTACTGTTTTATATACTTTGATATAATTCAAATATTCGAATTATTTCTACAGTTATTGTACAGTACTTAGAAAAATGTATCATTAGATTCAGCGGTGTATTGGTGCCATGGTGCATTGAGCTTACAGGTAAAATAAGATCATCTTGGGTAATGGAAACAAAGACATGAAATGAATTGTTAGATATTTCCGGGCTTCTGAGCCGTGGCCTGTAGGTTTTTGGTGCTGGCGTTTCGTCTGCGGCAGACATTCTCAAATGCGATGCGGCAATGGTCGAAGAATCCTTCTCTGCTGCGAGGCCTCGATTAGATGTGGTTCAGATGATCCATTCATCATCAGAAGCATACTTCGACCATTGCCACACTGCCCTCGAGAATGTCTGCCGTAGATGCAGACGAAACGTCAGGCTCACAAACCTGCTGACCACGGCTCAGAAGCCCGGAAACACCTTACAATTCATAAGTAACCAGCTGTGAAAGTTTACAATCTCTGATGAAAGTCATTAAATGTTATATTTGGTGGTACGCATAAACATGAGTACAAAGATCTGAAGTGTAAGTAAGTAAAAGTATTTGTTCAGATTCATGCATACCATACAATATAACATCGGCGAAGAGTATAGTACGTTTTTAAAAGGATCTCATATTACAGATCAACATCTTTAATTGCAATAACACTATTTAAATTTCCTCTGTGATGACTGATTTGATATCTTTTTCCAGAACGTCAGCAAAGGAATCAGTGATCTCGTGATGATAATTACTGATTGGAGGATTGATGAATTATATTCTCTCAGTTCTTTGTTGAAGTTTCCTTTCATTTTTTATGATTCAATGTTATTTAGGTAGACTTAGAGAAAATGTTTTTTGCATTTGAAGCTGTCGGATGAATTGCACTTTATCTCATCTAACATATTCAATAACTGTTGGAAGAATAACAAGGAACAAATATATGAAATTATGAGTTATTGTCAAAATAAAATCAAAGATTATTATCAAAAACGTCTAAATTTCGGATCGGTTACTACGTTTTTGATACGAAAAGCACTATAAATTTGTTATGCAATGATTCATCCTAACAAATGGTTAACATTCAACGCCCACGAACATATGAGAATATAATTTACTGTCAGAAATAAAATATTGGTTTACGAGTATGAAAATATATAGTGTTCGAATAATGAAAGACGAATTCGATATGGAATATCGTCGATTGTGACGTTCTCAAAATAATAATACTCTAAAAATTTCAAGAAATTGATAAATATAAAAACTTATTGTCATTTTTGATGAAGATTGAAATTGAACCACTCAACAAATGGATAAACTCGATGTAAGAATGAGTTGATTTGATATCTAGCTGTTAATTATGTCCTGTGATGTATCGTCCAAATTTGTTAATTGAATTGAACTGGTTCCACTTGATGGAAATCCCCATTGAACACAAAATATCACAGTTTCAAATTTTATCCTGTTCGAGGAAGCAAAAACGTGTCGCGGTTTTTTAAACTCGTTTTTGGTGAGAATCGTACAGGAAACTGGGAGATTTTCTGTTAAATTTGTTAATGGTTAGCCAGTCTTCGAGTAATTCAACAACGATGTCTCATTCTTAAAATTATGTATGCTTTTTTAGGAAGCTATTCATCGTCATTCGTTTTTCACAACATCCGGTTATTGGAAATGGTAATTATTCAATTACTGTCTGCAATTATTGCAATTATTATATTATCATATTTGCAGTAGGTTACTTTGAAGAGAAAGAGTGGAGTTATCGGAATAATATATCCTGTATAAAAGTTATTTATGCTTTCACTAATTTCAGATTATCAACTGAGGTACAGTAGACGATGTAGAAGTGAGGTGTGTGAAAATATGTTTTTCTGAGGAAAACATTATATGATTTCTCAGTTTTTGTAATTTTAATGAGGTTTTCGTTAGGTATAAGTGTAGCGGTTTAGAACACAAATATGTTACATTTCTCATTTTATGGGATTACGAATTGTCAAAGAAGGAATATAGGTAAGGAAATTTTCAATACTCACTTTTTTGTTCAGTTCTTGTATAATTCTTATAGCCAATATAAAAATCTGGAAAAAAAAAGAAACGTGTAAGAGTGATAATGTGATAATGCAATGAATATGTGTCATAGTGAAAAATTAACGATATTTGACGACATTCTCGTGAATGTTTAGAAGTCTGGAAAAAACGAAAGACCTCAGATACCAGATTCAGAACTGAATTATTATGCCCCCATCACACTTCTTTGTTTTTTTGTTCTCCCTTCGTTATTTGTTGATCGCTGTATTTTGAGTAATTTAAAGGAGGGGCTTTGCCTTGTTACCAATTAACTATCACAGTATTTTCTGAACGCCCCGTATGGTGGAAACGGCCGCGTTTTCGGTATCTCAATTCAGTTGAAGCTTCGTTTTCATTTTCAGTACCCAAGGAACTGGAATAACGATGAAGCAGTGAGCTGACGACTGACCATTATTCTGATGGCAGATGAAAACAAAGACAGTCCAAATGTTGCGTTTCATTTTCACGATGGCGGGGAAATGTTGGCACAGTAATGTCTGGCGTTCTCTGGGACAGACCCCAATCCATTCGGAAAAAAGTATTTGTTCCAGAAAACCATTTTGCGATAACGGGGCGTTGGCAGTATTTGTATCGATCGTGACCTGGTTTTGAACACTCTTCGGTGTATTATTGCTCAAATCTTGTACCCCTGAGCGGGATGCTGAGCACGCCTTTATATAAATTAATAAATATTCCCTTTCAAAGTACGGATTAAGGGATTGAAATGGTCAACAAACGTTCAGAATACATTTGTGTCGTGAAAAAATGGAAGAGGATAGACGATTAGTCGGATGCCTGCTAGTCGAGTGACCTACATTCATTGTTAGTATTGAGAATCAGCTTGAAATTTGGTATATACAGAATATACCAGTCGTTACTTTTATTCTAACAGATTATTTAATTTCAGATTTTTGCAACGTTTTTCATGAATTGATTTGGTTGTCTGACAATTATATATTTAGATTGAATAAACAATTTCCAGGCCACTTAAAAAAATAATTCACAGAATTAACGTCAATCAGAAAAAAAGGAACCTAATACTCCATTCTCATATAGAATAGTGGCCTCGGTAGTGTAGTGGTTAGCACGTCCGCCTTTCAAGCGGAATCCCCCTCAGGCCATAGTGCTGGGTAATCGCACGTTAAAAGGTAAAGCCTCGTTAATCCATTGCTCGTACAAGTTTCGAATTTTGGCGGATGACATTCGTCAGCTGGTTAACGGAAAGAAAAATTTTAGCACATAAAATATTGGTAGAGTATATATTGGTTCATTCCAGATCTTTGCATCCCTTGGCCGAACAAGAACATTTCGAGTACCTACATTTTTTTACTTCTCACAATGAAGGTTTTCATTACTTCTGAAGCTGTCTTATGTTTGTATGAGTACCAGATACACCCAAAAAACTTTTGTCGGCCCTTAGAGTGCTATTCTTGACCCATGACGGAACCTGGTTACTACTAATTTAAATTAAGACCGATCAGAAAGCTATCGAATCGTCGTACGATCGAATTTCGGATCTGTCTGAATTCAGCCTTATACTCAATTCTAACCACTTCTCATTCAAATCAGTATAACAGTAATGAATTCCTAGTGTGAGTCGGTTTATCAAAGTTAACTGTTTACTATGAAGTTTTGTTGAATGGGGAGCGCCCCCTGCCCATAGGTGTGGGCGCCTATGGTTTACTGTAATACACAAACTGCGTAGATTTAAAAATATTCCCGCAACATACTGATTACATTCGACGTCATCGAGCAAATTTAAAAAATCTTATCGAAACCATAGTGGTAGTGTTTTTACGAGAATATGGTGCTATATGCTATGGGGTTTTTTGCTTCGATCAATGTATATATCGATGAAAATTGATTTTTATTACAATCTGTGAACTTCCCTCTGTGATTTCATTTTGATAATAATGGAACATGAACCAACATTCTATATTATTTGAACTATTGTACGAATTGCTCCGAATGTACGCGTTTTGCTCCTAGGAACACGAAGAGAGATGTGGAATCCACCATAAAACACAAAATATTTCAGGTGAATCAAATGAAAGATTCGATGCAGATTGTTTGAAATGAACTTGAAGTGGTATAGTTTTCAATTCATATTCAGATTTCGAGAGACTTCTCGTAGAGATCAGTTATTCTAATGATATCAGTTTGGTGTTAGGGTAATGGATCTCTACAAAAATTTCAACTTTTACACCGAAGGTTCTAATCTCATCGTTTATTGATAGGAATATGTTATCGAGTTACGGAATGATTATTATTTTTTTTAATGAAATCGGTTTAGATTATCCCTCTATTGAAGATGAAAAGATAATTCCATTTGAGTCATATGAAAAACTGATTCATTGAAAGACCTCTAGAGTAGATGATCCTTCTTGGAAAATTATTGAGGCTGATCTAGCTTGTTATTTTTGATGAGATTCCATAGCTTTGCTACTGGTTCCTTCATAGAGCTTGAAAGGAATCAGACAGCATGTCGCTAGCATACTTCAAAGGCTGAGCGCCACGATTTCTACCTTACTGTCGGTGAATATGGCACTTGTTTTGTTCACAACCTACTGCCTGGAACAGTGTGGCATTTTGTCCAAGACAAAGTAAGATTCTTTTATTTGCTCTGCCTCTGTACATTACAACTATTCCTTGAGTCTCACCTCCAACATCCAACACTTTCAAACCATGGATATTTCGTTAATTCAATACGGTTTCACCAATTAATTTCTGTTTCCATTACCTGAAGGACCGTGTTGTAGGAGAATGGAATAAGTAAATGAAATCAAGCTGCACCTCTCATCTACGGAATGAAATCATTAGCATTCATTGGATCCGATTTGCATTTTTCAACAATAAACAGAATTTGAAGCGATTCCTAAAAGAGTTAATGAAAATGTGAAAAAAGAACTGAGAGGAAACACAAATTGAGGTAAAAAGAAACTCCAGGTGCACCAACAAAAGGATGAGAACTTTCTGAGCTGATTGCTATCAGAATGCAGAAAGTAGGATTATTCAGAATATTTTGAGTGGGAAAGGACAATGTCCGTAAAACATATTGGCATGAGAAGTAAATAATGTTATAAGAAAACTTCGACACTGAACAAGAAGTTGATGTTGAATATTAGTAAGTATAATAGGATAGGGTGCGATATGAAACCCTACCGATAGGTCGAGTTTCTTCATCAAAAATCATAAGACGCCGATAAGCTGCAAATTCTGATAATATTTTCGGTTCGAAATTACCTCTACCTTTACCTCATAAAATTTTTTTCTGATTTTTGGTCATATTCTCTTATGGTATGCTACTTCTAGGTCTTGGTAACTCTTTATCTTCATAATATACTTCGAAAGCTTTATTTTTAAACTGATTCCTTTAAAAATGAAAATCTTCAAGGCTTATGCACAATTCATATCGTACATATAGTACTGAGAAACTGAGCATTTTCAATAACATCGCATAGCAACATTCATTAAAATAATTCATTACTGGATTTTTTTTAAACCGATTGAATGAAGCATCCTGGCCTTCTTGTATTATCTAACACTTAGCAGAATCGTGAGCACGTTTCTATTATCCTTCACCGCACAAGTTACAGCGATTGGATTTTGAGAAAATAAGGACTGGGTTTCCAACGAAGAGTTATATGATACTAGACTACCAGTCATCTCGGAGAAGTTAATGACTTTCCTTGATGACTCTGGGCTTCACTGATAACAATAAAATACCATTCGTTTTCAATTCTAATTCATTGATGAAATCGAACTGGACCATACATTTTTTTGTATTGACAGATTATATTTTTCACCAGATGGTATGCAAACACTCAATAGTTCAACTGAATATCAACTTTCAACTGACCTGTCAACATCTTTCATATTCACGAATGGAGAAGTCCAAATCAACACTCTTGGCGTCTTCAATACCCTCCTGAGGTTTTTCATTTAAGTAAGGTAAGAAATTCCTCAATTTTGCTATATGTTATTCAGGTTGAACCGTTGTTCTAAGTTCAGTTGTGATTCCATCAGAATAGCAAGACTTGTTACACACTAATTCCTTTGTCACATCACGGCAAAACGCAAGATGCGTGAAATGAGCGTAGAAACAAATTTTACGTGAAACTCTTGATCGTTCAATCAGATCGACTATTACTTCATACTTTCCAAAGAATTTCTTCTTGATCGGTTACTCTGCAACAATCTGAGAGGTTATACAACGAAGTTGTTGAATAATACAATTTATTAATTTTGTGCTGTTGGTATTGAATCTATTACTTCTTGGATTTTCATCAACATGTTGCATGAATAAACGATGAGATTGGAACCTTTGGTGTAGACTTTTTCCAGTGGTCAGTTACTTCAACACCAGACTGATATTATTACTAGAGAAAAATTGAGAGTTGATCTCTCATCATCTAGTAGTTTCCAGAATCAATTGTTTACAAATATTATCAGAAATGTGACAATAACCAACTCAAAGTTGATAAAATAATACCGAAGGGATGATGCAAGTGTCGTTGAAATTATCATGATAAACAATCAATTCAAACAATGACATTCAAGGCAAGCTGATTCTAATTCAATAATGCCATTAGTTGAAAATGTATATATTTTATTTTCCGTTAATTAACTACTGTCATCCTACAAACGTCAACCCAGTAGTGACTTATAGCGAGGTGTGGATGAACAAGGTCTTATTTTTACACGTGTGATTCCAAGCACGATCAATTTTTTTGTTTCATGAAGTGTATGTGTACTTTCCAATTTATCCTAAGAATACATTATTAATCTCTTCAGAATTGTATTCAGTGAAATTGATAGACCTCTACATGTTAAACGGATATCAATGAACAGGAACACCGCACTAAGGGCATCAATCAATCACTTATAGTATGAAAGATATTCGATACTGTACATGAAGGTTGAAGTTATTCGAGGATTTCAATTCAGTCATGTATGTCAGTTGAAGGTTCCAAATTTCCAGCTTTTGAATATTGGCATCGAATTTCTCCACTGAATACAAACAATCCACACTGATTTAGAGACAGAAAAACAAAGCAATTGCGAAAACATTTGATCTGGGCAGTATACCTTCGCCTTGTATTTATTGGATTCGGAAAATCTTTGGGATTACTTGGCCTCGAATAACCACAAATTCCCGAACAAAAAATTGTAGAATTAACAAGAAAATTGTGGATTCATATTATAGTAATTGAACGGTTATTCTCGTGAATAGCGTATGACTCAAAAATCTGTAGATTTTTTTTTAATTGATAACTTTGAATATATTCTTCATTTTCAGGTCCACATGGAAGTAAAGACCTTACTGTGGCAGAGGGCGAGTAAGCATTTTAAATAAATTATTTATTATTTAGACAGTAGTTGCAATACGGAAATGTTTTCAGTGAATGAATCTGCCAAGCAAATAAGATCAACATGATAAAACTCATATAGTTGTCGTTATAGTAATTGTGAAAGAATGTTAATAAATAAAATTTACGGTCCGGTACGAATTTTAATGTTTGTTTTTCCATCGAAACTGTGTTGATGATTGAGAACACTGACAGGTTGCACATAAGATAAGATAAAGTCAACCTCATTTCCAAATAACATACATATTTGTTGACAAATTCGAAAGGAGAGTAAAGTAGAACTAAACAATCTCAAAATATAAACTCGATAAAATTCAACATGAGTATTTCTTTGGAGCACGCACAGAAATGTACTCTTTGGATTATCTGGTAGGAGGGGAATTGAAAGAATGTCCATTGTTTTTCCGGATTTCATTGATTTGTTTTTCTAGAATTTACGTTTGTATTGCAATAGTCCTTTTATGGCAGTGAAATGAGCCTGTTTCTAAATGGATTCAAGTTCGATTATATATACATCTTCCCATCAAGAAATATTTCAGTGTACATTAAATTATCTTTGTATCCGATTCACATAGTACATTTGGAAATGAAAGAAATATGAAACCATGGTTTATATATTAACAAGTAATATAAATTTACATTAATCCAGCAGATGGTGTTGCGGCTTAGAGGTTCACAGCATCTGCATTAGATAAATTTACATTCTCTATACATTTAATTATACTGAAACCAGGTGCAGATACCTATAAGAATGAAATAATCCAGATCGTAACTATAAATTACAAATTATGGAATTCAATTATATAAAAAATTTATCGAATATATGAAAATGATTAGTTTGAAGAATCAAATCAAAGAAAGAACTGAAACATCAGGAGTACACTAAACTAAACTTAGAACTTGTTTTCAAAAATTATCCATATTATTTCACATTTCTTCATTCGAAAGTATGATCGATTCAACTATTCAGTACTTGATATATAATTTTCTATTGCAGTATCATTCATTGTTCAATTGATTTTTCTAGATTCTATTGTTGAGTGACTTATTTGTTGTTTTACATTATTATTTGACAATTTTTTTTATTATTTCCTTGAGACTCATTTCGGCATTGAAATACATATTTTGAGTTATACTTCGGTTGGTCCCATCCGAATAGATCACCTTGTAGTAGTACCTTTATGACTGAAATGCGCAAGTTGAAAGAAAGAATGATTCACGATGCCCCTATCTCACGAGTCCTCACCCGAATATCCGTCAATATACTTCTTGCGCTGAATGTGATAAGTTCGAAAGTGTAAATTAGTTTAAATAAGTGAATTGAAGAAAATTTTCCATATGTACTATGGGAAACAAAACAAACGATGCTCAGTGAAAACAACGTAGAAACTTGGCGAACACTACGGAAACTCGAGGAAAAACTCCGTTCCTACTCGTTTAGTAAGTAAGATTGTTTTTAATGTTTTTTGTCATGTTTTAGAAAAACCAACGGAATGAGTGGACATATAATTGGAAATAGATGAGACTGACAATGATTTCTGATCATTGATCATCGGCAGGGGCAATCTACTTTGTAGATCAACATACGGCTGAACTTTATTCATCATCCTAGGCCGTTTTCTGCCCTGCACACTTTTTGAGTTGTGCCAGCCGAGTGTCTCGCGCCCAAAGACAATTTCTCTTTGGTGGGCGCAGGTCCGTCGTCAGATTTGACATCGGAATTTTCCGCCACCAACAGTGAATCTTTCCGTAGTGATAACGCTGTTACTACTGTACTGGGAGATGATCCGACTGAAGCAAAGTTTTACGGTAGTGATATCCAGGATGATTTCGCACTGCAGTGGTGTACCTATCTGACACAAGCACAAGAGAACGACAACGAGGAACCTAAAAACACTCGAGGACAAACTCTGTTCTTACTCGTCGTAAGTAAGTTTGTTTTTTATATTTTGTCACGTTTTAGAACGGAACCAAAGACGTGAGTGGACGTATAATTGGAAACAGCTGAGACTGACAATGATTTCTGATCATTGATCATCGGCAGGGGCAATCTACTTTGTAGATCATTTTACGGCTGACCTTCGATCATCATACGCCGTTTTTTTTGTCCCGCACACTTCTTGAGTTGTGCTCGCCGAGTGTCTCGCGCACGAAAACAATTTCTTTTCTGTTGGCGCGACCGTTACACTACCTCATATCCACCCCAACTGAATCCGGTAGTTCAGACCTTTTTTCTCGACATCTGAATTGAGGTTTTCTACTGGACCCTCAAATTTCGTTGGGCAAAGGTTTCTCAGCCCTCAGTACAGCTATGCCTGATGAGTGATCGATATGCTGAAGCATTCAAGACTACTTTGTCTGACAAAGCCGGTGCTGATGAAGCATTATGCAACGTTCCTCCCTCGATTTCGAACCACAGGAGATTTCTGCTTGCACTAGACCTGAAGGTACAACCTTTCCCTTCAAAACACCTCGGGGGCACTGCTCATCGAAGTCAATGGCAGTCTTAGAAAAATCAACAGAGGGGGGACACCTCAAGTAGACAAAACAGAGGATGGTGAGAGCGGTTCACGACGTACAACAACAAATGGACGATATAACATATTTGCACTTATACGCTGGTCGCATTAAATATTTGACAGCACGTGGCAATCTATAACAAACAACTCCAACATTTTGGAATGTGTTCAGAGATATAAAATCCATTTTTATACTCTACCTTATGAAAAACTGGCACCTGAACCCCGACAATTCCACCCAGCCGGCTAAACCTATGTTGTGAGTGTTTAGCTATATTACTGGAATTTGACTACATTGGACCAGCCGTCAATGTCAAGAACAATTTTTGGTTCAGCTATTCTCTCAGGTTTAAGTCCTACTGATAGCTATAGATTTCTTTTGAATCTGAAACATTTGCATGAATTCATCACAGCCCCTCACTTGGAGCTGTGAAAAATCTGATGTCTGAAAATTATTTTTTAACGTCAGTGGATTCGACAGATGCCGATAAACATAAGAAGTATTTGCGATTCCAATCTAGACACAAAATTTTTGAATTTAAATTTTTTGTGTTTTGGCTTATCTTTGCACCTTATATATTTACAAAAATCTCAGAAACGGTTATACATTTTTTGAGTTCAAGAATTTTTTGTATCTGTAGCTATTTAGACGACATCTTTTTCAATTAGTATTACCAAGATGGAGTGTTCAGGAAACATCCAACAAATTTGAGGTATCTTGGTAATCATTATGATTCAGTATAAATGAAAAATAAATCCATTTGACACTTGATTTCGGTTTGCCTTGTGGTTGAATATAGGTGGCCGTCTACAAAATTATTTGAAGGGATCGAGGAGATTTTGACAATGTAAATTTCCACCGAGTTACAGTGACTTTTCATGTTAGGCAACTAGAAGGTAAAACAAGGCCCGAGTTTTCCAGAATATTACATGCAACAACGAGAAAGCCAAAGGTTTCAGTGAAGCAGGCCAAACTTCACATTAATGTTGAAAACCTTCAGACGGTTCTCCTCAAACTGTCACATTTTGTCGCATAGAGACAACAACACCGTCAACGCGCAGATCAACCGGATGTCTGGAATGAAGCACCCAAACCTCAACGGACTGGCTGGTGATATTTGGAAGTGGTGTGAAGAATTAAGCATAATGATATTCAGGAACTTGAGTTTTCTGGTGGAGAATATATATGAATATGTATGTATGTATGTGTATATGTGTATATATGTGTGTATATATATATATAAAATTATCAACTAGTGATGTTCGTCTCATAGATAAATTCGAAATATGAGTTTATAGCAGATCAAAGTCCATGATGTGTCACCTTCGGAATGCAATATCGAGAATACGCCTTCCAAGAGCGGGCGAAAAATTTCGATAACCTGAAGTTGATCTGTTTTTACTAACTACTCTAACACATAGGGTAAAACATTTTTATCTTTACAGCCAAACCCCAATGCAATTGATGCATTACATTAACTTGGTCTTACACAAACATTTGTGTTTTCCCAATCATCACCACTTCCACATTTTCCTAGAATATTGAAAATGATCGAAGGGGACAAAGTAACATGTTTTGTGTTTCTGTTATCGCAGTCCCAAACTTGGTTTCCACAAATTGATATCAATTTTGAATTCCATTATATTGTATTTTGAACCACAATATATAAGATTTCCAGTTTCGTTTAACCACCTACATCCACTGTGGTGCCATCTTTCCCTGGGTGAACCGATTTTGTCTGGCATCCATTTTCCAGGAGAAAAACTGAGGGGTGAACCTTCAGCGATTCTGATGGCATCACTGATTGCAAATACGATGAAACCATACAATTTATTTTCGTCTCATTGGTGGATATTTGTGAAGGAGATGTGGATAAGGTAGATCGCCCATGGGTGCAGCTAGGTAAAAATTATTGTACTAGAAAATTACATAGATCAGCTTGAAATCTGATATCTCATGCATGTAACTATGATACAATGGAAATGTTTTAGAGGGGTATTTTCAAAATACGATCCATTTTTTTTCCGATATGAGAAAATCTGGGACCCTTACCAAGTGTTGACCAAATTAGAAAAATCGGAAAACCACATTTTGAAAAATATATCACAAACTTATTGTTATGGTTGCTCTAAAGCTTGCTAAAGCGTAAAAATATGATTCAAAATCAGAATGGGTAGCATTTTTATTGTATGATCAGTACAAAAAAATAAATAAATAAATTAATAAATAAAAATAAAAAATAAAAATAAAAATCGTTTACCGGTTGACGAGTGTCGCCCTTCAGAGGTCGAATCTTCCGCAGAAAATGTATTGACGAGGCCTCTTGCCTCTTGGCGTGTGAGTCCCAGCACGCAAGCTCGATGGGAAGTTGAACCCGAGTCTTCCGCTTGAGGGGCAGACGTGCTTGTCTCTTCACTGCCGAGAACCAAATTATCCACAGAAGACCAAGAGAGCAACAAATACAAACATGTATATTTTTTTTTTCACCATTTTCCACGATGAAACGTGAATTGTGTATGACATCCACGATTATCAATTAAAAAACCGCACACATTCAATTAGGTTTTTTTCTCATTTTTACTTATAAAAATCCTCATCATCCAGCTACACCTCAGCACAAGACATGCTGCCATTTCTGCGGCCAACCAAATCGATATGAGCACGGACACCATACGATCAAATGAAGGCTGGTCCGAAAAATAAAATACTTTTGGTAAATTCTACATAGACCAGTAATTACAAATGGTACATTTGCGGATTACCTCCGCAATTTCATTAAACGAGTGTAAGTTTTCTGGTTATTTGAGTTTTGCAACATTATATTGTATTAGCATTCAAATACTATCTGTATCAAATTCTTAGTTTATAGTGGTGAATCAAATGACATAAACAGTTCATTTAGACTACTTCATTAGTATGAGATCAGTCTGAATAAAATTTTGATCGCCTTTTAATAATTCTTTGAACATCTACAAGGTGATCTATTCGGATGGGACCAACCGAAGTATAATTGAGGATTAAACGACTTACCTGAAGGAAGTTCAATCCAAATTATACGAGGTTGGTCACATCCGAATAGAGAGACACCCACCCATCTCAAAGAAACAAAAAATCCAATATATAATTTTTTCTGTCATCCCGACCCAAAAAGGCGACATCATCGCAAGGTATATTGACGGATATTTGGGTGAGGACTCGTGAGATAGGGGCATCGTGAATCATTCTTTCTTTCAACTTGCGCATTTCAGTCATAGAGGTACTACTACAAGGTGATCTATTCGGATGTGACCAACCTCGTATAATTTGGATTGAACTTCCTTCAGGTAAGTCGTTTAATCCTCAATTTTCTCTCCCATGAAAAAGATTTATTATTATAAAATCAGTTTATGAATTATTATTATATTATTATTTTTCAAATATATTTCGATTCATTTCATTTGAAATGGGAAACAATCTGCCAGATGATGAATAAACCCACAACAACAAGCTGGCAAATGGCTATGAGAGCTGAGGCAAAATAAAAAACTTCTTTGAAGAATATTTCATGATTGGTGCTTTTCGATTTACGAAACCAATTGTGGCAAATTATACGTTTCAATTTACAAACCACAAACACGGAATTATCTTTGGTGGAGGTTGTATAGTTTTGTGATATTATATAAGTGAATTAAAATCACGAGAGGAAGCTTGGGTATATAGGTAAGCGTAAAGTGGAAATAATTGTTGTGGTATTTTTAATGGAGACTGTCCAAGTTGTATCTTCTGGTATAATTAGAATGATAATTACAAAATATATTGGAATATGTGTTTTGCACGTGCTGTTTTTAGTAGATGAACGCGAAATTTCGGAGTTATTTACATTGCATTAAAAATAAATTTGCTCGAATGTAAAGACTCTACCTTGAACAAATAAAAACGGTAATGTTATGCGCCAGTTTTCGTGGAAGATACGGGGTGGCACTTCGAAAGGCGGAATATATAATGAAATCTCTCGCAAATGAATCGAAAATATTGACATTTCTGACCAGATTTTCGGAGGAAAACGACTACAATACCCCGAATCTAGTGGTTGTCAGGCAATAAGAAATAACTATTAGAAATAGTTCATAACTGTCTTTCGAACAAAAGCAATTTACGTAACAAGTCCTGAATATACTGTTTTTTTGGACGAGTAGACAAAAATATAGGACGAGCCGTAGACGAGTCCTGGAAGTCTCTGATTCTAAAAGAAACTGTTTTCGGACGTGTTTCGTATACAATTCATATGGCAACCGTGTAGGATAACAAATCAATGGAACACATTTCTTCAATTTCAATTTCTTCTTAGAAAAAATTTTGGAAGATTTTAATTTTTATTTGTATCAAATATTGAAATTCGAACAGAAGATATGTAGGAAGGTACTTCTTTCTAATTCATATTGATGAAAAAAAAATCGAAGAATTGCTCATATAAACGACTTTCAATTTGTTTGAAATGCTCTACTATGACAATAATGGTGTGAATTTTTCCGGATTCGACTGGAAAAATGTTACTTTCTCAAAGTAAAAGCGTCCGGGAAGTGGGTACTTGCCGAAAATCGTTATTTGTTTTACAAAGCAGTAAAGTAGTAGATTGACTGCCGTGGCTGATAATTAGGCAGTAATAAGGAAGTTAGCCGATTTGAACATATAATTTTTCTTCCGATTGTTTATAATGATATATGTAGGATTTTATATTTGCAAATTATTACAATTCTCACAATCTTTTTATTTTTCCTGTAGCGATAAATTGAAACAAAATTTGATAGAAATCGTTGGAAAGGGTTGGAATGGTTGGTTGCTATGGAAATGTCATAGTAATTATAGTTTGACGACTTATGAAATTTCTGAAAGTTTTGTGGCAAAATATCGGAATGATTAGTGATAGCGACTCGGAGGTACTTACTCTACCAGAAGTAAAGGAGGCGGCAAAAAATATTGGGTTGAATTTGTTGCCGGAGAAGTCTCGATTCCCTTCGAGAATAATCACTTTGCTGCCTAGGCAGGAAAGTCCTTACTAGGCAGGGAATATAATACTCTGCTGATTGATATGTGTTAGCAAAATTAATATTTGCTGTCAATCGGAGGAAAATATCATTTCCATACAGTTGACTAGAACTGTCACTTACCCAGTGGCAGATTTAGGAGGGGGGTCACAGGGGTCATTGACCTTCCCCAAATTTTCTCGAAAATATAAATAAATGGCTCCCGCAGAGCTTTTATTTGTTGTTTCTTATGTAAAGTAATTGCCAAGTGAGTAACAATAATTATTACACACATAAAGTCTAAATTCTAAATAGGTAGTTATTTTAAGGCAGTTAGGGTGTGGCAACACTGATGCACCTAAGGGCTGTTTTGCCGGATGCCAGTCAATCTAGCGAAGAAAGACTTTCTCTTGAAAAAGCTGTAAAGTTTTTCTTGGATTTTTTGGGAAAACCAAATGTCTGTGCTGTGACTCTGTAATGTACTCAACAATAGCAAAAATAATGAAAATCTTAGCAACACTTCCAGTCAGTGCAGCTACAGCTGAGCGGACCTTTTCCACTTTAAGGCGCCTGAAGACATGGCTTAGGGCTACTATGGGTGAGGAAAGACTGACAGGATTGGCACTGAATCTGATATAGTTAGATTTGTCAAAAAAAAACGTGGGCACGAGTTTGTTTGTAAGCTACAAAAAAACTGTGAATATGTATGTAAATTTACATAATCAAAGTAGTATATCTTGTCAACTTGAATTTTTTTATTTGTCTCACTCCTCTTCAATAGCACTCACTAAATTAAGAATTTTTATTTCACTAATGTTGTCATTATTTGGGGATAATTTGGTGAAATAGAAGAAGAGAATTATTTTGTTTTATTACAGAATTCATAGGCTGCTAAATAAAACAAGATAACTGTTCTCTACACAAGTAGCAAGATACTAAAATTGCACAATAAAAAGGGTCTTATAATGGAAGTTTTATGTTTTTTGCTTGCCTAGTTTAACAATAAAATTTCTCATATTAAGTTGTCAGATAGCCTAGAAATACGTCCTACAATTCACCAAAATTTTTCCCCGCAAGCCTGGGGGGTATTCCAAAGCCCCCAGATCCCCCGGTGACCCCCCAAATTTCACCCCAAATCCACCCCTGCTGACTCACCCTTTCTTGACAGTAATAGTCTATATGTTGGTAAATAATCCAGCCCAGTTTATCGCAAAATTGAATGAGATACTAATTTTATTATTGCTATATTTGAATCTCGTAGAAAAAGTCAAACTCCCGGAGTCATCCCGCCTTACGCCTCGACAAGCAATGCTCACAGTCATCCGGGAATGTAAGGCTTTTCCTGTTGGGTTAACAATACACTATTGTGTGACAGATTGGAAAAAATGGAAAAGAATTAAATATGATAATATGATTACGAAATCACTGAATCAAGTAGCGCTAGGCGGGTTGTTTTTGTGTTGATAGAATTTTGTTCATGTTGAGAGAACAACCCCTTTTCTCAAAAACTCATGGAAAAATTTCCCCGAGTAACTTCCTTGATACCAATTGGAAAAGGATGTGGACAAAATGAATGTGAACTTGAAACACAACACGAACGCTTCTTTTGCTTGTCACATATGGGAAGAGACCATTTGCTTTCGCTTGCCTACGTATAGAAAAGTGAGAGACTGCAGATTCTCTCTCTATATTCGACAAACTGTTAACTGTTTTTTTTTATTCAATAAAAAAAGCTGATCTAACGTTCATTAATTGTAATATTCTTGGTAGTGAAATACAATACAATACCACGTTTGGTGAACCACCAGCAAAACTAAGTTCATTGCAGAAAATTATTTTTCCACAAATCGCTAGGAAATTTTGACATTCCCGACAAAATTTCTCAAAGAAAAAGTCATGATTTCTTTACTGTAAGGAAATATTTCCGAACAGGTGTTAGTGTTTCACATAAATGACTGAAAACATTTTCCATAATAACTCAAGTAAATTCATTACGAATTTCAAAGCACCACTTATTAATGAATAAAATTGGTTCCGTCTCGACTTAGCATTCTTTTCCCACCTGGTCAACAATATACTATATTCTGTTCCAATGAATACCTAATATCTCTCTACCTCCTCATGGTTCTCAAGACACACATCAAAACTACCCCAAAGCCCTATCTCTTCGGACTAAATTTTAATGTTTCGTGAATCTGTGCATCGAATGTTTGTTTATAGAAGAAATAAAAGGGTGCTTTCATAGAATTACATCTTAGATTGTCCATATTGGTAATCTAACATATTATTTTTGATTATTTGAATATTAGAGATGAAAAATGTATTTGAAGTCCAAGCGTTGGTCAAAAATCCATAGATTCGCTTTGAAAAATTGTATTATTTTCCCAACTAAATTCAGATATTGAATAACCCTTCGAGAATTCCCCAACAAACAAAAATCCTTAGAAAAATTTCATCTTTTTATTTTTTTTCCCAAACAGACACATCTTATCAATATGGCCACCTTGTATGCCGTGACCTTCAAATTTATTAGTACATGTTAACTGAATCCAGCAACTGGTTATAATTGAATAGAAGCTATTTGTATTTGTCCTGAACTACAGTTTTCGCATCATACCATTAACATTGGCAAAATGTTACATTGTCGAACGTTTATACCTCGTTCAAAATGAAATTGAAATTATTGATAAGCCGGTCATATCAAAGGAATCACTGAATCTCTTGTGTGGAACTGATACCTTTCAACAAAGCTCAATGAGCTTTGTTGAAAAACAAGTAAAAACACTTGAATTCACCATAGGAGTTGGTATGTTCAGGAGAAGATTCATGCTTCTCTGGAGATGTCGGTTGGCAAATTGGTCGTTGGATGAAAATATTTTTCGTTCGGTGTTTATTTGGTCTGTATTAATTTCAATATACACCCTTGTCATGTGCGTAGGATTATTCTTTCGGTTTGAAATCAGCGATGACAATGTCAGACAAATTCAATTTTTCGGGAGTAATTACACAAGTGCTTCAAAATTACCGATAATTTTCCATGTTGTTTAAAAACTGCATAAGTTTATTTTCATATTTTGTCGATAGAGCCCGACTCCGAAGGAGGAGAGCTCTTTTAGCAAAAAAAGAGAATAACCGAATGCAGTTTTTTTACTGACAACATGCTTGAATGGAAAATTATCAGGTTTATTTTGATGCACGGGTGTAATTCGGTAGAATATTTCCGGAGTTAAAACAACGACGTTTAAAATTCAGTATTTATGCCTGTCAAGATGACAAATGTACATTTTAACAATCGTTACACGGACCGAGCGGGTATTTTTCGATATCTACCGGGTATGAAAATATCCCGCCGCGAATTTATGGCTGTAATTGATCGAGAATGTCCCGCTTCATATGGGATTTTTAACATACGATGGAAATATTCGACAAGAGATCCAATGAGAGTTTTTTCAGCTAAAAAGGTGAATGAATTGACAGGCGACTTAAAAAGATGTACCTTACCGGCCATTGACTTGTCTGCGCTTTTATCTAATCACTGAATATTCCAACATGTTCCCCATTCCATTATCTTCTTCGATGTTTTCTTTGTGATTATAGAATTTTTATAACATGTATTTGGATCAAACGGAGAAGGATACCTCCAACTGTCAGAGACTTCAAGGAGTGAGAAAATATTTTGATTTTTTTTTCAAATTGTTGAGTCCATTCCATGAAATCAAATAAAAAATGGGATAGAAACGTCAACATTTTTCTTGTGGAGGATAGACGTAACAACAAATCGATAAGCTAAAATAGTGCCTACGCCTTTCACATATGGATTTTTTTCTCAGGGTTCCAAGTACTTTTTCAATTATTTCAGAATTTTAGCTTCTCATCTTATATTGTACTGTTATTATGTTTTAGCTCTACTTCTGACTAATTTTCATTTGTGGACAAAGCATTTTCTGTTTACAAAATCTACTCAGTAAATTCATACGTTCAACAATATTCCGTGGTTCAATAACCTTGTCGAACATTTGATGGTATATTTTATGTTATTGCTTATATCTGCTCAGTTCTAATATTGAATAGTCACGTAGGCTGATGTTCATATTGTTTGTTCAATGTAGAAGCGTTTTCGAGAGAACTATGTTTTGTTATGAAGAAGTCATATTTTTTTCATTTCGATAAGGGCATGTTCAATTTGCTTTCTTCACTGAAACTATAATAAAATATAAATTATTAGGAAATGGATCATGATATTCATTCACAATGCATTAAGGGAACGCTGAACCTCGGATGAATTGCAGAGAAAAAATTGTGAACTGTTTGATAATATGACCTGATGTTATGATAATAACTGGTGGAAAGAACTATTGAAGTTTCGATATTTCAAAACATACTAATACTAACCCATCAGTTTGTAAGGTTTAAGGTTTAGAAAAATGAAAAATACACAACAATAACCGATTAAGTTGCCGAATCCAAACTCAATATTACCACAACACATTCTCAATCCATGATTTCTAACGAGAACGTCATATGCATTCAATGTTAATTGCGTTTGTATATTATTATATGTCGTATGTTGAATGATTGTGCAGTTTCTCCAGAAATCTTCCTACAAGGAAAGAAAAATTCCTCACAGTATTGGAAGAAAATCTTATTTTTGTACAGTACCGAAATAACCTTGAAGCGAAATGTCGTAAGGTGAAGCAGTGAGGTGAGGTTACAAATAAAATATTATGTATAATTCGCAGATGGAGCACATTTCAGAACTTCGTGTAGCTCGTCTATGCTTATGCATCGACAAACAATCATGGCAGTTTCTGGGAAACTATAGTTTTTTCTATTAAGTGTACAACCTAACATTCACATCCATGTTATAGATTTCTTTTCTGTTCATCAAATTTCTTCATCTTCACTAGTTAATATGGACATTGATAATTCCATAACATTCAATTCATTAGATCTCCTATAAATTTTCACACAACCATTGCCATATCATCTGATATTTCGAAAAATATATTATTTATTTTTTGTAATTCAGCAGTCATAAAAATTATGGAAATTTTCAACAACAAACTCAATACCTCAGATATTTTATACGAGAGAGTTAGATCGGAATTAGCAAAAATAATATAAAAGTATCTGAACCTCTTTAGAATACCAGAAACTCGAGTCGATATATTGTTTTTTTTTAATTCTAAAGACATTCCAGTATAATTCAACCACACCGAATAATTATCGATTTTTCCATAGTTTTTTCGATTTCTCCGTGATACAGTTGGTCGCATGTCGTTTAATATTTTATGACTTGTGAATACATTATCGCCAACATAAAAATTGTAATGAAATCGCACATGAAATATCACAGAGTGAGGAAATTTATTATAAAAGAAAAATTCTGTAACGAATAATATGATATTCAATGTTTTCTTCATTCATTTCGCTTTAGATCGGACTGGAAAATATAAGGGGGTTTGCCAATGATAGAATAATGTTCCTGAATTTAATCAATTGACACAACAAAGCCACTAATATTATGATGAATCAAGAGCTAAAAATTCTTTATCTTTCTGTGTTATTTGGAGTTGATCTCGTTTTTTTGTCGAAAAACGTGAAGACCGTTCATCTTCATTTATATCGAAATTTTATATACAAATGGGTTCTCTATTATTTTTTTCTTTCCGAATTGAGTAAGAATATTAATAACAATCGTTTTTATTCGTTTGATGGAATTGGAATACCAAGTTTGATCGTTCGTAGAGCAAAACATGGGATCATTTGATAATGCACTGAAACTGAATGAGAAATCTTCGGTTTCATGCCTCTTAAAGTTATTACAACCACATCCAATCAACCTATTTGATACCGAAATGTTGAACTTTATGAAAATTATCTCCGGTTGTCGTGTTTCATTTGTTTCGGCTTTTGATATTATACATAGATTCGTCCAATTGTATTCCAACACGCAATTATATCGTAATATCAACGGCCACTTATAGATAGCGAGACACAATTCCACTAATTGATGCATTAGGAAAATTTGTCTGATCAAAGGCAAAATTTTCTTAATTGACTATCTCCGAACAGATATAGCTGAAAAAGTTTTTCAATAATTGGCGTTCGTCACAGAAATAACCATTTATTCAGATATCAATACCGAAGGCTTTTCTTGAGTTCCTTTTTGTTCGGGATTTTGTTCCAATGCGATTTTTCTCATTACTGATTTTTGTTTTATTTCTGCTCATTCAAATTCATTTTCACAACTTCAGATTTGTATATTTCATTTTATATTAACTGTGCCTTTCAATTGTTTTGTTTACATTCTACGGTTTTATATTGTACATTCGCTTTATTATTGCTTTAGTCAGCTCCTGCATAATACAATTTATTTTTATAGTTTTTCCACTTTTTGTTAGGCCACAGCGTCATCGCGTGACAGTATGAGATGCTCATTCAGTTTTTCGAAATATCGCTTCATCATACTCCCAACGTATGATGATTCAGCAAGACCTCAAATCACTTTAACTAAATGGGTTTTCAATCCTTCACACCTTGCACATACCTTCTGGGCATTTCGAGACGTCTCTGTGCCAAGCCTCTTTACTTAATAAACCGGATGGTTTCTAATCCTTTCTAATCCAGGATTACATAAAGCAGTCGAGAAAATATTTTTTCCTTTATACCGAACACAAGCATAAATTTGGAATATATATCACAAACATAATAACGAAAATTCTCTTCTGTTAGGACGGATTTCATTTGTTGTAATATCTGAGTTAACAATCATGTATCTCATTGACAATCCGTAGAGAGATGAACAACGGAAGGAAGCTATAAATGAAATGGGTGCTATCGTAATGTCATCAACATTGAAAATTATTTGTAACACAGATTGCGTTTTGCAATAACAATTACAACAACACAGGTTATTGGTCTATCCACTCTAGTGTGATATTTCAAATACTGTCTATCGCATAATATTAGTTTTTTGATGAGATGAGAATTCATTCATCTGCTTTCTTCGAACAGAAATCGTTATACGAGGAGTTCGTATGATTGTTTATCTGTAGTATTTCAATATATTCTAGTTTCTCTTTTGTAATTTTCATTCTCAGCATTTCCTACTCTGAAAATAACTTCATATTGTTATTTGTGTGTTGAGGGCAACCCCTGATACATAGGTGACAAAAGCTTTTCTATATTTTATTCCTGATGAATTCTCACTTCTATCTATCAGTCAATACGTGTTACGATAAAGAAATAATCCTATAATAGTATCTCTGTAGTGCATCAGTCACTTTGGAAAACATCCTACGCACTGAAAGCAAGAAAATATCTGTATGTTTCAAAATGGGTGAATATGAAGTATGACTCTGCTTGAGAGAGCGAATTCTTGGAAAATTTCTTGAAATTTTTGAAATCAGGTGGGTGGATTTTTCAAAAATAAAACAAATATATATTATTGTAATTTGGTATCGTAATACTTTTCCATTCGCGAATGATGAAGAATTTTGTGCAGCTGGACGAAATGTATCCCCAGTAATTGTAGAAATGATCTTATATGCGACACTCTGTAGATTGACATTAGGTTCCGAGAATAGAATTACAGTATGAGTGGGAAATAAAACACAGTTGGTGTAAGTAGCACGTAGATTGAACGAAAACAAATAACGTAGAGATTATAGACACACGGGCATTTTATTACACGTTCGGCCCTGACAGACAATTTCAACTGCTGCAAAGCTATGAAACCATTCCTGGTGAATTCGAGCTCAATACAGGATTTATTGAGTTGCCGATGTGTGAGGTCTAAAGTAAAAACCATCCAAATTACGCCATTGTATGTATTGTTGAGAACTGAATTGCATTTCTTTCGAAAAATTAAATAAATTAACCTTAACTGGGTAAAATAGAACCCCCTGAAGAATACCATCATCAATCCAAGCAATTCAATCTTCGTCGATTAAGATATGGTTCTTTGAATTCCTTCCAACTTCTAAAAAGTCATCCTCCCTCTTGACTTGTGGAAGGGAGTCGACACCAAGGCCGCAAAAAATTACCAGAAGTCATAACTTTTTATCCTCTCTAATAGATACATCCATAATGCGATATCACTTTTGCAATTTTGTCTCATATGGAAAGAGGGAGCTGTGATAACTTGCAATTTTGTCTCATATGGAAAGAGGGAGCTGTGATAACACAAATTTCAATGGAAATTAAATTCAAAAATCCATCAAATTCATTCGGAAAACCTATAATTAACTCTCATGATAATATCACTCAGCTTAGGCGTAAGTTGAAAGTTCATTTCTTTTCCAAAGCTCAAAACACGAGTTGATAAACCATTGTTGAAAAAGGCGATTTCGATTGGAAATAACCAGGGCTGGATAGAGGTTTGAAAAACCTCTCAAATGATATATCACAATACCCATCTTTCCCTTTGAGGAAATGAATAGCGCCCTCTTAGCAGCGAGTGACGTCACTACGGATTTACCATCAAAAAACTAAAAATGATTCTTTTTCAAGTAAATTCTGCTCGACCATGGTATTAAGTGACATTCGAAAGTCAAGAGAGAAGGCTGTTTACTGTGTTCTGGGAAGAAGTAAGATTTGAGGAAGATATTTTTGTTTTTTTCTTCTCTAATCGAATGCAAAAAAATACAAAACTTTTATGAAAGAAGTAACATAAAATATTTATCAAGCAGAGAATCCCTGAGTACTTCATCGTACGGCTGTCATTAATTTGTAAATCGTACATGCAAGTTTCGGCAAAACAACTCTTGAACGGAAAATACATGAAAACGTGCATATGACCGCACGTGACTAGCGTGACGTAATCCGACCTTGCTGATTGTATGGAATCATTTGTAGGACATTCGTATAATGAGGGGTCTGAAAGTGCATGAATTTGACATGCGTTAAAATACAATGGAGCATCAAAAAGTTTGTAAAGAACAATTTGCCAACAAAGCACGTTGGGAATTCGCCATGACTGATTTGGATTCGTGCCATTGTTTTGTGCATGCTCGAAAGTCAATTTTCAGGAGTCTGTGATTTGGAAACGGTTCCATTCTAGTTGCCACGAGATCGGAACTCAGAACATTGATATATATATATATATATATATATATATATATATATATATATATATATATATATATATATATATAATAATTCATAGTTTCTAATTGAAGTTTTATATGTTTTATTGCCACAACTTCTAGGTGTTGTGATATGTTATCTTCCAATTTTCAAGTAAAAAGGACTAATATTATCCCCGTTATTCAAAGTATACTAAGATATGAACATACCGGTATTCCGAATCACTGGAATTAAAAAGAGTACAAAATGAATGTATTATTTGACTTACAGAAATACTTCTGAAACCAACAAGCTTTTGACAAGTTCGAAAAGGGTTGAAACAAAGAAGGGGGGAAAATATTACTGATATTGAATAAGAGATTTTACTTGAAATATAGTTGGTTGAATTTCATTAATATTTAATATAATTTTTTTTAATACAAATTGATATTCACCACTATATCGATAAATAGTAATTCCAATATCCCATTTATTTAAAAGAATCAACTTGTAATTTTCTTCATTCAATTTCATGACTTTGTTCCAAGATTCAATATTGAATTCAATAGTCAACGAAAGTTTAAGTCACTAATATTCAGAATTTGTCTTCTTGTCAGCGGCATGGTTACAAAAAATCTGTGGGGAAAATATAATCACATCATATTATATAATCTATACGAAATCAATCCGAACAGGTCAATAAAAAACTTATGTACAAAGAAACTGCCGACGTTCGGCAACTATTTAGTTTTTATGTCATTCGAATGGACTTCGTATAAACCTGTAGAAGAGTTACTGATATTTCCGTAATTTATAAAAATTCATAAAAATTGCCTGAGACACTAGTTTTATCGCCTAACCCTGTATGCACATAGTCGCAATTTGGTGATTTCTACTCCAATATTTTCATGAACAAGATCAATTTAAAGTTATCACTACTATAAAGTATTATGTTTGTCATTTCAACCAAACTTGACGAAACGTGATAACTGATAACAAAATAAACATGTGGCCCATGATAAGATATATTTCGAAATAGTTATAAAAGTTGAAAGCCTATAGATGAATGATTTGAATCTGATTTTTTCCGAGTCTAGAAAAATGTGTATTCACTAAGATTGACGATGAAATCAATAGGCTTAATTTTGAAATGTCTCCCACGGAAATATCAACCAAATGCTTTTCTGAACGAGATAATTTTATGCTACGTCTAATTAGCACAGCTGAATTTTGAATTTTTTTCAAGTAATTAAGTATGTTCGATTGTCTCGGTAATTTAGTGGTTAGCATTTCTGCCTATCAAGCGGAAGGCCGGGGTTCGAATCCTCGCCGGGCCACCGTGCTGGGTAATCGCACGTTAAAAGGTAAGGCCTCGTTGATCCATTGCTCGCACAAGTTTCGACTTCTGAGGGTTGACGTTCGTCAGCTGGTTAACGAAAACGAATAATTTTAGAACAACAATTTAGAACAATTTTTAGAAATTGATATTAAATTATAAGGGTTCTCAAGTATTGCGTTATTTTCAGAACTATCTGGTCCGATTAATTCCGTTAGAAAAATAAAAAAGCAAAAGTGATTACGAACAATCAAAAAATTCAATGAGTTATAAAGTGTGTTTTCATAATTTTTGGATAGAAATGAGATATAAACGAATAAGATCGGCATATTCTCAGAATTCCTGGAAAAAAGCTATCGAATTTAATTCGTTAGATGATTTTGAAAGGGTTGTATAAAATCAGGTTGATCATTTTCCATGAGTTAATTTTTTTCAATCAGCATCGTTATGGAACAGTTTGTTGCTTTGTATCTAGAAGTAATAGTAGTATAAGGACTTTCTAGTAATATTTCTGTGGGTTGAAAAAAATAAATTGAGTCTTAATAATGCTAAAACAACATGTATTATGTTCAAAAGATCACAGTCGCGGGTGGAGCACAGCAACGAAATAGTTTTGTCGCATAAAACTACTGTCATCTACACAAGAGAAACAAAAATGCTAGGATTAAGAATAGATAATTACCTCAAATGGTCAGACCATATTCAGAAAGTTAAGTTGTCTAAAACTTGTTACGCCTTAGCAGTAACATCTAAGCATTGCAGTCAAGAATATAGTCAGACAACTTTACTTCGCCTGTTTTCATTCATCTATGAAATATGCTATAATGCACTGGGGATATGCAGAGTTTTCAAATTACAAAAACGTGCGATACGAATTTTGGGTAATCTTGGTTTCCGTGTTTCATGCAGAGATATTTTCAAATCCTCTAACATATTAACTCTTGTATCTGTGTATATATATGAAGTCGTTTGTTATGTTTTTAAGAATAGGGATATGTTCAATGGAGTGAGAGCTCAGTACTCATATAATACAAGAAAAAAAGATCAGCTCTTACCAAACAAACATGACACATTGCTATACCAGAAAGGTTTATTTTATATGGGATGTATGTTTTACAATAAGATACCTGATATTAATTAAGAGTAGTAGGAATTTGAATACTTTCAAGAAAGAAGTGAAAATATTTCTGATAGAGAAAAATTGTTACACAGTGAATTTTATGCATGTACTTGAATGTTGTTTTGTCTGTTAGTTGTTAGTTCCATTAGTCTAGTTTTTTCTTATATATTTTTAATCTGTTTTTACTTTGACGACATATCTTAACAGTATGTTATCATCCTGTTTCTGAAAGTGAATGAATAAATAAATAAAATATATAAATTTCGGTAATTTTCATGGCTGACGTTGTTGCAATTATTCTGTACCTTCGTCTTTCGAAAGTTACAAACAAATTGTTACAACTGAATCAATAGATGAAAGGCATATGTGCTGGGGGTTTCTTTACAAATTGAGAATTCAAAAAATTTGTCGTCACACGAATGATTACTTCAACCAAATTTAGTCTTGATGAATTCATTAAATGATGTTGATTTAGAAACATAATTATTTTTGTGGATAACGAAGATTCGAGGGACTAGTTTTTGGCTTTTCCTGTTTTAAATGAACAATAGGATCAATTGTGTTTTTGTGATTTTTTCAAAATTTTCACAGACTCAGTAGGCTTCAGAAGAGTTTGTTCTCGTTAGAGATATTCTTTCAGTTGGAATAACAAAAAAAATGATGATTGGTTTCAATTATGTTTTCCTATACCGTTGTTCATAAAAAATATAATCGTTCTTCAGAAGTTTAGTTGTGATTGAAAAGAGAGTGTTATCTTCCTATTTTTCTGTCCAACTTTTTCAGGGCTCATTTTCCCTTATGATTTTTCAAAGTTTGAGGTTAATTTACACAAAATCATATTCTCTGAAGTCTTCAGAATTATACTTCCCACAAAAATATTGAAATGAAAACACAGATGTCAAAACACGAACGAATAACGATTCAAAAAGAGCAGTGTTCTGAATGCTTCGAAACGAAAACCACTTCATAATTCGAATGAAAATGTCATTAGTAGTCATTTTTACTACGTGATGATTCTATTATAGTATGACAATGTGCGTGCACTTTGTTGACCTCTCGCCGTGTTTCGACATTTGTTTGGCGTTTATGGCCAGCGTCAATGAATACTACTTAAAACATCAGTCCAATATCACGTTCCTTTTTCGTTGTGCCAATAAATTATGTTTGTCACGGTTTCTACCAGAAATATTGATATACAACTTTGAACAATACATTAGATAAAAACCGCAAATTAGTTGATTACATGTATTAGAAAAAATGAAATAATTACATGCTGATGAGGTTATTTTCGATGGTATTCTGTGACACGTGCATGTCCAGTGCCGGCCTCACTGTATTGGACGTCCTTATAATTCAGTTAGTATACTACAATATCTTTCTCAAACAGAAATTCAATTGATTACTCTGAGATGAATCATTTCAATCCACAAATATTCTCAGTAACAAGTTATAGGACCCATCAATTCGAAAGTAAAACTGGAGATGTATTACGATCAATTATTGATATTATATTTCCTTGCACTAGGAGATTGAGTTTGAAACCTTCAGGATTTCAAACATGTGATTTTCCTTTAATGTATGGGAAGTGATACTCATAGACAGAGTTTTTTCCATCTCGAATCAATTTTTCTATAAGTTTTCTGATTTTTTTTTGGTCACAGCATCCCATGATACTCCTTTTTTTTTGAGGCAGTTTCTACTTTTTAAAGTTGAAAATCCAAAATGGAATATTCCTAAGAGAAATGCATTGTTCAATTTTGACACAGTAGTGACATACTTTTATGAAAGAAAAATTGCTTGAAGCTCACAGAAATAACTCTACTGGATTCTATTGCGTTCGCAATCTTTCGACATTCTGTCTATGAGATAATTCAATTTTCATTTATTCCGAATAGGCAGATTCAGGTTATTGATCTATTTTTTTGGAGACATGTTTCTTTCTAACAAAACTTTCGAATATCATTACCTAAGTTGGCGCTTTCAAGTTTGTTCCAAGTCGAAATACGCAAAAATCAGCATATTCATAGCGAAAATTTAACTGAACACGAAAATAAATCGAATTCACGGGTTTGAAACATGGAATTCGTTTCATTTCATCATAACCATAATCAAGAAATTATGAATATTTGAAACATGACGTTCATTTCAACTGTTACTGCAACTGCAATAAGACAGTACTTGAGTCAAATGACGACATATCCGATAAGTGAGATATCAAGACATGCGAATGGTGATAAAATATAGCAGCATCCCATAATACAAAGTTTATGTGAACACTTTCGTGTAGTTCGCTTTTCTCCAATTCAAAACTTGAAATTGGTAAGCCCATTTCGTTGAATAAAAACACAATTGGAGATTACTTGTCGAATTCACCTCCACTAAAATCCATTTCGAAACAATTACAGACAGAAATTTTGAAAGGAAAGTCTCTCGATGACGAAACAAAAGTACTGCTATTACCAGTCATCTGTATTACACTGTTATCATTGCCAAATGTGCCAACATTTGTTCTATTAGCAAATCCCGCAGAAATAAATGGACGGCAGCCAAAATTCCACACTAAAAACAATCCGAAAGGTACCGTAAACATCATAGGAGGCGGCAGAGGGCTAAGTCCCTCGTATCCCGAAATAAAAAGCGTCTGAAATTCATCAGCATACTTTACAGATACAAACGGATTCCCACAAAAATACCACTGACGATTTAATGTTACATTCCCACCGTGATTTCCACGAATTTCCACTTTGAAGAAAAAGATTATTTTACTACCCATGCTTGGTCTGTCTGGTCATCTTAAATGCGAATCTCAAAAAATACTTGAGTTTATTTTCAGTTTTTGAGATGAGTAAATTGGATATACTTTCACATGTGTATACAGTTTCTACACATTCTCTTCCATTCAACTTCAACTAATTTTACCAAGCAAAACATTCTCTATTTTGATATTCACCATATATCGATATTTAGGATCTCAAAATTGACATCCTTTCTAGTAACGATAAATGATAAATATTTCATTTTGAATATGGATATTCCAATAAAGAAACGACATGCGATCACCACTGAAATTATATCAGTCATATTCATTCATTGGATATGGTGACAGATGAATAAACCGATATTGTATGAAAACTTCACCCAACAATCTGCAGTAGGAATTTGTTTAGACAACATTGAACCAGTGAATAGGTACATTAAAACATTGTGTATACATTCATATTAGTTCAGCATCAGTTATTCCACTCACGGTCTATATTGGTCCAAACTGAAATTGGTGTATAGCTTATATGATGTGCTACATGTGATTCGATGAACCAGTCAATCCTATTTGTTTGTCAGCCTGGAGATCCGCTGAACGTCTTTACCTATCACCAGTAAAAATCTCCGTCTCAGAAATCGATGTGTCGGAACAGAAGGCAGAATTTGCGAGTCCCATTTCGATGTCGTGAGGCGATATACCATCTTCAAAGGGCATTTTACCAGACGTATTTTCCAACAGGTTGAACAATAGCGGTTGACGTTTCACTTTGGATTTCAGACTGAGAAAGGGAGCATTTTTACATCGAAGAATGCGAGATTGGATTCACCACGAATTGGCCAGTTTACAAAGCTATTGGTCAACAAAATCCAACAGAAATTCTGCGGTTTACATATGAAAGTGGTACTGACGATTCGAGAAATATTTGACTCATTTCATTAGATTTTTGTGAGGTCATGATATAACTTGTAAAAACCAACCGATTGACACTCGCAAATCCACCAACTGCCTGACATGAAACAGTTATGACTCCTCATGAAATCCCGCTATCTCGAAAAATTCAATATCATAGTCCATTGTTTTATTAAATAGGAGCAGAAGTGATACTTTGTATGACGACCATGGAGAATGATGATTATATTATATCAACTACTGACCATATCAATAAAAAATTCGGATGCTGAGGAACTGTCCAAAAAGTCTTTCCCGCTTCGAATATCAACTTTTTCTCTCTAGCCATAGTGACGCAAAGAAAGACACCTAATTTCATGACAAATCAATCTCTCATATTTGGATTTTGATGTAAATTTCTTCAGTAGTTATAGATTACTAGCTCTTGGTTTTTAGAAAAACTCAAACTCTACTACTGAAGATTTGTCCTCTTATTCTACTAATTTTGTAGCCGGTTATGTTGACAATGCGTTCAGAGTTCTAGCCGATTTTATGCTCTGCTACAAACTTTCGACTTAGTTTGAAGCTGAAGAAGTTTTTCCAACCAATTTTTCAGTTGGCAGTATTATTCACATTTTTATATGCAGCTGTGGGCTTTTTTCATTCTAATAAGTTTTCAGTTATCTCTATTAATATATTGTCAATTTTTGTGTTGGATATTCCTTTAACCAATAATGAAAGTGGTTATAAAATGTTGTAGCCATTTTGTCAACTTTTGGTGGAAATGTCGTTAATAGTGAATGAAAAAATAATTTCGAGCCCAATCGCTTGAGGTATTCGAAGAAATATTAGCAATCAACTCTGACCATGGATATTGAAATGAAATTATTGACAACACCAGTTATTCACTCTTTAGGCTTTTTAGCGAAATAACCCTGCAGTTAATCATTATGGCTGAGCTGTGCACCTCTTTCCATACTTGTTCTTGAATTCAAAGAAATAACACAATACAGGCGTTTCACCTCTTTTGCGACAATGACACGGAAAACTCCAATGCATTTTGGAAAAAACGAGAACAATTCTAGGCCGTAGATTCGAGATAACATAATGTATGCGAACTGCTTTTTAATTGAGGGATTTACTTGTGAACAATACACGATTAAATTAAATTGTAAAAACAAAAGATGCGGGTGCTCGTAGAACTATTTTACGCAAGAATATTTATAATGGCAAGGTAAAATTGAAATGTTTGAAAAAATGATACAAGGTTCTGACCGGAACGCAGCAATTGACCCAATTTATTTTAAATGCAAGAGCACTGTGGGATGGCTGCACTGGCGTAACAACTTAATTTCCTACCGGGTCATTCACGAAACATCTAGTGGATACTAGAAATGTTCCGGTATGGAGAACTGAATCATCGTTTTTCTTATGGAAATTTCAGTAAAGACGCACTTCCTAGATCATTTGAACGATAAATGAAACTGAATTGACCTCAACGTTTCGGATTCCTTGCGAACCATCTTTATCATATTGATGAACTGGTAGAAATTCCGAGAGGAGAAATGCAGGAGTTTGAGTGATCGTTATTGAGGTGATGAGGTCAGATCAGTAATTGACTGATTGGAAGAGTCTCTCAAAAACATTTTTCAGATTACTTAGTACTGACAAACCGTCTCCACAATATTGAGGACTATTTGGTTTTCAACAATTGGAAAATATCTAAATGACGCGGTTTTTCTGAATTGTATATTCGCAAAGTTTCAAAATACATTCATTGGTTCTCTACCTATAATCTGTTATAATTTTGCTATTCTTGATTTTTATAAAACAGCGTGTTCAAGAACCTGAACAAATTTGTTGCCTAAATTTTTCTTTTCAAAATTTACTTAAAGTACTGTGATAAATTACGGGAAATGGTTTCATGATAGTATATCATATATAGCAAATATAATTCCTACTATCTTCAGGAATATTAAAAATTCTCTTCGAGGTTTACCAAGATAATCCGCTAAATAATATAATATGCCTGATAATACGAGAATTGTGATAAAGCTCAATGCAAAGCTGGAAAACAGGATAATAGGTTAGGCCTTGATAATAATTATACCATGACACAAAAACATATTTTTCAGACTGATAGAGATCAGGGTGAATTTTTAAACAGACGAAGAATCCTTTTCAGCTCCTAAAACCGAATCTTAATCATTTAAATTAGTTGAATTCTTTTTCGAATGCTTTCAAGTTTATGTATGAGTCTCGCCAACTCTTTGAAATGTATGACACCACCAATATCATTGATATATACTATATACGATGAACTTGCGCAATATTGCCCAATTATATCATTCTGATTGAATGCTTTGTTTTCTAATGAAACAAATCCAGTTTATTGTATAACAACTGCAGGCATGACTAAGCACATAACAGATCCAAAGTTGGATTCATGATTCAAAGTAGTCTTGGTGGGTTTTTAAATCCTTGATTTTTTAGCAACTCATCTATAGATAGACTGTAGTTTCAAAACGAAATACTCGTGTTTGATACACTTGCGAAAGATAACGATGTATCGTTCGATATATTCTAACTCATAAAAAATGAGGCGCAAAATGTCTTATCAGTGGATAAAATAGACAAATATGACTAGGTACACACGTACATCGTTTTCATATCATAATTTATTGCAATCTCATGGCCGAAAATTTTTAATTGCCACATAAATGGAATTGATCACTTTCAAAAAAGTTGTTTTGTTGTACGGAACAAGGTTAAAACTTCACAGAAGTTTTGACTTTTTAGGGCAGCCGATTGTAGAAGCACTGGCCAAAGGAAAAATGAGTTGAAATTTCCAATTTCGAAACAATCGCTCGTTTGCATATTATGCAACAACAAGTAATAAAAACAACAGATTAGGGGTTCAACACTTTTCAATAAAAAGTCAAACTATATATTCAATTCAGCGCTGAGTAGTGCACGTCTGAATATAACAAAATATATAACGATAAAATTCACCTCAAATGACAAAATCGATCCTTTCATTTATGTACGCAAATCGATTGATGACTAGGTTTTTGTCCACACTTCGATGAACATATAACAATACTCATCCATTATGGTATATTCTAGCAAATACCTGAGCTAAAAACAGTTAAGGACTAGTACCTTTACCAAATCTTCCACTGTTGTGATGTATATTATAGCTTATGAATTTGTGAACTCAAAGAAATTCTCCATCAGAAAAATCTTGGATAAACGGTCGGATCCAAAGTTACGAAGTCAAATGAAGCAATTTCCATTACCCAGCCAGAGAGGACACAGGTTGGTTATCGAAAGAACGAACTAAGAAATTAATATTTGATCACCTCAAATGATCATATAAGACAATTCCAAAATTACAATAAATTATTATTGAACCGATGCTGAACTAGAGTCTTGGATATAGGTATTTGATGATATACTAAATTTTAATGTGCCCTTTTGTGATCGAGGTACAAATCGTTGTTGCACTTGACTTTGCAGATATAAGCACCTAAACCAGCTCAGTCAATAATATAATAATTGATGTTTATTCGTTATGAAAAAATTCAGTTTTTATTAACCTCGAGTTATCTACTGAAGGTTTGGAAAATGTGATAGATATTCATCTGTGAAAAACCAGACTCGAAAATATTCGCAACAAAATCTGGGTATACAAAGCCACACATAAATCAACCTGTCATTCAGACAAATACCCACTCGATGAAATATTTTTTGTCAAGTTCACTGCATGACTTCTAGGAGAAATTGGCCGTTTATTCATCATGCGTGACTATTTAGGATGTGTCAGTTGAATGTGAGCTGTTTAAAAATAAAACAAGTAGATTTTGTTTGGAACTATTTCGAAAGTTAATTATATTATCTATTTAAAATTTCACGGACACGGTGGAAAATTCTGAGTGTTATTTTTGAATTTCGTGGCAACCGTAAGCCGAAAAATTTTTGGTCCATTATAAAAACACGCAATTTGAGCACCAATGGAATATTTGAATGGGATACCAAAACTCGAACGACCGAAACACTTTCTTGAATTTAAAAATATCAAAAACCCTGTTTACCGTAAGGAATTCTTAGTCAAATCCCACATTCCCTTTGTGGTTCATTAGATCAGAATGGATATATTATATATTCCAGACAACTAATTGACTGTTATAATGTAACAATCAGCTTATTTGATCGATATTCGTGTCAGGGTTGATTATGAATATGCTTGCATAAAATGATGTGAAATATTTTGGGAAACTCTTTCTGGTTCATCTTTTCCAAAATATAAAAAAACTATTTCTAAAATTTTCGAATTGCCAATATTTTTTGTTTTTCTGTAGAAGTTCTATATTCAAGTTTTATAATGATTCGGAGAAGGAAAAGTCAGATAAACACACCAAACCAATATTCGTATACCTAATGAAGTGTCCTGATGGATTATCATCATGAAATCTGCACATCGAGATGAAACAATACAAAGCGTGATTATAGGGCCAAAAAAAATCAGCCTTTGGTTATTATTATTCATTAACCAGATAGGTTCGATAAACGATTGTTTGAATAAGCTCTAGCCATTGCCATAGCTTGTTTCTATATATTTGAAATTTCAAATGTCATGCACTTATACATTTCAGTATTCAGCATATTTGCATTGATAACCATTCTTGAATAATTCAACAAAATCATACACGCTGAATATTCGTTTCTTGTGAAAATGAATCTAGAAATAAAGGTGAGCTATTGTTCACCTTCCGGATATCATTTTTATTCTTCATTATCAAGTCAAATTTCTGGAGTTTTGTTTTTCTAATCATATAATTCTATCTAAACCAATAGTTTCTGATATCACATGGAAACTTACTTGAACTCAATACAAGGAATATTTCAATTCGGAAATCTGGTGTAGACAACACACACCAAAAATCTCAAATTTTGAAATCTCCAAGAAATTCACGAATTCAATTAGAAATCTTGGAATCCAAGGGTAAATCCTGATATCCTAGCAGAAATCTCTGAATTCTCGAAGAAATGAAAAATTCTAGCTGAAATCCAGAAATCCTAGACGAAATCTTGAAATTCCAGATGCGATCTCAACGCAGCGCGTTTTGAGCAGTATCAGTTTGTGTTAACTTTATTGAAATACCTAATGAAATTCAAGAATCTCAGGTGAAATCAGAAATCCCAATTTTATAATGAAATATAGAAATTCGAGTATAAATTCTAAAATCGACGGAAATCTAAATGAAATCCCCGTTAGAAAATTTGGTGTACAAATTTTACAGAAGTGAAACACTCCTTGAGTTGTGTGAGTTCAATAATATTTGTTTTTGTACATGCCGAACAACATTATTTCACGAACTACTGTGAATGATGAATAGAGACACAAAATTTTGCGTTGAGTCATTGCTCGAACTATAATCATTCTCCATATTCGATGGAAAACATATGGGCAGAGTTCAACTTTATAATAACAAGGACCGTACACATGTAATCAATGAGTTAGTATTTTCAGTAGCTATACTCCATGCTACATATACAGATTCATATATACTATTTGCACTTATAATACTTAGATACCACTACTGGAGTAGATTATGCTCTAATACAATATTTTTTTTTGTCATATTCAAGATAGAAACTAATTGAAACCTTTCAAAGCATATTGTTCTAAAACGATTATGAGTAATCCTCTCTATGAGGATAAAGTTCAGTTTATTACTGGATTTATGATAACGTATTCAAAACAGGGGCATAGACTCGGGTAAAGGTCCCTACAAATGCTTACTATATATGTCCTCCATCCGATATATCCTTACAATTGGGAGAATTCTCAGAAATTTTCGATTAGTTGCTCATAAAATACTTTGTTCCCTTTGAAGTTCCATATATTATCTTTCAAAAATTAGTCAACTAATTGTTTCATGACTTTTTTTACGGAACATCTTGAATGAAATGAACCGTTTCCTGTCACATTGGCCTAGAAATGAAATTTGAATGAAGTAGATCATTTCAAGACGTCCAATCAAACACCGAACCGTATATCAGCGTATCAAAGTTGTGAATAATACGCAGATCTCCTGGATTCTACAAATGAGAAAATCGATCACAGCAGTATTCTTTGACCTATTGCGAGACCTACATCGTGCAATTCGGCAAAAGGGGCTAATTCTGCTGAACGTTCGGAATTAAACGTGCCACAGATCGAAATCTTGCCAAATCATAGTAATTCAGCTTATTTCTCGCTGATGCTATCTTTCCCCTTCATTAACTCCTATATTTTATAGGCAGATATCCCCAGTAATAGTAATCGATCGTTCCGAGCAGTAGGATTTGGTACAGCTATTATCTGATCTTTTTCGTGCCCCAGAATTGAAGGGTTGGGGTCATCTGAAATTCAGTTGGTGTACTGGGCCAGTAGCAAGCATCTGAGTCTAGCAGTGAAATGGGTCATTTTATAAATAAATTCGGTACCTTGACATTTGTGTCCAATTGGCAGCCTGGTTAGATAAAGTACCCGGTAGCACAGCTCACTGTGACTGGCTCACAGAAGATTAGATAATGGTTGATGGTCGTGCTTTATGGGAGCACCACTGAAAACATGCCGTATGTCAAGTAACGCCCCAAAAAGCTGTTTCTGCCGACAGGGCAGTCGGTGTAGGACAGGACTAAGTAGCTATCTCGCCCCACCAGCCACTACACGAATATTTTACTATATTTAGTTAAATCAGCTGAGCGGCATGTGATATTTTGCGGTAGGCATAATCTAGCTGCGCATAGATGACATATATATCTAGTTCACTAATTATTGAGGAATGGATTTCGTGATTGGTACTTACCAGAAGCGTATAAAACGATGAGAAAATATAACTTCTAAGTAATAAAAATAACCAAACTATACAATTAGATATAAAAGTAGAAAAATATAAAAGATGTGGACTAGTACGATCACTTGCAGCACTCGCGTTCGCGCTTTGCGCTTACAATAACGACCGAAAGCTCGGCCGTCGATATATAACGCGGTCCTCGGCTCTGGCCGACGTCACGGGTGACGTCACGGCGTAGTTGCCACGGTAACGGTTTGTTTAGAAGCGCCTCCCGTTTTTCAGTTGCGTCATCAGTGCATTCTTATTGCCCCCGGGACGTGGAGGATCATTACCAGTTTTCAGGAAGGATATTCGGCTTGTGGAAGTCGGAGCTGGGGGAGGGAGAGCAATTTGGGTTCCTGCAGATTTAAATGCTGAGAATCCTCACGTGGCATTTTGCATCAGTATATGGAGTGAAAACTCTGACTGAATATCAAAGGTGTACCCCGAGAAACCGTTGTTGGTCCTTTTATGTTTACTTTTGTATACCAATTCAATTTTTTTTTAACGTCAATTTTTTCTGAGTAGATCTTTTATGAAAGCTGTTGATATTTCATGCTGAAAAATACAAGAGTTAGTAATTCCTTTACCACTTCCATATTTCCAAAGCCGATCACAGACTTTACCAAATATTTGGGATGGTTGAAACTCAACTTTGTGAAAATGTCAATCGACAATAGTAGTCCAGTCTATGACCATTTTCCCGTGTATTTATTCCATACAGCACCGATTCGCATGAAAATTTGGATTCAGGATCTCTTTTTCAAAATCTACCCTGCGCCGTGGGTTGCTTTCTCCCTGGGAATGGATGCCACCCTTTCTTGGGGGTGAGAATTTTTTTATTGGAAATGAGTGCGAAATCAATAGATTGACGAATTCTGAACACTTTTTGTTCAATGAAGTTTTTTCTGAAAAGCAATACTTTTCGACTTATTCGCGAGTGAAATTGTCGGTTTTCAGGCAAAAAAAAAACACGTTTTCAGATCCTTTTTCGCGAATAACTGGAAAAATATGCATCTAATCGAAAAACCTGCAAAGAGCAAAATTATAGATTTTGAAAAAAACAATGACTATCGTTCATCTGTGATGTATGCAAAACCCACTACAAACTGAATAATTGCTTGTTGAAAGTTGATTGGTATTTTCGAACACCAAAATTGAAAGTTTCTACGTACAATAACCAAAAACCAATGCATTTTTCGGAAAAAAACTCATTCGGCCTTTTTTGAAGTCCTTCAAAAATCCTTCATTTTTGTTATTTATAAAAGTTTCTAGCATCGAAACTGACAGAGGTATGAAGGAAATAATGTTGAATCCTATTTTTTCGTTGAAAAAAAATTGTGAATAACTCATCCTCTCTTCCCCCCCTCTGAAAAAAATCGTTGTTACTCCACAATTCACTTCATTCATGTTCTTATGATGAGTTCTAAGTTTTTCATCAATTGAAAGTACGTAGTACTGAAGGTTATTCTTCTCTGAAAATTTTGGGGTTTAATTTTTTTCTGCAGGATGAAAATAGAGTAAGATATGGTCAGTTAAATATTGTGAGGGTTCGCGCAAAGTACCTTTTTTAAGCCCTTTCAGCATGAACCTTTTCAAAAATATAATCTGAAACACAAAATTATGTGAATGAGCTTATAGCTCTTGGAAAAAGCTACAAAATACTTTTTTGGTGGATTTGATTGCTTAAAGACTAAGCGAGTTATGGGAAAAAAACCAAAAACAATTTTTGTAGAAATTAGAGCATGTACATTACTATATTGAAGAATACACATAGTAACTATATTTCAGGCCTAGTGGAACTATATTATATGATATATAATAAATAAATAAATGGAGTGCCGAGAAAATTCGATGAGACAATTGAAAAGTCTAAATGTATTATTAAATAAAAGTTGTTGAAAAATATTTTAAATACATTTGAAGATGATTTCAATCGATCACACATCCAAATCTAGACTTAACCTTCTTTAAATGGGGTAGTTTTCACCCTTAACAAATAAAAAAAAAACCCTGAGTACAGAGGTAACTTTAAATTAGAGTCTCAATCTGAATTTTCAAACAGTTGGGTTTCCCGGTTACTCAATAACAATTTCGATATAATTTTTTTATGAAAACTATCCTAAGGGTGGTTTTTAGGGGTCGAAACTGTTTAATAGATCAGAAATTGTTTATCAAGGTTAATTCAACGTATTTACAGATGACTGCACGCTCAAAACTGGTATTTTAATTTTTTTTTAATGGGGGTAGTGTTCATCTCTGATGAATAAAAATCAACCCCAGGCACAACCTCAACTTTGGAGTAGATGGTAGATAGAAGCTAAATCTCAAATTAAATGCAAATAGATACTGAATAAGTTGAATAACTGCCAAATAATAACATGTTAATTATTATTTTCTGATGATTTTCTGTCAGAAGGGGGGGGGGTGTTAAGGGCTGACACTGATTACTGAACCATAAATTATATTGAAAATTATCAATTGATTGATTTTACTGATATAAAAATTATTTCAGTTTATTACATGCTCCAATCTAAAATTTTGATATTTTTTTTCGAATAGGGGTAGTTTTACCCCTCCTCCAAAAAAGCAACCCTCGGCACAGGGTAGATTTTGAAATAGAGGGTAAGTAGAACCTATATCCAAATTTTCATACGAATCGGTGTTGTATGGGATAAATACACAGCTTACACTTTTTTTGAATCAGGGAAAGTCAGTCCAAATTTTAATCTTTTTACAATGTTTTATTAGTAAAATTTCAACTGTCAACCCAAAAGGGCACTGACTTTAACTTTGATGTTTATTCAGTGTAATGTCTCACGATTATTTGTTATTGTGAAGATCTTCCTGTAAATACCTAGACGAGTAAGTAATTCAATTCTAACCTTTAATCCAATTTTCGACTTTTACTTACTTGCAGGTATATCACTGAAGATGGCTTAGTAGCCGAAAGGGCTCTGCGATTTTTAAATAAATTTATTTACACGAAATACGACTTTCCCTGATTCATCGTGTATGCAGCACCAACAAATCTCACCTACACTTTTTTTACCGTCATAGACTGGAGTATAGATCGTTTAAAATTATTCATTATGAAAGACGATAAAGCATTTTGTCGTCGTGTGTATACACGCCTGCTATTGGAAAAGTCTTCATGCCATACACAAGAAGTGTGACAGATCGAATAGGACGAACGCTAGACAAACACGATATAATATCGATACTGAGGCTAACATGAACCCTCAGAGAAAATCTAAGGTCAGCTGAGATCTAAGAGAGCCGTGGTTAACACCAGGTGTGTACTGAATTCCGTGTAGCTGTGAGTCGGTCTACATTGGAACCAAAAGAAGCATTAAGTCACGTATCTTTATAGCAATTGAAGCCTAGGATAGACAGACAAGTCGGCAGCAGCAGAACTCGCACTCCGAGAAGGAATCACGTAATTGCAATTGACGTCACTCGAGTGCTTGACAGGACTCGGAGCTGCTATCCTAGATTTATAATCTCATTCAGTATCAAACTCCTAACCATTCAAACGAAAGAATGGTATCTGGTACAATGATTTCATTGTCACCCGGTATATCCCCGTGAACAAAAAAAACCCATCTCAGGAATCAGTGGGAATAAATTTCTAGCTGACGTTGGGATATGCAAATATGATTACATCTCTCGGAAGTTTTCCGAAATAGGTTCATGATGAAAAAGAAACTCGATAAAAACCCTCTCGATATAAACTTATTCCGAAACAGCCAGAGTACTTGAAAACAAAACCAATTTTCGCAGTGATGTACAAAATTCCAAATTAAGATCGACAGGCCTTCTGAGATCAGATACAGAGCAAGGAGGGAAATGCGACATTTCAAAAGGACATCCGAAACAACTAATATTGACTTAACAATGCAATACATCAGTCGATTAGATATTCCGTATACAGACTAGATCACAAGTTGAAAGTCCAGAAATGATCTATGGGCTCATGCGATTAGGAATCCCGCCTAGAAAATTGCCTCGATACGTATACAAAAAAGCAAGATTGACTTTTTCTTTTTCATTTCCAGGGGATGGAAAATCCAAAAAATGGATGGATAGACATTCACCCTTTCAAAAAACATTCAATGAATAGTTATGAACAAATTTAACTGTCCTGAAAGGGTTTCCAATCTTTCATAAATGAGTTGATAATAGTTAATAGTAGGAAAATTCTTCGCACAGATTCTTGGAAAGGACAAAATTTGCAATGAAATACTTTTTATCACCGAAACTCCAGAACTAGTATTTAGGCCTCCCATCCACTGGGAGCGGAAAGCTACGAAGTACGAAGTAACGAATTTGTGCGAACGCCGTTCTCACGAAATCATGCGATGAATATCGTTCATTGCCTTAGTATTCGCCCGAATTCGTAGCAGGCGAGAACGAGTTTTTTGATTATTCTGATGAAGAATTTTTTGCTTTATCACCGTTGATTCATCGTCGTATCAGGCACAGGTAATATCGACGAAGGCGGAAAATGTGGGTAAATCCCATTTACGGAAAAATAAAGGAGTTCGGTAAATTTTCTCATCTGTGGCATGGTATTCAAATCGACAATGACCACTTTTTTTATTTCCGAATGGGAAGGACACACTTCAATACATTCGTGACTACATTTCTTCCAATCTCGAAAAACTCAGCAATTTTTGAGAGACAATCTCTCCACAAGAACGGCTGGTTGTTACTTTTGCGTAAAATGTATAGAAGACGCAGAGATGTGTTACGAAAATTCCCCCATCAAAACGCTCATCATCCCTTAGGGATATAATAGATAATGAACTCATGAGAAACTGAAAGTCATTATCATGAGTACCTGTTGTTTTTGGTTTCAAGCATTTAATTTCTTCAAGTTCGAGAAGTTTTTCATCAATGTTTGATAGTTCTTTTTTCGAGTAACATTTTTTCTTGGGTGGGCTTTCGAACCATTTCTTGGCGCTTAAGGTGGTGAATGTTTGCTGGTGACTATCAACATTCTCACAATGAGACCCTGAAGATGGCGTACTTGTTCGAGAAGTTGAAGATGAATCCACATCAGTTAACTGCTCATCCAAATCATCATTTGCAGCACCGACGCTGACCATATTAGTATCTTCAGATTCAACGAAAGCAGCCCTACTATCCATTTTTCTTGGTTTAATTGTGTCTGCTAAAATGATAGTTGGCTAAAAAAGGGCCATGAAGGTGGTTGACATACATCTATACCACCACCAGTTTTGTGTTTCATATGTTTTATGAATTCCTTTCGAAAAGTGTCTCGCAAGCCCCTCCACCTTTTCTCAACGCCTTCATCTGGAACAATTTCTTTTAAATTCAATGCACCTTCATCAACAACACGATCTATAATTTAAATTATTCCTCTAGAGATGAAACCCAACTGTTTCGTTTTGTTGCATTTTTCTTCGTGGACGTGAATGGTTCCAAGTTTTGAACAACACTGGAATAAGAAGTGAAATATTAGGAGAAATGATTTCGCAGAATTTTCAAAGGTGAACATTACTTATTCATGTTAAAAGTTTCAACTCCGAAAGTCCTTAATAACTTCTCCAAAAGGAGGCAGATTCATTGTATATATCTATTCATTCCTTCATCTTTCAGGTATATTTGAAATTTATTATAATATTCAAACACAACTCACAATTTGAAGAAAAAGTCAATAGAAGGGAAAATGGAAATTCCCTGACATCAAGATCTGTGATGTAAAACTTGTTAGAAGGTAATTAATAAATGTAAATATATAGCAATATTTGTACCTACTTGGTAATTTCATTTCAGTTGCAACCTCCTTCCACAGTTGTTTTTGTACATACCGCATATGATAGTTACTTTCCCGTTGGTCCCACAGATATTTTCTTTCTTGAACGAGCAAAATTAAATTTTCACAGTCCATTTTTGTGGCTTTTCTCGCACTAAATCGTAATCAAATACCAGCAGAACCGGATCGGTTCGCACTTCGCACCTACCGATCCATGTGTTTGGATCGTTCGTGCGTTGTCGTGCGAATTCTGACGAATTGATTTCGCAACTTACCGCAGCTTTCCGCTCCCAGTGGACGAGAGGCCTTTCAACCATTTTTCCTACTACTACTATATACTATATACTACTCCCATAGATCTTTATTCTCACTCGTGCAGAAAGTTACTTTCCACACGTATGTCAACAAGCTGACAAACCCGTGGATCCTGTGAGATTTAGGCCCGGTCTTTTCACCTCCAGATATCCTACAGATAAACTAACTGACGGTTAGAATTTTCTTTTGTTTATCGTTAAGTGATAATAAAAGCATATTCTAACATTCAGTCAATCTATCCTTAGGATATCTGGAGGTGAAAAGACCGGGCCTTAAAGATGTTATAATTATCAATTAGTCATACTTATTGATATTATTCTCATAAAAACTGGATTGAGAACAGATTGTGCATAAAAATTGAAGAAAAAAAAATCGAATTCACAACCTGGCATTCATCCCACCAGATACTCTACCAACTGAGCTGATTCCGATTTGGGAATCAACGTTATCAGAGATATGTAGGTGCTTATATAAGTCGATTTTCATTAATCTAATCATAATTTATCCTGTATTTTCATTTTATTGAAACGAAATTCAGCTATTTTGCAACGGAAACATAAAACTGTTAATTCAAAATTATTTCAGTGGTTGGTTTTAATACGAAACAATATTCAAACATAAAAACGAAAGATTAGTCAGGCAACTCAATATACACGATCTGATATATAAATATTGTTTAATAAAATAGGCGGTCGTAGGAAAAATATTGAACATTACTAAAGGAACAACGTGTCGTTGGAAAATAATTTTCAAATTTCAATAAAATTAGCGAATTGGTAATGAACAATTTTTTTTAAAATTCCATTGATTTGTAAAATGAACTCTCCAACAAAAGCTATCAAAAATATTACGATACGTGGAGAACTACAATTATACTTTACGAAATTTCATCATACCGTTGTTTAGATGATATTTCATACTCTATTATTTTTTAAATGTTAATACTAACAAAAAATATTGATGTAATTAAAATACTATGCATCTATGTAATTTTCAAATTTACTATGTTACTCGTTTCAAAAATGTTCAACAATTGGGAGAATAATAATTTGTGTAGAAAAATTTTTTTTCGTCAAAAAAATCAACAATTTTTATTGTTCTGCAGTGTTTTTTGAGTGTTTCAATTATTTGAAGGAAATATCCCGGAATCCTTTTTACAGAAATTTATTGATTTTAGATTCTTTAAAAAATATGTAAAAAAAATTTTTGGTTAATATTTCATTTGTTCAATTTATATTACTTCCTTTAGTTTCAGCCCCTATTTTTGATTTTTAATGCTTTTAGCAATAACATTAAAAAAATAACAGCTTCTCGTAAAGTATACTCTTGTAGTGAAGTCTCCTCGAAGCGAATTGTTTTTGCAGATATGATGATATCAGTTGACTTTGAAATTTCGAAAAATGCAAAGCATACAATTTTAATTTGTTATTCGGTAAGTGGATGATGACCAAATGTTTCCACAGAAAATTCGTGGAAAAGTAATTGTCTTTTCCGAAAATAACGCAGAGATATTCCATACTTGGAACGGGTGATGAAACGACTTACTTTAAAATCTCGGAACCAATTTTCCAACCCAGATATTGTGTGCAGAAGATATTTTTTTTTGGGATTTTCGAAGCCATGTACTGAAAAAAAACTCACATAACGGTCCCATTTCGCTTAAAATCCAAGGTAAGTTGAAGAAAATGGTGAATTTTTACGTGACCCATATTTACTGAAGAAAACAACTTCTCGCGCTTAGGATGAGTTTTGTTAGGTGGTGAGATATATTTTTTTCTATTTGTTAGTTTCTCTCGATCGATTAAAGTATGGAAAATCTGCCCTTACTTGTCGATACTACAGATTTCTGCATTTTTGTTCTATACAGTTTTCTGGGATACATTCAATTTTGCTTAGAGTTGGGGTCAACAATCGGCTACATGAATGTAGCGCAATAGTTTTTGGTTTATCCTACATGCATGTCGGTGCTTATCTAAACTAATTTCTGTAATGTGCATTAAGTGTTGTCGAGTTATTTGAGACATACTGACCTCCCTTTTTTGACAGCCTTATTTGTAAGTAACTATTGAATTAGATTAGTGGTGGATGTTACTTTTCTCCACAATTTTCTAGACGAGATTCTGAATCATATTAGTCCTGAATCATATTTTTAGGACCACTATCAAGAAATTTCTTGATTTCCAACATGTGAGCTAGACTGATAACTGACAGTTTCATTTCTGCTGAGTTCAAGAAGTTGAAATAGGTCGAATGTTGAATAATTAATTCCAAATGAAAATTTCAGGAGAATATATGGCCAGAAATATGGTTTGAACGACGTTATTTTGTGGTGGATAAATATTTTTTCCGTACTTTTCTGGGTTTCTTACTTACCACAATCTGAAAAAAAATAGAATCAATATTCTATACAAGTGTAGAAGGGCCTTTTTTTCTCGGATTGATTGAAAATCTGTTGTACACTTGTATAGATATTATTTCTTATTTTTCAGATTGTGGTAGGTTAGAAACAAAGAAAACTAAGGAGATAATGGGCAGAAACATTCGAACTGAAATTGAAAGGTGGGAAATGGTATGTGGAAAATAGCACATTTCAATCTTGACAATATTAACATCAACGATTTCTTGTTCTGTTCTGAATATCTTTAAGAAATATTGGAATGAATTCGATTGCTCCAAATTAGCAGAAATATGTTGACGATGTGAAACTAGATATATTCATTATTAATTTGTCCTAATATATCCTTGATCAACACGTCAGTAATATTCGAATGATCAAATTCTCGACAGAACCAATCAAATTTGCATGATGAGCTTTTGTTTTACGCTCTATTTGAGTGGTGGTATAGATAGAAATATGTCTGTCTATAAGTTCTTGATAATGACTTTAGCATAGGGGTCGAGACGTTGAACATTTCAACATTGTTCACGCGATAAAATTCCCGAAAGGATTCTGGTAACGAACTACACTCATGGAAACAGCATTCTTTGGAATAGGTTACATATGAGTGTCATCCATACTACTAATAAAAAGAGGTGACGTTTTAACTTTGTTTGTTGGAAGGGAGTAATTTTCAGAAATAATGATCCGATCATGAAAATTCTTCCTCCAAGAGAAAGCTACACTATTATTAATGAAAATAATAATAATCGTATTATCTATTCATCAACGTACATATTATCATCACAATTATATAAGATGAAAGATAACAGGTGAAGTTGATGAAAGGGCGAAGTGTGAGCTGAAGCTTCTTTTCAATTCAACCGCAGGGGCAACTACAAATTAGAAAGAGACCATGTATAATTGAATCAAGGTAAACGAATATCAGTATATTGATATTAAACACTATTCAGTTATGCCATTGTTGTACATGAAAAAAAAATACATTCTGTATCATCTGCTTAAAGCTTTCATACATCAATATTTGAATGAACAGTAATTCTATATTAGCGATCAGGGCAATTATTGAGAGAAGGTCCAGAGAAGATGTGGATTTTCTTTAAATTTTTTCTTAAAATTATACAGGGAGTAGTTCCAGAATTCGGGAGGAAGTTGATTGTAAAACTTTGATGCATTGTATTAAGGAGTGAAATCGGCTATATTTTATTATGATCGAACAAAAAATTCGGATTTTCAGATCGCCATGTTTTAATTCTCCTTTTTCAGCAGTAGAACTGGTGAGGAAAAATCACTAAAGAGATAAGTAACAAGAAACTGGAACTTGATGATAATTTGAGTACGTCGAAATTTGTATCCTGGATGCTACTGACTGTTCCGTTCATGTCTGTTATGAAGAATTTTTCATGGTGTTCAGGAACTGAGTGAAAGTTCGCTTCATTTATAGATAGCAGATCTCAGGAAATTTTTTCAATGATTTTTACATTAATGTGACATGAGTGAGATATTCCGAAATATACTGGTGCAATTATCAAGGTACAGTAAATTGTGTGAAGTTACAATGAATTATTATCTATCAGAGTTCCATCCTGAAGTCCCTTTCAAGTCAACATTCAGAGCATAATCTGCTCTTTGAATTCCGATGCTAACTCTGAGCTCTTTCTTCGTATTATATGATCAGGTGTTGAAATTTCCAGAGATATTTTCCTGGTACGTGAATGAAAAGAGAAGTTTTCCGAATCCCACTTCTGGTTTTTTATCTCGAGTGAATGGTTCCCAATACACGAAACACGCCACGTGAAAAGTTTCGAACTCCATGCGAGACTTATCAAGGCGTTGGGAAACGCGTTTGTTGTCGGCAGATTCCATAAAAGTGGAAGTGTTCTTTGCATATTGAACGAATATAAGAAATAACTAACAATGTGAACGTAATTGAGTAGGACCCGAGAGCCGTACCGAAGAGGCCCGGGTATAATTCTGGGCGCTATATCGATTCGCGGACCGAACTTTGACATTTTAGCGAGAGAAACGGCCTGACGTCAAACCGTGCTCTAGAATGCATCCTCTCCTGCAGGAGTCGCAGAATTCATTTTATCCCGTTAGTGGCCTACAAAGCACCGATAGTCCTATTCGTTTCCAATAACGTGCAGAGCGGCGTATTGTACGGGGTAAACCAACCGTGGAGTCACTAATTATGGGTGGAAAATGTTATTGAGAATCTGAACACAAATACATTCTGTAGAACTTTTTTAATAGGATGATTCCCAAAAACCCAGAAAACACAAATACATCGCCAAGATATCGCGAGGATGTCACGGTGTGACTTGCAATGTTACATTTCAAGTTGAAAGGGTATTGTATACATCGCAGCGTTGGAATTTTGTCACACTCAAGTTTTTCGATGTCTCCGTGATATGTATTCCGCGATGTCGTTACGATATATTTTCCATATATATCGCTGCTATATGTATTTAGCATGTAACGACAATATGATCTTTGCGTTATCGCAGTAGCATGAAATATACGAAGAACTGTTCATTGTCGTAAATGAATGATAACTGAAAATAAATATATATTCAAGAAATGATAAAATTCCTTTGAAGGAATTCCGGAAGTTCTAGACAGCATATATATATATATATATATATATATATATATATATATATATATATATATATATATATATATATATATATATATATATATATATAACTGATACCCATATTAACTAAATATCAATTCGATAACCTTTACATCTGAAATATCAATAAATATAATGTGTGAAACTAACTCAAGTTAGCTCAGTGTAATCGACTGAATGTATGACAATATAAAATTATGCTTGATTTGGTGCTCGAATTTGACTTGTTGGCGATGGTACATAGTTAATGTCCCTAAGACATCTTGAATAGAATGTCCCCTGGATATCTCAATTATTACGTATCATCATCACATCTAGCAGATATCGCAGTGATGTGATGAAATGATATTACAACTCTAGCCTCATTATTATATAACGGAGATGCCAATGTCACAGAGGTGTTTGCTGAGAAGGAGGCCTAGAACCTTCATCATTGACAACACTAGCCCTTAACTGGTAACGTGGAATTTTGAAACACAACTGGTAACGTGCAGTCTGTGAGACTGACACGTTTTGGAAGCAAAAAAAAATCTCCAATGATATTTTTTTCAAAATATATATTATGAATACTTAGGTACACATTCTTTTGATATATTTTTGCATAAAAAAACGAACAAAAACTTGAACAAAATGATTTCGCAATAATCTTTCTAAACTATAACGGAAATCGGTAGTGATTTTGGAACGATCCACAAAAAAATTAAAAATCATTCAAAACAAATTAATTTTATGCATAGTATGATTGATAATGAACGAAACGCAGTATCTATAAAGGAAAAATATCAAAAGGTGTTTATTGGAACTAACAAGTCATGAATTTAAGTTTTTTTTTGAATAATTGTTGCATTTTGTAGTCTGACTGTTGTGTTCGAAAATTTCAAATTCATCCTCTGAAACATTGTCTATTTCACTGCAGTCGCTATTTGTCTCGTTATACCAACACAAAAGAGTGTCATCATAATCTTCATCCCCACAACGTACCCTTTTCGACGGACCCGCCATTACTTTGAGTCTCGAGAAATGCTTACGTAAACAGAAACGTGCCGTCTCACGGACTGTCCTCAACTAAATACTAGATATTTCTCAACGTCGTTTACCCAAATTTACTCCCAGTTGAATGATAGGATGGGCACCAATAGCTAATAGATTAGGTGGCGTGATTCGCAGAAAAGTGAGACCATTTTAGAAATATCTCGAGAATAAAAATTGCTGCAGTCTCACAGACGGCACGTTACCAGTTAAGGGCTAGATAATTGCTGAGCTGGTTTCCAGATGATAATAAGTGTTGTTGTACCTAATGAACATATCATTTTGAATATTGAATTGAACCGGCCGAAACGTGATGAAAATCGATATTAAATAAAAATTATCATGGTTTCCCTACAATTCTCATTCTGAGAAAGCTATTGTGTAGCGAAGCACGAGTCGCGGTCTTGTAAGCTCAATATTAGAGAGAATCGTACAGGAAACTGATGTTTGTTGTTATATCTTTTGGCATGTGTTAAAATATAAATTTTTGTGAAGTACGTTGTGTGCAAACACAAATTTTTCCTTATTCAGCAAAGATTTATTTCGAATACTGCCATAGGCCGATATGCCAATTCAAGCAACTTGAATACTTCTCAATTTGAAGGCTTATTCGTCTAATAAATTGGACGTTGGGTATCAATCTGTGAACATAATTTTGGTAAAACGAGTCTCATTAAATTGAATTCAAATAACCAAAATCAATATGTTGAACGAGTCTGTAATTTTCAATACTGGACTTTCACAAGAAACTGCGAAGGCTTAGAAAGTTTTCCAATTTTTTATCCCGTTATTTTTGCTTGCTCACCACAAAACAGTATTTTTCATTTAGATGATATCAATTGCTGGAATTATACTACAAAAAGGCTTATAACTTATGAAGATGATACTGTCATTCCCAGAATCGGAAAAACCACCTGCATGAGAAGAGTTACAGAAAGTAACGACTTGCAAACCTGGAAATCACAGAGGAAATTGAAGTGATCTACTCAAGCCCCAAAGGTGATGTTGGAAATTTTCTCATCAGATCTACACACTCGGTGAAATGAAACATTACTGAAACAGTACTAGAATGAGCGGAATGATTTTCAACTGAACAAAAGGATTGAACAGGGGTACCTGATGTTATCGTTGTGAGTATGGTAGAAGGATTTGATCAATTAAAAAATAAATGCAACAACGGAATGGTGCAGGATTGTTCTGAAGGTTGAGAAGTGTAGAAAATATATATTAGTTCCTTTAAAAGAAAAATAAAAAAGTTGTAGGTCATACAAAGATACAACTTTTGTGGAAATTAAATAATTAGTATCCCTCTCGCCCTCGCCCCTCTCCACCTCACCCAAATGTCACTTTTTTCTCTTTCACAGCAATCGCCTTTCTCCATCCCATTTCTTCAAGACATAATGGATTTTCAAGTATCGGCCAATTCTATCGGCTATTTGACAGAATTAATTCTATATAATGAGTTGCGATTTCATATTCAAATATAACTCGGCCTTTATATTCATAGAAAACCTTTAGGCTTGGTAACATGGTGAAGTTCACAGTTCTGGCCACAATATTATCATTCTATATGAAAGAAACAATCGCATCTTCAGGCATTGGAACTGACAATTGTAGTAGTAAATTTTAAAAGGAGAAACTAAAAAAAAACAATCCAAAACACTTTGTATGGATCAAATGAATGAGATGTCCATTTTTCATTTTTAACTTCTTTTTGAATCTGTCGAAGTAATTATGAAATCATTTCCAACTTATCTATACAGAGAATATTCGAAAACATGAAAAATAACCCCATCCTACAATCACTTGTTTTTACGGCATTACTGTTAGCCGGTAGTCGTTGTTCAAGACAAAGAACGAATTTTTGCTTTGTTAATAAACAAGTTGAAAGGATTTCATTTTATGAGCGGAGCAAATAGCCATTTTCTTGAAAATTGAGATGAAACAAAATTATAAAGGGGTCGACGCCTCTAAAATCACAAAAACCTTTCATATAACTTTGCGACTGAGTTAACAGAAATGGGAAGAGCAAGAGAAGTACATTTTCGAGTATACTGTTATTCTGGTGCTGAATCTTCTTTATATTTTTTCATCAAATGAATGTATCTCTCGGTGGATAACCAGATATTTCGTAGACAACAAAGGGAAGTGGATACTTGTTTTATCGATTTTCTCTCAATCATATTAGTCAACTTGAGGATATATGAGTATGATTAATTATATAGGAGTTTTTCCGGAAAAAATAACTCTGGAGAATAACTTTTCAACCCTCACTCGGATAGGATGAGAATTATTTTATCAATTCTCTCGTTGATTCGAGAAAAAAACACACTCCACACTTCACACTTCGTAAACAAAACAAAAATTGCGAGGTTTGGTAACAAGGGGTTGGTGACAGGGAGTAGATTCAATTGCATCAACACGGCTATCATAAAACAATGTCAACTCACGGTGATATCATCTAGACCCATAAACATTATAAAATGATTCGACTGGGTCTAACAGATAGAGCATAGATCTTCAGACTGAAAAAAAATGCAATGCCCATGAGGTGACGAATTTGAAGATTTTTTGAGGGAGAAACGCTGTACCTATTTGAATTTATGTGATATCGGATTCGAAATCCGTTCTTCATGTAGTAATTTTTTTAGATCTCCGACGTTAGCTAGGTCTTGATTCTTCCTATATTCCGGTGTGCACGGATTTAAGCACATATATGACGTCATTTGCCGACCAAAGTGACGTGAAGGCCAGTCAACGTATTTTCTGTCTTGACATATCAGATCGCAGATAAACAAAAAGTAGAGCGGATTCACCAAACAGCATGTCATTTTCATGGAACACTGGTGGCAAAAACACATTATTGCATCTGGACTGCGGTGTCTGTAATAGTTTACATACATTGTATGTCGAAATTATAAGTATGAGTTTATAGAAATGGAAGCTATATAAATTAAGTGTAGGATTACTTGAAGAACCAAAAACACATTTCTTCACGTATTTTTGCTTGTGTGTAAAGAGTTAAGCATTTTACCAAACTTTCGAAGCTATCGCCCTTTAGAGAAGCAAAAAACCTTCAAAATGACGTATTGTCGTAGTCGACAGGGTGATTTGTTACTCAGAGAATAACAAAAAAGTTGAAATTGTTCGTTGATTAAAACTCCAAACAACACTCAACTACTTTTATCACAACTCTTTGTCACAGCACAATACAATACAATCACTCAAATTTCTCCGCTAACATTCCAACGCTCGGTACTAAAACTCTTTGTAATAGAAATTCTTCACTTCGACTTCTGCACTTAGCAATATCAAAGCTCTCTCCACTAAGCTCCGAATAACTATCTGAATAACTATCTCCACTTAGCTCTGAATAACTCTGCTTGAATAACTATGCTAAACTCTCTCTAAATAACTGTCTCTGCTACTAACTAACTGTCGCGCCATAAAGTGTCTCCTTTTGTACCTGCGTACGCCTATGAAGAATCTTCCAGAGAGGCCTCGATGATGTGTATCGAATTCTTCACGTAAATCAAGAATTCCTGGAAAAATGACGTTCGCTCTTCGGCCACTCATATTATGTTGCGTTTATGATCGTCAGGGCCGGCGCTAATATATTCCTAACAATATTGAGAAAATAATAGCGATTGCAAAACATGCTATCTGTCTCTGTTATCACGTAAGGGGACTGATTTTGAGATATTATATGTTTGGTAAAAATTTCACATTGAATAGTTGAACAAATTCTTCAAAATTGTAAATGTTTATAAATAATATCTTACTTTTTGCAACATCATTGTATGTGCAATGATGAAGATAGAATGATTCTACCAAAGAAAGAATTGAAAGAAAGACGAAAAAAATTTTGTTTTTTACCTCCGTTGAACAACCCTATCTTAACAACAGATATATGTGGTGATTTTGATTGTAGAATGATCATTTTGATTGAATTGAAAACCTAGCAATATCATATTTACTTTGAAGAAAAAATATTGTTCTAAGTTCATCTGGGTCGAAGTTGGCATCTTTTCTTCGAAAATTAGTAGCTGCTTCGTTTATAACTGCTTAGAAATTTTATGTGCAAAGATACAGTATTGTACTTTCTGTGCAAAAAATGAAAAACGATAGCATTAGAACAAAATCATCCATCATGTTGCTCGAATGCCGATTTTTCTAGGTCAGTGGTGGGGAAAACATTCTGAAATGTGATGGGTTGAAAAAAATTGTGATATTCAAATTATTGAAGTATTTATATCTCGGAAACTAATCGATGGATTCTGATGATTTAGTTACTTTTTGCGTATATCACGATTTTGCAGTGTTCTGAGAAATGATTTCTTGAATTCACCAAGTAGTTTGTTTGAACTTCCTTTATATAAATACTTTGGAGTTTTTGAGGGATGTGATTTGCACGCTTGGAGGCGAGCAGCGGAAAAAGATAGGGAACTGTCAAAATCAAAACTCATAATGACATATTTATAGTAAATTGACTGCATTTGCTGAATACGATTAAAGAAAACAGGAGATAGAACATGGTCAACTGCCCACTCTGCCAATTTTCCCTGATATTCCCACTCCTAAGGTCCGCCAATCAAATCGTATATCCCCACCAACGTACCGATTTGAAGGATGTGCATGCTTGTCAAAGTTTGTTATTGAGTGTCAATGTCATGTGTTTCGTGAACTTTTTCGGTAAAAAATGTCACGGTGTGTTGTGAAGCGATGCAGATACTACTTCAGTTCAAATAATAAGAAGGATATGAAATCTGTTCATCTATTCTGGCAAGTCTGTTATGAGTGCGGTATGGTTTTGATGGGATAATTTGTTTTCTTCCATACCCCGATGAATGAGACCAACGGGATAAATCGCGATGGTAATTCCATATCGTTCGAATATTGCGTTTCGATTTCCACAAGCCATCTCAAATATTGCGAACAAATAAAATTCAAGTGTCACCATGAATTATGAAATAAACTATATTATTATAATACAATTTTGTGTATATTCTTTACTTTCATTCGTAATATTTTTGAATTTGCTGGCAGTAGCCTACTAGAGGATTATAACAAATAATTATGCAATGCCAAGAAAAATCGTAATGTACCAATGAATCTTCAGTAGATTCGAAAATGAATTTGCAACCTAAGGTGAGTTTTATTTGACTTATATGAAATCCTATTCATTATGAAATTGCACGCCCCTGGTCGTGGGTATATGAACTATTCATTGTGAAAGTGTATGTTCCTGGTTATGGTTATATGAACTATTCAAAGTATATGAAATTTGGAAAAACCATCTTCATTTCAATGCAAATACGACTTTGGGCGAAATAACTGATATTTTTCCTGAATACTACTCTGTACCGCTCCCCGCTCCTAGGCTTCAACTCTGAATATTTGGCAGGCTCAGCGCACATTGATTTGTATATTCATGTTCCATCTGTTTTCTTTAATCTATGGCTGAATATGAACTATCAGCAATCAATTTACTGATTTGCCTAGTAAAACAAATAACTATTATCCGAACTGAAAATAAAATCGACGATAGGTAATTATGGCCATAATGATGTTATCCGCTGAAGTCAAAAATTATTGAAAAAACAACAGGACGATTCGACAACCAACACAAATAGTTACAACAGAATTTGTATGGAGTTTCTTGCTGCCTCTCAACTGAAGGTGGTTTGAAAAAAAAAGAGATCCCCTTCTAATGGTGAATTACAAGACATCGTTCAAGAACCAACTTCTGAAGAAAAAAAGTCTCATGATAGATGTGGATTATTTGTCATACTTAGGAACAAAACTACGTTAGAAATTTTTCAATTGTCTTCGATGGTTATCCAGTTGATACATACGCTTCTGCAAACTCATTGGCGTTCACGCCAAAAGAACAGATATTCCAATAAGATTTTGATGAACATAGATTCATTAAAGGAAAAGTCAGAAGTCAGTATTTTTGAAATATTCCTATTACGAAATATCCTAACACCGGCCCTGTCGCTCATAAACGCAGAATAATATGAAGGTTCGAAGAGAGAACGTCATTTTTCCAAGAACTCTCGTCGTGCGTGGATCATCGGGATTTGTCTGGAGGATTCTCCATGGGCGTGAACGGGTATATATAAGGGAGACACTTCATCGCAGAGCAGGGTTTTATTCGTAGAGAGATTTGAGCAGAGTTATTCAGAGACAGTTATTCGGAGGTAGTTATCAGAATATCTAGCTCAGGGGAGCTCAGTGGAGAGAGCTTTGGTATTGCTAAGTGCAGAAGGCGAAGTGGAGAGAATTTCTATAACAGAGAGTTTTAGTACCGAGCGATGGAAAGTTAGCAGAACAATTGAGGTGATTGTGATGTTATAAAGAGTTGTAATAAAAGTAATTTAGTGTTGTTTGGAGTTTTGATTGACAAACCCAAGGATAAATCGTAACATTTCAATAGGAAATGATGGAAATTCAACGTAGACGTTTATATTGTGGGCTCAATATGTGCATTTGTATCTCAATTGCAATGAAACAATTATATGAGTCTACTTTTATATTCACTTTGTGGAAGAAATTGTATATAGTTGCATACCGAAATATTCAATTAGCATAGTTTCAAACATAAGTATTCAAAGGAAAAATGTTGGATGTTGCTACAACTTCACATACAACATCCGTTAATACAATCAAGGTGAAAACTGGAAAATCAACCAACCGAAGGAGCACTTGAGCGGTACGTCAATCAAATTCATTTTCAACTTCATTCATGGTTAAGACATTTCAACGAAACATTCCTCAGTAAGGATTATTGTGAACTGAACCCAACTGATTGGGGTTGAAAATAAACTAGAGGCCAATTAGTGCCACTGAAATCATGGAGCAGACTTGTAAAACTGCATGCAAGAGATTGGCATGAATTTCCAAGAACTAATGTTATTTTCCAAGAATTTTGTGTTCAATTCTCAATAGAGACAAACTAGAATCTTGACGAGATTAATTCAGACGATCCATTCGCTGACAATGAGAATCAGTTTTTTGAAAATATAAATATTAAAAGTTATGTTACAAAACCAAATCTAAAAGAAATCAGTACTATTCTGCTTATTAATGAAAATTTTGTTGTCGATCTATGGATTTTCATATTAATGGATCGATTTTTCCTGTTGTTTTTCCTCTCTTTTTTGTCTTAGGTGGTCTTAGGTTGTGATAAAGATTTTAGGTTCGACAAAATATATTCTGGGAGGAAAAATATTTTCAATGTGTTAATTCTGCAGCAAAACTGTTCAAAGTTTCGTCACAAGGTTTGGACAATATTATGATTGAAATTTATCGTTAGTTGTTGCCTTATGAACACGAGGTCTCCTGACTGTAACAACAAATGTGCAGTTGATTTCTGTTGTTGGTCCCATTACCTATCTTTTCACTTAGCTATACCATACTGATAAAGGCAAATGAGACAGAAATATGTGTCTGCGCTTGGACCTATTTTTTGAGAGCTATTCATAACAATACTCACAAAAATTATAGATTGAAAAAAAAAACATATTTAAGAAAGAGTGAGTGAGATCACACAATTGATTTTGACTAAAAAGTTCAAATAATACTGGTTCTTCACGTAAATTTTGTCTGTCCTTGATATCTCGTCTCGTTCATGAGTAAAGAGAAAAAGGGGGAGTTTTTACGGCCGCACTGTATGTCGGTCAAGAGTAAAACCTCATTTTTGTATCGCCATCCAATATATATAAATGTTAACAGCGAGGTGTTGATGTGGGCTCTTATTTTTTTCTAATTTTGATCAAGGACGGTGCAGAGACATAGCAAAAGTCTCGGTATCGAAATCCACACGTGGCCAAGGTATGTATTATTGCATTATTGGAGAAAAAAGTACGGTTTTTGAAGATATATTATATGATAATATGTTATTGGATATTATGGATATACAAGCCAAATGGAAATGGCTCCAGCGTAGAACTCTGTGAGACTCCATCAGGCGGCTGCAAGAAGGATTGAATATTATTTTGCAGGATCTTCGTGGATGATCACTATTATAATATCCTTTGTCGAGAAGGAAGCTCGAACTTTCATTGACTATTGAAACAATTTTATTTATTGAAACTTTCAATGGAAATATTCCTCATCCATTATACTGTCCTATCGACCATTACGTCAAAGATAACTTTTAGGCCAGTAATCAGGGAGTAAAAAGAGGGTGAGTCCGGAAAAAACCATTTTGTCTTTTTTTGGTTTCGAGTGTTATTCATTGTTATATTAAATTAAGGTTCTTGATCACTGGATACCATTACCTATAGCATTATAAGTATAAGTATGGAAGAAATTGAAAGTTCTGACTTTACGTGCCACCTCTCCGAAATTATCAGGGATTTTGCCAAGTTCGCTAAAGATCAAAAAGATTCGTCACTAAATAACCAACAAAGCATAAACCAGTACAATCTCTGGTATTCGAAATGTGAAGGCTGAAAGGCCGACCTGAAACTGATGAAAATCACTCAAAACACCTTTTTTCATGTTTCGATTCGTACAGCTTATCCAATCCAACGGTAATTGGTTCCACATCCGGTTGCACACCAAACTTACCAATAGATTTCAAATGGCTTTGCTTGTCCCGCACTGCCAAGATAAAATTATCTAGGTATAGTTCTTTCTTGAAGCTTGGACAGCAAAAAAATCATCATTATCTTCATTAATTGGACTGAAAGAAGAAAACCGAGATGAAGTGATAATGAGTAAAACATGCTACTCCTTCCATTCTGTCTTGTGCTTATTTCCAAAGCTACTGATTTTTTCCAGAGTAAAATGAATTAAAAAATGGCATTCACCGGAACTCGCTACGATAAATGGTTATCGAGATAGAGCAAGTTGAACTTTGATTAAAAATAGTCAAAAATTATGCGAAATGCCTACTCGCTTGATTTTGCTTCAAAACTTTTCTAAAAGTTCAACCCGCTCTATCTTGTTGAATAATCGTTGTAGCGATATCAGGTTCGCGTCATTTTCCTCTCAACAGATAAGTATGTGTTTTTCGTCAGAGAGCCACACGAAACAAAATGGAGGAAGTGGTATGTTTTTTTGATGTTTCGAGATCAATTTGGAAGCGTTCTGCCCCAACAAGTTTCACACGTTGGTACTGTTTGAATGGCATTATTTTGTGGTGAATGGATTATATTTTGACAGTTTTTTTGGGTTCTCAACCTGCCTCAATCTGAAAAAAGGAGATACGGAAGCGGATTCAGTTTCCGAAACGTCAACGATAAGTATTTTGATGAATAGCAGTTCTTGGATTTTTATTGATTGATAAATTTGAGATAATCGAGAAGTTGCTGACTTATATGTATTCCTGTTTTTTGATTGAAGCAGCAACTCATCGGGGTAGATCAAAAATCTGCCATACACTTATATAGATTCCAATATTAATCCTTATTTTTCAGATTGTGGTAGTGATTTTCACCAATTTCGGGTTGACTTTTCAGACCTTACACCTCGAAAACTAGTGATTAAACAGGTTTGTGCTTAGTGACATTTTTTGTTGCTTATAAAATAGCAAATTTCTTAACCTGTATTAAATTTGTGATATTCCTGGTGATTTTGGAGATGTGGGACCTTCTTGCGAAAATTATGCTGCCATAGGAAATTGCATCCACGAATCCGAATTCTCAAAATTTACATCACAATGAACACTTCAAGCCAAAACGAATACTATTACTTATGTATTCCTTTCAGAGTCGTTCCTCTGACGACTGGCCTATTTGTAATTCCATTCCAAGTCCGTGTTTACAATTTTTCTAGCTTTTTTCAACGGAACTCGGAATATTTGGGAACATGGATAAATTCGATAAACATATCACGGCTTTTATGTTTCAATCGATATCGACGACCCACCCGCACAAATGGCGATTGTATTGTTTTGATGGGCTAACAACTAGTTTCTGACAATATTTTGGGAGCGCGCATAGCTCCATCGACCGGGCCAGACCAGCCCTGACCTCGACCTAATATGTGTCGGGTCAAAACTTACGCCGGAGTTACAGCTTCCCCATTTACGTCATTGGCTTTAGTTTTTGCATGGATGTCTAGCGGCGGAAGGCGGTTACAATACACCATGATTGGCGCAGTGAGGACCGGTTTTTTACGAAGGCGTATTGGTGTCACTGCAAAATTTGAAAAATATCCCAATTGAAAGATTTTGATCTGTCATTGACATAGGTATTATAATCTGTCAATGCCAAATTGACAGATCTGTCAGTTTTTCAATGCAAGATATCTATCAGATAAAATTACCAACAATTTTCAATATTTTCATCCCTGTCACTGTCAAACATAACTCACGCGCATCTTCTCATTTCTACCATCTGTCTGGCAGATAACTCATTTATACTTGTATTGAAAAACTGGCGCCGGGAAGGAAGGGCTGCGCTCAGCCCCCAAAAACCAGTCTACTTGTTTCTCCCTTTTAATTGTTTAACAAGTTTATACAGTAAAAAATATAAATGAAATTGGACAATTCCAATATATGATTGGCAATAAATGAGAATAAAAAAAAATAATCAAATAACATCTAAAGGAGAAGATTCTTCTTGTTCATAAAACAAAATATACGCATCGGAAGTCACAAGAGATTTGGAGGAGATTGGTGCCACTTGGGAATCATTGTATTCATACCACTTTCCAACATAAGGATGTCGACAGCAAGCCGTATAATGTCCACTGTATGTAGTGCCGTTATGATTGGAGAATGCATAAAGATTGTAGCAACTGGGGGCTACATTACCTGTTGCGTAAATGCTCATGTCCAGACCTTCCAAAGGGAAATCTACGTTGACATTTAATTTTGCTCTCGAACCGTCTGTTACAGAAAATCGTTTAAGATGGATCACTAACACCCTGGGCAACTTATGGATTGCCAAAGATTTCAAGCACTTCCGTTTTTCTTCACCCTTAGAACATGTCGGCTTCTTATTTCCATCCAAAGTTTCTTCTCTCGTAAAAAAATCTAAACAATGCGATAATCTGAGTTCACCAGTTATTTGTGGAATAAGCAACGAAAGATCCCAAAACGGCTCAATGGACACAGAACAGTGACCACAATATGTGCATTTTAACGTCGATTTTGTCCAGTATGTTGGAATTGTCTAACCATGAATTCTGCATTTTCTCAGTGTCGATTTCTGTTGGGATTTGTTTGTGTTTTTTCATGGCTCCATTGACATCTTCGTGCAGTCCCTCAAGCAAGTATCTCAAAAATTCATGGGCATCCTGTTGTGCATTACCCAAGAAACGAGGAGCGAATCGTTGAATTTGGTTCTTTAAGTAAAATGTGTTTACAACTCTGTCAGAAGAATCTTCTGACCATAACTCCTTGACGACCTCTGCGAAAACCTCAATTACAGCGCCCTTCTCATTCAAGGTAACGATGTCCTTTATGTATTCATCCTCTTTCAAGAATTCTAACAACCATCTCGTGTTAGATAAACATTGAATGACACTGTTCATGAAACAACTGTTTCCGATATTCTTAAGTCCAATCAGGCCAAGTGTCTTTCCACTACTGTACTCTTCCGAGTGGTCTATCCTACAGTGATGATCTCTGTCACAGGAAAGGTGTGACAAGGAACTGGAATTCGATTTTGAGTTGACTGGATATGGGGTTGAACTATGGATCTCTGGAAAGGTCGATGGATCTGGGTGTGTGTTGTCACTAGTCACATTCAATAATACCCCCTCACTCTCTACTTTCGTAGAAATTTTCAAAAATGGCTTTTCAAATTTAGTTTCTTGACATTGGATTCCTGGAAACATGAAAATTTCATCAAGTTTTCGGGTATCCGGAAGAGTACGAAAGATTGAAGCTGAATTCCCTCTTTGGATAGCAACACTGATTCTCTGCATGAGGAAAGATGTAGCTCTGGAATCGTGAGTTTCATCAGTTATCTTTTTATCAATTTCCTTTATAAATGCCAATGCTTCACTGCCGAAAACACCAAAAGTTTCAATAGCAACTGGGCAGCAGATATAATTATTTTCCAAATTCTTATATTTCCTCAACTTGGAACTCTCTCCCGACGAGGCTGCAGCACCGGCTTTCTTGGAAGTAGAAGTGAGATGACAAGCTGCTAAAGTATCAACACAGGTGAAGTCCCAAACAACTGATTTACAATTCTTCCAGGGAACAAGTGTCATACCGTCTGGGCGTTTTCCGTCGTCTCGGCTTGTACCTATGGGTTCTAAGATTGCAGGGATTTTTGCTGAAGCCAATGCCCTTTTGATCAAGTCATTTATAGCACGATGGCGAGATGAACGTCCAGCGCTAAACTTGCAATTCAACCCATGAGTACCTGATATATTTACATGTGCACTACATTTGCAAGTGTGTTGAACGCAAAGTGGTGTACCAAGCCTTAAACCAATGGCAATTATGAAAGAGTCATCATCGAGAAGGGTTCCAAGGGAAGAAACAGGAAGAGCATTCAACCAAGCACCAGATTCTTTCACAGAAACTGCAATGAGACGAGCCTTTCTTTCTTGAGATCTGAGAGCTGCCTTCATCAGAGTGTCAGATACTTGATCCAATAATGGTATATCCCATGCTCTTTGGTTTTTCATTTCTTCAATTTCTACTTTCTGACCTGTTTTGGATTCCCAAAGAGATTTTCCCTGATCAAAAATACAATCAGTTAAAGGTTGTGGCTGTTGTAAGATGGTTTCGATCAGGTTGAAAACACTGCGGAATGATGAAAGGAATGAAGGCAAGGCAAGCGAAACAGCTGAACGAATGCCTAATCCACCTCTACTAACTGGAAGGGTTGCCTGTAACCAAGCCTCACCTTCAATTTGGTTATTAGTAATGAGTTCTAGCATCCTTTTCAATTCATAATCAATATTTAATCCTTGTTCGTCATGCCAGGTAGGGCTGCATCGCAATATATAGGACAGTTTCGGAATGGCCAAAGAATTTTTCAAAAGATGAAATGCGACGTGTGCAGGTAAATAACATAATCGTGATGACATTAAATTAAGTGACTGTAATTTTTCTTCTAAACATTTTTCCTAATACGTATTCCAGGAGCTATGAAGTTGAATTGGTCAATGATGGAAGCGTCTGGTTTATCAAGAAAAATAAGTTCACATTTATCAAAATTTAGTTCAAGTCCAAAGTTTTTCGAATGGTCCACTATATTCCGAAAATTCTCCAATACTATATGTGCTTTGCCACCAATTGACCAATCGTCTAGATACCAACTATTGAATTCGGTAGATATTTCATTTATGAGGTCATGAATAGAAAGGCAAAATAATGGTGGTCCAAACGGATCCCCTTGTTGTACCCCACGTTCGGACATTATGATTTCATTACCAAACATTAAGTACGATGGTTTGCTATAACACTGATCTAGGAAAGGGTATATTTCTGGTATGATGTTGATCACTGAGTCCAACATACATGTTCTGTCGATTGTATTGAATGCATTCTTAAAATCGAGTTCCAGAAAAACTGTTCCAACTGGGTTGTTATTCTGGTTGATGTAACTTCGAGATGCATGAGCAACTGCTTCACAACCACCGTTGCGTTGGTACCAAATCCAAATTGGTTGGGTCGAAATAGATATCCAAGCGTATTTCGTGAGTGCATACAAGCAAGTTTTGCTACTAAACGCCTATAAAAATTTCCTACAGCAATGGGGCGTATTCCGCCAGTTTTTTTGGTGAGAGCACATAAGGAAGCACCAAATTAATGAAAACATCGTTATACAGAGCTTTTCTTCAATGTCCCCTGCCTACGTTTACTTTTTGATCGGGTCTACTCAAAAAAATTGAAACTTGGGGTAATGAAATTGATGCATAAATACTATATTTTGGAGTAAAATTGAGAATTGAAAATTTCAAGATGGCGACTGGGCGCCATCTGGGAAAAAAATTAAATGGAAAGAGGGGTCTTGTGATACATTTTTGAATTTTGAAGCTCTTGACGGATACTTTACAACCCTAGATTATGAAGTCAATATCTTAACCTACTACAAAATGGCGGAACATTTGATAATTGCCTGAATGTATCGACTTTTAACATCATAGGAAATACGCCGAGTTCAGTTCAGAAGATACTCGAAATGGTTGCCTTAAACGTCTTGACATAAGAACAGCCAATCCGATATTTCACGCCGAACCTTTTTCGAACACAGCAACGTCGATATTTGGACAAATACCTAATATTCTCTGTCGTATATTCAATATTGGAAAGAATTTCTACCGATGAAGGCGCTGATTTCTGTTCAAAAATGTCGGAAACAAACCGTAATCAGCTGATCGTAATCTGTCAAAAACATATGTTTACTATTGTTTACGTTGTATTTTGTATTGTACCTTGTGTTCTTCAAATTTTTGGCAAAGTTCTGTGTGAAACAAATATGTAGACTAATCAGTGTGTGAATTTGTTAGAGGAGTGTACCATAATTTCACATTCAGAGGTTTGTTTTTTGTTTTACGTGATGAAATAGTTCAAATATTTTCCGATAGAGGCGTATCCGGATGATGATTGAAGCAGGTTCAGTTTCGTACACCTTTTGCTTCAAATAGCCCCATAAAACAAGTCCAAAGGTGTCAACTCTGGCAAGCGGGCTGGCCATTCCGTAGGACCTCGAAGTATTATCCAAATAGTTCCTTACTTGTCTGGAGTAGTGTGTTGGTTCTCCATCTTGTTGTATATCGAATTTTTTGGGATTCATTCCGACGATTTCGGTGATTAGCGGATCAATAGTAGTTTCTAGCATATTCAAATACAATCTCTTGAATTCTGTTCGATTGACTATTTTGGGGATAGTTCACGCGGTACCTATCTACTTGTGAAATTGTGTTTGTTTTCGTACTGACACTTTTGTTTTTTCATGAACAATAACAAACTATCAAACCTTATCGGGTTGTTGGGATTGCCATAAGGCAGGGAAAAACGAATATTTCTAAAAATATCGATATTAATGTTTTCAATGCTGGTAATTATTGAACGTTTTGCCATTTTGTAGTAGAAGAAGTAGTGAAGATATTGACTTCATTTTCTAGGGATGTCAAATATTCATCAGTAGCTCAAAATTGATTGAAGAAGCTCCTTTCCATATATTTTTTTTTCCATATGACGTCCAGTCGCCATATTGAAATTTTCATCTGTAATTTTCACTCCAAAATATAGTATTCATGCATCGACTCTTTGAGTCGACCAATTCAGAAAATAGAAGGGGGTAGGGCATTGAAGAACAGCACTGTAGATCTGAAGGTAACTCAAAAATTGGAAAAATCTAAACGTTTGGATATCTATATTTTTCGTGTTGCTCAAGCCAGCGGAAATACAGGACAAGTTGTAAAACAAAAAATATGCTTTCAGGAAATGTTTTTGCTGCATAATTAAAAGTTAGGTGCTATGGGAAGAAGTAGTATATTATGCACTGGATATATGATATATTACATATGGTACCATTGTAGGGAACTACAAAATTGTTTACGTCTCATGGAAAAAATTCTTGAGGAGTGGTAATGAATCTTGTTCATTTAATTACACCCTTTATAACTAAACTTCAATTCTGAAAAAAGCGTCAAAATAAGCATTCTTTTTCGTCGATTATGTATTCTAGAATATTTAGTGAAGAAGAATGACTGAATTTCGCCTCAACTTTGTTGAACTCGTAACTGAAACTCCTTGTGAAAATTTCGAAATCCATAGAATATTCCTTATTTCTGAAGATGATCTGAAATGTTTGAAGAGGATGGAAAAATACTGAGCTAATTAAAATATTTACCACTCACCTGAAGCACTTGATATCATATTGGTCGAATGTTTTTTGATGAGATATAAATGTCGTGGAAGTTATTTTTTGAGTTTTCTCTTCCTGGGAATGAGAAAAAGCTTCAGATTTTTGTGATACTTGTTTATATTGTGTATATTTGCCCCGTTACGTAACCGCAATATTATAAATAGGCAAAATTGACTGACCATTTTGTCAGTTACGTATAGAATCTCTCATGGATTCGAATATATATTTATTTGAAAAAAATATATCATTTGTTCCCGTGAAAAATAATTTTAGATTCTTTACTGACCTCTTAGAAATTGATAGTGAAAATTAATTCTTTCTTTACATTTCATTTCATTCGTCATTGATGAATTTTCGCCAAAAATTCCAGTGTGTTCACATTTTTTTATAGAAAATAAAATCTCATAAAGAACCAGATACCTACTTACAAATTTCAGAAAAAAAAATTTATTATATACCGTGGTGAAGTTAAGGTGATTGGAACTACGGGAAATTTCATCGTCTTCAAAAATCTGTTTGAAGAATTTGCCTTACATCAACGGCTTTCAATTTATTCACGAAAGATTGAACCCCCTTTCATTCGACAGTTTAATTTGTTCATAGCCATCGAATTAGTTTGCTGGTGGACAAAACCTTTTTGCACATTTTTCTCGGTGTCATTCCGAATTGAATGAGCCCTAGATCATATTTTTAGAATCTCTATCAAGAGATCTCTTGATTTTCAACTTATGGGCTAGACTAATTGTCTGACGGAATGGCCTCGAAAACCAAATATAATTATTGTCATACTGAAAAAATTAAATGCATTGGAATATATCGTTGTTTTCGATGCTCGAACAATATCAATCGAATGTAATTTCTTTGTGGTGGATGGTTGCTTCTTTTGTTGCGTTTTGGATATTCAACCATCAACAACCTGAAGAAATCAAGAAGTTTGAAGGCAGACTTCTAATATATCCTGAAAATTAGTTTCTCATTTCTGAATTAGATTACAAATGGGCCTCTTTATTGCTGAGAAGTTTCAATTTATTTGAATTGTGTTTTTCCGTTAACCAGCTGACCGTCCTCCTAAAGACAAACGAGAACTCACGTCCTGTTGTAAAAACCAAGTCTTTCCATTGCTCAACAACTGATCTATGCTAACTGGAACCACAGTCCACTGGAATTTGTTTGTCTGGCCTCGAATAAATGATTCCTAGGACAATTGCCTACCAGAAAAGTAAGTGTTTTCCTTTTTTTCTTTTTTTTTTCAGACAGGAAAGAAGTATGCCCTTGTATATAACTCGAATTAGCTTCTTCAGGAGAAGAAAACCATATATTATCAGTTTTCTTCTCCTGAAGGTGCTAACCTTGGTAGCGAAACGCAGGTCGTGTGTAAATAATATCAGTTTGGTGTTATTGATCTCTATGATATATTTCAACTTTTATAGCTAAAGTAACAATCTCTTAACTTTATTCGATTCACGTTTGAATCTACTGATGAACGACTGGTTGCCATTTCCTCATACCTTGTGAAAAACATCAAACGATAACGTTTTCCGATAACAGTCATCATCATTAGCATGTGAAGGACCATGTAATTCCAGTGGGTGTCGATAGGCAGAACTTGGCCCACTTTCACCTTGATGATATTGATAAATATAAAAAAAACAGGGCCGTCGGGAGAGAAATGACCCATCGGGGAGATTTGGTGAGTTCACATCATTTCAAAATCTGAAACTATTGTTTTCTATAACTCGAAATCGCCCGTGAGGCAATTGGATAAAATGGTAAATTGCATAGTTGCTACTATGTTATATCGACTCTGAAAAGTGTGCTAGTTCTTGAATCTTTATTGAATGTATTGAATATTGTAACGAAATGTGCTGGCGCCGGCCCTGCCGGCTATGAATGCGAATTGGTTCGACCGTTCCAGGAAAGATCATACCGGCGCGATCGCGGCTCGCCTAGATTATTCGATTGTCTAGACTTGTCTAGATGGTTCTCCACTGTATGAGCTCGTATATATAAGCGGAAGCCGTTCACGCGGGAAAGCAGAATTTTTAGTACAGAGAGTTTTGTGCCGAGCATTGGAAAGTTATCAGAGCGATTTAAGTGATTGTGTTGTATTGTATTGTGATAGCGAGTTATAATAAAAGAAGTTTAGTGTTGTTTGGTGTTTTAATCGACGAACCCAAGGAAAATCGTAACAGTGGTGTCGGAAGTGGAATTTTTGCTGGTAAATAAAAACAATTTATGGTTAATACGAGAAGTACATCTTACGATACGATGGAGGATGTGTTGAAATTTATGCAAAACCAATTTGCGGATTGGGAAAGACGACGACAGGAAGATGAAAAGCGACGGCTGGAGGAGAAAGAACTAGAGGAAAAGCGACGACAGGAAGATGAGAAGCGACGGCTGGAGGAAAAGAAAGAACGAGAAGAAGGACTCCAGAAAATTCTCGAAGACCAGAGAAAAGAGCGAGAAGCTGAAAAGAAAGAACGACAATTAGAACGAGAAAATGAAAAGAAAGAACGAGAATTAGAACGAAAAAATGAAAAGAAAGAACGGGAAGAAACACTCCAGGAAATTCTCGAAGAACAGAGGAAAGAACGAGAACGTGAAAAAATAGAACAAGAAGAAGCAATCCAGAAAATTCTAAAAGAACAAAAGAATGAATTAGTTCTAATAGAAAAACAATGGAAAGCAGACTTCCAGAACGTTCGAGAACATCAAGACAAGTTATTCGAGCATGTTTTACATAAAACTGAAGTACGAGTGGGGGAACTAAAAGCAAATCTAGAAGGAGAACTGAAGGAAAACGTTAAGAAAATCGATGTGGTCAATGATAAAGTGGATATAGTGCGAGAAGAGATGAGAAATGAAATGAGAAGTCTAGAAAAACAGATAGCTCTTCTCAAGAACCGAGATCACCGAGACAGTGTTGCCACGTCAGGAATTTCCGTGAAACCACCGACTTTTGATGGCCAGTCGTCTTGGTCCATGTATCGTCGACAATTTGAGGCTGCGGCAGAAACTAATGGATGGGGCGACGAAGAAAAAGCTACGGCACTAATAGTAGCTTTGAGAGGGCCAGCTTTGGGTATATTACAAACGATACCCATAGAACAGCAGAAGCAATATGACGACCTGATTTCTGCACTAGAGTTGAGGTATGGCGATCAACACCGAGAACAGCTGTACCGGGCCCAAATGAAGACTCGCACACAAAAATCTGGTGAGAGTCTGCAGGAATTTGAGGCAGATGTTCGACGCCTATTCCAGCTGGCGTACCCAGATGCGCCCGGAGATTTCAAGGAGCAGTTGGCTGTGCAGATATTTATTGACGGACTTAGAGACCCAGAAATCCAAAGAACTCTGCGACTTTCAAGTTTCAAAAGGAGTAGCGATGCCTTGATACGTTCGCTAGAAGTGGAGGCGGCCTTCAACACCTCGAGGCCGAAAGTGCGAGCGGTAACAATTGACTATCCCGAACACAGATCTGGCGCTACGAGTGGTTCATTTGAGAAATTTCTGGAGGAGATCAAATCGTTGATAACTGAAATGAGCACCCAGAAGAAGAGAACATGCTACCGATGTGGAAAACCAGGACATCTTATCAAAGACTGTAGGGTGAGAATGCCACCAAGATCTAGCTCACCTGCAAGGGTGCCATCCCGTACGCAATCACCTGTGAGGACAAGGTCATCCAGCGAGTCCTCAAATTGGCGGCAGGAAAACGAGAATTAGCCAGCATATCGGGGCGCATGCTGGCTAGTAATAACAGAGCCCCCAGGGTCATCAATGTTAACAGGCTGAAAAGAACATCTGAGAGCCTTACCATTCCAGGAAAATTGAATAAAATCGACGTTATATGCACCATAGACACCGGTGCTGCAGTTTCCTTGGTACGCAGCGACATTATTGGGCCTGGAAGCGTGAAGCCAATTTCTTCCAACGTCGTGCTTCGGACAGTCACTGGTGAAAACGCACCTATTCGAGGAGAGGCTGAAATAACATTGGTTCTAGGGCGACTCACCATCACGGATACAGTTTACGTCGCAGATATAGAAGATGAATTCATACTCGGAATGGACTTGATCAGTGACTATGGATTTTCATTCGACAATGAGAAGAAGATTATGAGGTTCGGAGGAGAAGAATTTGTCCTTACAACTCCAGCAGAAAGGACAATGCCTGTGAAACTGCGTTTAATGAAAACTGCGAGAATACCTGGATTTTCGGAGAAAGTAGTTTGTGCTGCAGTCGAAGAAGACCCTGGGTGCTGCGTTGGAGTAGTCCAGCCATGTGGTGAATCCCCCAGCAATTTGGTGTTTGCACGAGCCTTAGTTAAAACGAACAAAACTATTCCTGTGAGGGTTGCCAACGTGTTTCCTGGAGAAATAACTGTTAAGGCAGGTGATGTCATTGGAACATGTGAACCTGTTACTTGGGTAGCGAACTGTAATTCAAATGAACGTCAAGAAATTAAGGCGGACTCTGAGAGTGTTATATCAACTCTGGAAAAATCATGTCAACACCTATCAACAGAAGAACTGAAAGCTGCCAAGAAGTTCATCAGGAGTGGAAGTGACATTTTTGATTCGACAACAACAGGAAGAACTAATTTAGTCAAACACAGAATCGATACTGGCCAAGCTCATCCGATTCGGCAACCACCAAGAAGAATGCCATTCGCCAAGCAACAGGAGGTGGAAGAGCTTGTCGACAAGATGATGAAGGACGGTGTGATTGAAGAGTCATCGAGCCCTTGGTCTGCACCTGTTGTGTTGGTTTCCAAGAAGGATGGATCTACGAGATTCTGTGTCGATTACAGGAAATTAAATGATGTCACCAAGAAGGACAGCTACCCTCTGCCAAGAATAGATGACACATTAACAACTTTGGCAGGTTCTCGTTGGTTCTCAACATTAGATCTGAAGAGCGGATACTGGCAAGTAGGCATACATGAAGACGACAAGGAGAAGACTGCATTCTCGACTGGAAGTGGACTTTACCAGTTCACTGTTATGCCGTTTGGATTGTGCAATGCTCCAGCAACATTTGAGAGACTAATGGAGCTGGTCCTTCGTGGGCTCACTCGGAAAACCTGTCTTGTATACCTCGACGACGTTCTGGTCATGGGAAAGACATTCGAAGAACATCTGCACAACCTGCAAGAAGTCTTTCAACGATTCAGGGACGCCAACCTCAAACTGAATCTTCAGAAATGTTCATTGTTCCAGAAAGAAGTGGATTTTCTAGGTCACACAGTTTCATCAGACGGTATCCGAACAGACCAAAAGAAGATACAGGCGATAAGAGACTGGCCGAGGCCAAGAGACAAACATGAAGTGAGGAGTTTCCTAGGTCTCTGCACCTACTACCGTCGTTTCGTAGAAGGATTTGCTGATATTGCGGCACCCCTACATAAGTTGACAGAAGATCGAGTCAAATTCGTCTGGTCCAACGAAAGTGAACGAGCATTTGGGAAACTGAAAGTTGCTCTATGTTCCAGCCCCATTTTAAGTTTCCCACGTCAACGAGGCCTGTTTGTTTTGGACACAGATGCCAGTAATAATGGTATTGGAGCCGTACTATCACAAGAGCAAGATGGTCAGGAAAAAGTAATCGAGTTCTACAGCAAAGTACTCACCAAGCCAGAAAGAAATTATTGCGTAACGAGAAAAGAGCTACTGGCAATAATCAAGGCTGTAGACCACTTCCACAAATATCTGTACGGAAGAGAGTTCCTAATCAGAACAGATCATGCAGCTCTGAAGTGGTTACTCGAAATGAAGACTCCTGAAGGACAAGTAGCAAGGTGGATTGAGAAGTTGAACCAGTATCACTTCAGGATAAAACATCGACCAGGACGATTGCATAACAACGCAGATGCCTTGTCAAGAAGACCTTGTTCGGATACTTGTAAACACTGTGAGCGAATTGAACGTCGAGAAGGAATCAACCAAGTGAGATTGATAGTAGACGACAATTGGACGACAGCAAAGATGCGAGAAGACCAGGAGAATGATCCAAACGTTGCAGAATTTTTGAAATGGAAAGAAAATGGAGCGGAAAGACCCACCTGGAAGGACATCTCGGATCGATCACCAACGTTCAAAGCATTGTGGGCCCAATGGGATTCCTTGATTGTGGAGAATGGCCTACTGAAAAGGGCTTGGGAGTCGGCCGATGGCAAGAAAGTGAGTTCCCAACTGGTTGTGCCCATGTCGAGAATAGAGGATGTTTTGCTAGAGATTCATGGTGGTAAATCAGGGGGACATCTAGGAGTTAACAATACCTTGGATAAAATACGGCAAAGGTTCTACTGGGTCCAATGTCGAGAAGATGTCGAGAGATGGTGCCGAAGATGCCCAAAATGCGAAGCAAGCAAAGGTCCTAGAACAAGATCAAGGGGCGAGATGAAACAATACAATGTTGGTGTTCCCTTCGAACGAATCGCCATCGATGTAGCTGGACCGTTCCCGATGACGAATGATGGCAATAAATACATCCTTGTTGCCATGGATTATTTCAGTAAATGGGTTGAAGCTTACGCCTTGCCTAATCAAGAAGCATCCACCGTTGCAAGAGCCCTGGTGGACAACATGTTTACAAGGTTTGGAGTGCCAATGGAGCTACATTCCGATCAAGGAAGAAACTTCGAGTCGAATTTATTCAGGAAAGTTTGTGAATTGATGGGAATTAGCAAGACCAGAACAACTGCCCTCCACCCACAGTCTGATGGCATGGTCGAGAGGTTCAACAGGACTATGGAAGAACACCTTTCCAAAGTAGTAGAAGAGCATCAAAAAGACTGGGATCGACACCTTCAACTATTTTTGATGGCTTACCGGACAGCTGTGCACGATTCCACAAAGCTCACCCCATCCAGTATCATCTTCGGAAGAGATCTTCGGATCCCCAAGCACTGAGGAAAAAGAGGTACAGGATTATGCCGATGAACTGCGAGACAGCCTGATAAGGATTCACGAAATTGCGAGGAGAAGATTGAAGATTACTAGTGACAGGATGAAGGCTCGATACGATCTCAAGGCAAATACTGGTGGATTCAAAGAAGGAGATCGAGTGTGGCTGTACAACCCTCGTCGTAGAAAAGGAATTTCTCCCAAACTAACACCATGCTGGGAAGGACCCTATTCGATAGTCAAGAGAATAAATGACGTGGTGTATAGGATTCAACGTAGCCCCAGAGCAAAAATGAAGGTCGTTCACCTAGAAAGGCTTAAACGTTACAATGGCGATAATGACGTATTGTTTGATCGGGACGATCAAAATTGAGAGGGGGATAATGTAACGAAATGTGCTGGCGCCGGCCCTGCCGGCTATGAATGCGAATTGGTTCGACCGTTCCAGGAAAGATCATACCGGCGCGATCGCGGCTCGCCTAGATTATTCGATTGTCTAGATTTGTCTAGATGGTTCTCCACTGTATGAGCTCGTATATATAAGCGGAAGCCGTTCACGCGGGGAAGCAGAATTTTTAGTACAGAGAGTTTAGTGCCGAGCATTGGAAAGTTATCAGAGCGATTTAAGTGATTGTGTTGTATTGTATTGTGATAGCGAGTTATAATAAAAGAAGTTTAGTGTTGTTTGGTGTTTAAATCGACGAACCCAAGGAAAATCGTAACAATATTCTGCTTTATCTTGCAGTATTGTTGTATGGGGCCCCAAGTCTCTGACACGAAACGAGTATTTATTTCACAAAAACAAATCATATATATATATATATATATATATATATATATATATATATATATATATAGAGGGTGACTTTTTTTCTATACAAGCTATTGACTTGATTTTTTGTTTGAAACGATGGGTCCGACAATGAGCACATTCTGAAAATATTTTCATTCATATACAGGATGTCCCAAAATGAAATACACATCCAAGGCCACTAAATTATCTACACAACGCATCCTGGTTTCATAGACTTTTCTGCAATAGTTTATGACTTATGTCAATTTATGTGTTGAAATAGCGTCATGCATGGACCTACAGATAAATCCATAACTTCAGAGCCATTGAAGATAACTCAACCAACTTTTATTCAGTCGTTTCCTTAAGCTTCGGCCCAACTTTTGAAATGCGAGCGAATTCGAAATCGATGTTCCATAGCCTACTACGATTTTTTTTAAATGACTAATTACAAATGGCAATGACCTGACTTATTCAAATGCAACACCCTGTATTTTATTGTACCAATGAATGGCATTTTTCAAGAGCTTTCCGTCGATATAGGGTTTGTGGGGTCTACTGTTTGAAGTTTGTGAAGTATGTTGCAAAGTGATAAATGTGGATGGTTCAGATGGAATCTAGTAGGCCTTTTTCATAAAATTTGAGACATCTGTGTACTGTCAATAATTGTACACGTCGAATTGTTGACAATGAATTTTACTCGTGAAGAATTAGTGAATATGGTCTACTGTATTGGCGACGCTGACAGGAATCCTTTATTAGCAAGCAGAATCTATCACGAAAAATATCTAGAAGCAAGAACTCCACGGGTGTCTTCATTCCGAAAGTTAAGAGATTGGTTTGAACTTACTGGTAGCGTGTCTTATACTGAAAAGGAAATTGTTGTAGGTCGTATCAATGAGGAAAATGAGTTGCAAGTTTGGTAATTATCCGTTAAGCGGGCTCCATCGTGAAATTAAAAATTTTTTGGTGGAACATACGTATTTCGGCCTCCTGAACAAAAAAGTCTAATAAAGTTTTTGGGGCTCGCAACTAGTTTCGGAGATACGGCCCCCCAAAGACAGGAAATCGGGGTTTTCAGGGTTGACATTTATGTTTGTTTATTCAGCCAATTCCGCTCGAAATTCATCCTTCTTTCTATCAGCACAATATACACATTCTATACCACCTTCTTCATCACTTTCCAATAGAATTATGAGCATTTTTCACAACAAAACTAAAAGGTAAATCGTCATAGAAATTCGAGGTTAGCAAAACAATAGAACGCGCGATGCGTTGAATGGAAAAATGCTTATAGTTCTGTTGGAAAGTGATGAAAAAGGTGGTATAGAATGAGTATATTTTGCTGATAGAAATAAGGAGGAATTTCGAGCGGAATTGGCTGAGAAACAAACATAGGCGTAAAACCCCGATTTCCTGTCTTTGGGGGGCCGTATCTCCGAAACGAGTTGCGAGCCCCAAAAACTTTATTAGACTTTTTTGTTCAGGAGGCCGAAATACGTATGTCCCACCAAAATTTTTTAATTTCACGATGGAGCCCGCTTAACGGATAATTACCGCAAGTTTTATTGATGCTACAGGGAAATACTCACGTACGCACTAGGGAGATAGCAGCGGAAACGGATATTTTACAAAGTAGTGTGAACAGAATTATATTGAAACATAAATTCTACCCTTCTCATCTGAAACTACATCAAGAATTGTATGGTGACGATTTTGCAAATAGAGCTGCGTTTTGTATTCAAATGAATGGCATGATTGACGAGGAATGTAATACTTTGACCAAAATTCTGTTTTCTGATGAAGCAACATTCAAGAACAACGGGTCAGTCAACAGACATAATATGCATTATCATGCAGTGGAAAATCCTCACTGGTTGAGGGCAGTTGATCACCAACATCAATGGTCGCTGAATGTATGGGGGGGCGGGGGTTATCATTGGACCCTACTTATTTGACAATGTGCTGAATGGTGAAAGGTATTTACATTTTCTCCGCGAACATATTACCAGATTGTTAGAAGAAGTGGATTTGAATACCGGAAGAACCATGTGGTTGCAGCACGACGGTGCTCCAGTGCATAACCATAGAATAGTTCGAGAATTTTTAGATCAATCCCATCCGAATCGTTGGATAGGCCGGGGCGGTACTATTCATTGGTCTGCGCGCTCCCCGGACCTTACTCTCCTAGATTTCTCCCTCTGGGGATACGTGAAGAAAAGGGTTTTCAGAAATCGTCCGACAACTGTAGATGATATGAAAAATAGGATCAGGGAAGCCTTCCATTCAATTGATGGAGCAATGCTGATTAGAGTTTGGGACTCATTCAGAAGAAGACTAGCAGCTTGTGTGGGACATGATGGTCACCTTTTTGAGCATTTACTTAAGTAGCCTTTCAAAATTTTCTCATGATTTTCTGTTAATTTCTCCTTGTGAAGATACTAGAGATTTCTTTGTAATTTACTCTTTTTTCTATTACAATTTCAAAAACATATTCGTTCATAATTTTATGGATAATGTCAAATTTTACGAAAGCGGCCTACTAGATTCCATCTGAACCATCCACACTTATCACTTTGCAAGATACATCACAAACTTCAAATAGTAGACCCCACAAACCCTATATCGACGGAGAGCTCTTGAAAAATGCTATTCATTGGTACAATGAAATACAAGGTGTTGCATTTGAATGAGTCGAGTTATTGCCATTTGTAATTTGTCATTTGAAAAAAATCGTAGTAGGCGTTGGAACATTGATTTCGAATTCGCTCGCATTTCAAAAGATGCGCCGAAGCTTAGGAAAACGACTGGATAAAAGTTGGTTGAGTTATCTTCAATGGCTATGGATTCATCTGTAGGTCCATGCATGGCGCTATTTCAACACATAAATTGACATAAGTCAAAAACTATTGCAGATAAGACTATGAAACCAGGAAGCGTTGTATAGATAATTTAGTGGCGATTTCGAAACTGTATTGAAAGTGGGGGGTTGCCTTAAAAAAAACAGAGCTGTATATAAATGAAAATATTTTCAGAATGCGCTCATTGTCGGACCTATTGTTTCAAACAAAAAATCAAGTCGATAGCTTGGATAGAAAAAAGTTATGGACCATGCACCCCTGGGTCACCCTGAATATATATATTGATAAGCATGGCAAAACACTCGTTTGAAATAAAATATCCGATTACTGCGGGTAGTCTAACTACCTAGCAGGCTAAAAAAAACTCCTACTTGAGGAATGTTTTCACACTGTAGAACAATTCGAAAACCACGTTAATGCTCATTGATCCATGTATACCTTTCCTTTTTGAACGCCGAACGATTCGCCCACTTTTCAATTACTCAACTATACTAATGTTCTGTATTGCCATTTTACCCTCAACATTATCACTGCTCACGCCCATGGGAATTTTCTAAAACCTCATAATGATCACAATACCACAGCAAGCGGTAACAGAATGGCGCCAAATGTAATTCGTTATAATGCTACGAAAATATACAATCATCTGTCGAAGCATTTAAAAGCACACAAAAATTCAAGAGTGCTCTTAAAAACGTGTTATTGTCGAGACCTTTTATGGTCGGAGAGAATTTTTGGAGTATACCTTGTCATGAATGAGAGTTGTTTTTATGTGACGAATATTTCTACAAAGAACTTTTTTTAATTCTTCATTCAACGTCGGCCTATTTCCGCTACCAATGCCAATCACTGACGCCGGTGAGCACACTTCCCTCAAACGGGGATTTCACCGAACCCTCTGGTATTCCAACCAGAGGTAGGGATTTTTTACGAGCTCAACATCCATGGACTAGAGACCGCTGGCTTTACGTCCCTTCCGAAGGACGGCATATCTTCAATATATCCTGTGCTCATTTAAATATTACCTGCGAGCTATTTTGCCGCAGTTGTATGGGCTTTTGACGTGATATTTCCCTGAATGAGATCACCCATCCGAGTACTAACCGCGCTCGGCGCTGATTAATTTCAGATATCAAATGACTGGGGGCCAATCTGAAGAGCTGGGCCGTGACCAACAAAGAACTATCCATTTGAAGGTATCATCAAGAGGGCTACCTATATCACAAAATGGTTATGGCTTACGCGGCCGAGGTTTTCAGTATCACTACTTTTGTACGGTTTTGGAGGCCATCGTTCTTTGGAATTTTTCTGACGTTTCTCTGGCTAGCGAGTGGCTAGCTTTTTCAGAGGCTCATACATCTTGAGTTTGACTCCATGACTGGGTGTTAAGACTTCGTGAAGCATAATAATATGAATTCAGGTAGTTTGGAGTTCTAATTACCTTTCCTGGATTCGGAAAATTTTCATTAATATTAATTGCAGTAATTATTTTAGCCGGATTCGGAGAAGAATCATTAGTACTAATTGCTGCACTACCTGTCGTCATGATATCTGTTGTTTTTGATCTTCCTAAAATGGTATTCCATATTGTTTGTGGATCTCTATTGCCTTCCGTATCAATCGACTATGGTATCCCTGGTTGGGGGCAATGAGTTTCGCGTTTTCGAACAGAATGCTGTGGTTTCCCTCACTGAGAGCGTGTTTCGACACAGCTGACTTGTCAGTCTGCCCTAGTCTGCAGTTTCTTTCATGCTCTCTCAGCCTAGTTCCCATAGATTTTCTGGTGGTACCGATGTATTCCTTCCCACAGGTGCACGGAATGCGATAAACCCCCGCTGAGACAAAAGAAACCCACTGTCAGCAGCAGGGGTTCATCGCATACGTGTCCTCACAAAAAAGTCTAGAGACGTTTTATTAGGTCATCCAGAGAACTAATCCAGAGGCCATCCAAAGACCAGCGGTTAAGATAACTCTCAATCATTTACCTGTGACAGTTCGGACTCGCATTTATTCAAGGATAACATCAGTTGATAACTGATAGTAAAGAGGCAGAGGGTGCATAATTGATTGGACTGAATTCCTCAGCTTTTTTAGAAGGTTTCACTCAGTCTCAAAGTTGAATGCATGGATGGGTATGCTCAGAACAGTTGAATCATTATTGGATAGGAAATTGAAAGTTCTTCCTTGCAAGATGTATTCAAGTATTCAATTATTTCTGGCCCCTAAAAGTATACCTTTTCATGTAGGAAATTCTCAACCTTGATAAGCTGTTGCTTTCAAATAATTTCTTTCACGATTCCGCTCTTCAATATAATACTAGGAAAGTTCATATGAAACCATTTCAATGGGTTACATTGATGTAATATTTCACAACTTCGGAAAATTGCTTCGAATTCAAACACTGATCGACGATCTGGTTGGATTGGAAAAATATCAAATTCAATGAATTTGATTTACAATACTCGGCAATAATCACGAAATTTCATTTCATTTCCTAGTTAGTAAAAAATCCATATTTACAATGAAATTGACTTAACATAGTCAATCTGGCTAATCAGTTTCTCTATGAAATTAGAGAATTCCATTCGAAATCAACTTATTATGTTTCAGATATGAAACACTCAATTTCGAAAAATAAATTCGATAGTGAACAGTCTTAAAACACTGAATTCATATCTGCACGCAGCGTAACAGCTGGAACTGAAAGGCATCTCATTCGATCGCGTCAAAAATATCACATTGTCTTGGGAATATCGAGTAAACAATCTATTTGAGTCGTATCACTGGTTATCCCAATTGACTTTGTTTCCAATACCCCCATGAACGTGTTTGAGTAAAATTTGTTTTGATCCACACTTTCCATGGACGTCATCGGCATCCACAGGCCAGACGTTCACTCCGAAAAAGCCTTTCTTTCTGACGTAATCGCCCTGAAAATGAACAGAAATCAATTTGTTGATGAATGGGTGACTGGTTACAAAACGGTAATGTGTACACAGGGTTATTGACGTAGAATACTCGTTACATTTTCACCATGGGAACCTGAGCCTGTTTTTTTATTTATGGAGTTTCTGGTCCCAAGAAGCTAATGCCTATACAAGGATATACATATAGGGAAATATTTACACAAAAGAAAATATAACTATATTGTGCAACGATCATGTAATAATGGTTATTAATACACGGGATACGAAACGAGCCAAAGGTGAGTGTATTAATAACCATTATAAGAGAGTTGCATATGTCATTTTGTCTACATCCGATAAGTAATGAAGGACTATAGATATTATATTTGTATTGTGGGTCCCACTGATCTGGAAGTGAAAGGAATATTTACATTTATTTCATTATTACAAGTCTCAATTAGTCTCAATAGAGAGTTCATTATTATATCGGAAATGCTGATTTTATTTTGCACCGAATTTTCAATGTAGCCTTCCGCCATTCAATTGGATTTCCTATTTATTAAAAATCCGTTTACGTAATGACCGATCTGTCTGTATCAATGACCTCATTGTGGTACAGATTAACGAGGCCTTACCTTTTAACGTGTGATCACCCAGGACGGTGGCCTGGTTGGGATTTGAACCCCGGTCTTCCGTTTTGAAGGCGTTCTTGCTCACCTCCACACTACCGAGACCACAGAATATAAAAAATAATTTATTACGTTACGGAATATATAGGGACGGTCTCAAATAAATATCTCGTATGTCTCATTCGATCATTCTCAACGTGGAACATAAAATTGTCTCGGTTATTTAATAACGATCAAATTTTTGATAGAAAGTGTTATCAAGCGCGGTTAGTTCTTGGATGGGTGACCATACAGGGAAATACCGTGTCGAAAGCCCGTACAAATGCAGCGGAATAGCATATCATAGCTCGCAGACAATATAACAATGAGCACAAGATATATTGAGGATATGCCGTCCTTCGGAGGGGACGTAAAGCCGTCGGTCCCGAGTCCATGGATGTTGGGCTCGTTAAAGATCCCTACCTCTGGTTGGAATACCAGAGGGTTCGGCAAAATTTCCGGTTGGGGGAAGTGTGCTCACCGGCGTCGGTGATTGGCCTTGGTAGCGGAAATAGGCCGACGTTAAATAAAGAATTAAAAAAAAAAGTGTTATCAAGCAAATCAATATGAAAAACCAGTGAATTCCGTTTCTGTCTTTTGTTTTTTTTAATTGTGTACTAAATTAGACTTACGAGCTATTGGAAACTTAAAGTAAGGAGGTACGAGTAATTGAAACTTTTTATTTTCTCCTTATTTTCATTACATTTTTATAGAGGGGAAGTCAGTTTAACTTTGTATTGAAAATGAAAGAATTCGACCTGAATAAGGTATCAAAATATTGAAAGTAATATTTGAAAAAAAAAATAAATTTTGAATATTAATCATGTGGTAAGTGATCGTTAAAAAGCTAAATATCTTCAGGCATTACAGGTCTCAGTTGTTGAAGATCAAGTTTTCTTTTCGTAATCTTCAGTCAAAACATTTTGATATGTCATTTCTATTTTTCTTCGCTGTGGTACCTCTTTGTATACTCATCATTGAAATTACAAAATTTACCTCTCTGTGTTATACTGAATTGATCGTAGATCCACTACTTGTGGGTCTCCTAGTTTCCTTCCGGGCCTGATAGATTGATACACGATGAACTGATTGAAATTAGTCAAAAAGTCATGGGAAAGTATTTTGGCCCCATATTTTTCCGGTATTGATCTGACTTCTTCAGTAATTCGACAGTAACCACTTGGTGAGAAAATTTTCTTGTTTCCTATTTTTTTCAGCATTTGCCTGAACACTGTCGCATTCTATTTGAGTATGTAAGAAACTTGTTGGATGGAAAAATTTAATTTTTTTTATAAATGTAGAAGAGCATTTGCCATAAGACTGTTACGGATATATTTTCAATCCATTTTACAATGGCGCCCATTACGAAACAGATTATCGGCATATAAGTATATTAATATAGTACGGGTATAGAAAGAGCATATACATGGAACCTTCAGATCATATACCAAACAACATAAAATAATTTTGCTTCATATTGCATTCAACATTATATGACCAATTCCTTCCATAGTAATTCTTCATTTCTTTCAATTATATTGGCAGAGCATTATAAATGAGAACTCAATGGAGCAGAGCGATTTTCCACCAGAAATGCTTTTGATTTCGATCAAATCGAAATTATTCAACTACCATTATAAATATCCGAATTTGAAGTAGATTTCAGGGCGGAATGTTAAATACTGCATGATGTCAAATGAATAATTGTACAGGTCCTCAACTCACGTAACTTTCCTAGTGGAAATGAAGAACTCGCTGAGGGCGGTTGGTCACAATTGCTTTCAAGATACAATGAACCATAATTGAGAAAATACGAGTTCAGTTGTGAGAATAAATTTTAATTCTGTGATTTGTGCTACCCAGTGAACCAAATCATCAAAACAACTTGTTATGTGTTTGGGTATTCGTTAAAATTATTCTTTTAAATTCTGCGAAAATATTTGAAATTTTGGCTCCTACGAGAATATTCAAACTTTTGTGTTCCAAATCATGAAAATGTATTCAGATTGTCAATTATTATTCGTGCAATTTCAGCTCCTATATTCTTAACTGAACTGACATTTGGTGTAAGCTTTCACGGCCGGTGTCCAATGGAGCTTTCAGGTCTGTTAGCAGTGGTGTGCGGGTTTTTGAATCTGACCTCTCGTCTGCATTGACAGTGGATGCGGCATCGACGAAATGTTCCAATTTACGTTAAAGATGGAGTGCTCGTAAACAAATACACGTGATGGGTCGAGTAGCAAGACTTGTTGCTACTCAAAAGAGGTGTTTGGCGTTTTCATTGAATTCATTCACAAAATCCACATTTCAGATCGACTCCGTTGTTTTTTTTGGGATGGACAAAGTCATGAAGAATACTAATATACACTGGCTTCACATAGAGTTGTAGGATTGGCTACTTTCGTAAGAATATGAACAACCAAACTTTCAGGATTTTCACGCACTTTATCTTCGTATACGTTGAGGTTATATTCTTCAACTTCTTCGAATGCCTTATCTTTATTTTTCACGAGATCTATTAGCATTTACTATGACATTGTTGATACCACTCTGCGTTTTTCGATACTACAGCCAGGCAATCAAATCGCTAGGACTAATAGTCCACGTGCTGATCAAGCAAGATGAATCGTATACGAGCGCTCTTATCTTTATAGTGAATAGAGTAGTATGAGGCGCCGTTTGGGTCAAAAGTGTTTTTGCAAATATATGCAATTTCATGTCGATATATTTATTAACTTTAGCAATATTTTTATTTTGTGTTCCGATATATTTATTTTCCACCAAACATAATATATTTACGTTTTGAATGTCACAAATATATAAAAATAAGATTCCCATATATTTCTAAATCGATCTATTTCATGTCGTCAAGAGATGGCGCACCGGTGGTATCTTGTCACGGTCGAGTACATGGCAACATGGGGAAGTCGTTAGTACATAGAGTGGCTATTAGATGGCAGTGATTCAGGCAGTTGTCATGTCAATGTTAATAATATTAATAGTTCAAATTAGGCATTCCAGATCACGTGATGTCTGGGGGGCACACACCAGTTTTACCACAGACGCCTATGGTTATTCCATGGAAATCACAGCCTCTTGAGAAACACAAACGAAAGTGTATGGGGGGCAAATGCCGAAATATTGATTCATTTGACATTTTCGACGAGTATCTGGAATGCCTAATTTGAACTATAAATATTATTAACATTGACATGACAACTGCCATCTATTAGCCACCCTATGTACTAACGACTTCTCCATGTTGCCATGTACTCGACCGTGACAAAATACCACCGGTGCGCCATCTCCTGACGACGTGAAATAGATCGAATTTATAAATATATGGGAATCTCATTTTTATATATTTGTGACACTCAAAACGTAAATATATTATGTTCGGTAGAAAATAAATATATTGGAACACAAAATAAAAATATTGCTGAGGTTAATTAATATATTGTCATGAAATTACATATATTTGCAAAAACACTTTCGACCCAAACGGCGCCTCATAGAGTAGAGCTTGTCGCGTTGCGATTACTGAAAGTGGACTCAGGAGTGAATCCCTCTATATGTCGGCTTAATATGTGTAATTGTTTCAAATTAATCCTTCGGAGAATCATCTATTTGAATTAATGAGTATCCAAATATTCTGTAGTACCTGTATCCACTAGTTCATGTTCATACTCTCCTCACGATTAAAATGATTTTTATTGTTTCTTCTATGTTCGTTACGTTCACACCAATATCCACACAGCCCCTTATAGTCCAAATAAACTTTTTTCGTCAAATTTCTGCCTACCCGAAAAGTAGCTGTGGATTCCGGCAGATACATGTGTCCTTATTCTCCCCTGAAGTTTGCGCCAGATTCTGTCCGTGCGTTTAGCAACAATTAGCGGTTGAATGCCAGATATCATTTTTTTTGTTTTTTGCTTATATAATGAAAACTGTCGATCGGATCGAAAAAAAGTTGAATTAAAAGTTGTAGATAATTGAAAAATCTATCGATTAGCGTTGGCCCGATTTCGATATTCCGATTTGTTGCTTAACTATTGCGCTCGGAATTTGAAAAAAGGCGTTTTTTCCATTACTTTATTAAAAAATGTTGAAATGCATTTGGGGGTTGCAACTGTGAATTTGGGAAGCTTTCAACTAGTAGAAACCACAGTTTCAATTTGGTTGAATACCAATTGATAGGTTAGCAACAATCTAATTTGTTACTAAAAAAAGTGTCCCACTAGATTGTTATTTCTTGCCCTACGGATAATCGTAGAGCAATGAACGAAACAGTTTTGGATAGTCAAAGAGTTGAACTACAAACTATCGTCTTTGGAAAATCGATTTTTTCAATGTGATACCTTCGAAAAAGGGGGCAAAAAAACAACGTTTTTCAAAGTAAAAAACAATTAGGAAAAAATGGTCGTATCAAAATGAGAGAAAATGCATGGGAAAGCTGCTATTTTTCTACAAATTTTGACAACCTTACTTTTGTTCCACGATAATCAGGAGCCAAGATAACTCTTTTTATCATTTAGTTTCCCCTGCATTCGTTTGTTTATATGAAGCAACGAGACCTCGACGACTGCACAGAGCAAGAGTCATATTATCCATAGGAACCAGCAGAATTTGTTTTCCACAATTATTTATCATAATTATTGATAGGATAAGTGGAGGTTTTTCCGGGACCGGAACTTCCATTGAAGAAACTTCAGTTAACAACCATTGGGGTCCAAAGACTAATATGTGCTTATGGATATCTGAAGCTTCTCTATACATCCGCGGATAATATAGTCTCTTGCTGTAGTTTTGAACGAAACTTCAGTACCAAAAACTTGCAGACCTCGGATAACAAATCATAAAGCCGCTTTCATTTCACTGAAACATGTATCTGTAACAATCATCGTAGGACTTCATTCATTCATTCCGTTTTATTGACTGTAATTCGAAGTGCCATTTCATTTTCTGATTAAAACTTCCATTGGGGAAGTAGAATAAAAAATTGTTCACAAATAATCTGCGATAGGAAATTTTATACTATTCATAGACTTTTGATTCTTCTACTCCCCTACTTATATAATGCGAATAACATAGAAGTTACCAAGAATTAGAAACATAAATGAAACAGTAAATTTTCCACATGGAAAGAATAGTTCCTCAATCTCCATAATTTACTTGAGTTTCCAAATATATTCAGGAGACAAATTCGACTTTTTTCTATCATTTCATAGAGAATTTCCAACCCCATTGACGAATGTTTTCTCAAAATAGCTCATATAATAAATTAATAAATATGACCAAGCCATTCCTTAGACTCACCTTGATCCAAGCTGCATCTTTATCATTGAATGCAAACCATTTATCTTCGTGATATTTATAAGGTGTTTTCTGGTCGTTGTTCCACACTCCTGTGTAATTTTCATAGGTTGAGCAAATCTGAAATAATTGACTGATTTCAAGATATTCTCCTCCTAAGATTTATTTCTATCGAAGAAACTGATAGAATATTTAACTAAGTTGTGAAGTTTGAAGTATATCCATCACTAGTCAACATCTTGAGTCTACGACATATTACTCATGAACCAAATGAACCAAGGAATTTGATAATAATGATAATGAACATTTAATAACAAGGATAGTTCCAAATCAACCTGAGAAAAATCAAACCCGAAAATGTAGTGAAACTTGAATTGAGCATGGGAGTATTGAGTCAAGCTCATAGTTATGTCAAGACATCGATGTCAGTAGCCAAAGAAATTCAAAAGGGGTGATCTATCTTAAATGATTACAGTTCATTCGGAAAAAGAAATGGTTGCTCAATGATTGTTACCTGGCATATTTCCAAGGGAGCGAGAGTCGAAATAACCGATGACTTAATATCTATTATTATTATTAGGGTATGAGGCAGTATTCAAATCTGCTCATTTCAAAATAGCTAAAATAAAAATTCTCAAATCATCGACTAACATGAAGTAACAAACTGTCCTACTCAATTCTATATACTTCCAGGAATTATGAATAGGACTCAATCTGTAGCTAGTACAGAAATGTTATTGTATTTCAACTAGCGAAACAGGAAATATCGAAGTGAAAAAAAACTCTTGCAAGAAACAACGAGAACTAACCATTCGAATCTATTTACAAACTAGTTAGCACCTTTGATGACGTGATGTACACTTCAGGGAACTATGCTCGAGACTGTTTTTTTCCGCTGTGACTATGCATCAAATATTATCCAAATGCACATACACTATATATTGGAACAATAATATTTTCGAAACATTACTTTTTTACTGCTCACCTCTGCAAAGTCTAGGAACCCTGAGTCGTCCCCTGGACCAGGACCAATAATGGGAGAATGAATATCGTGTTCATTTTTATTTTGCAACTGAAATGATCTCCCATAAAACGCTATACTCAAAACAAGCTTCTCTTTGCTGATGCCGGCCCTGACCCAATTGTTGGCAACAGCATGGATGTTGAGATGGGTCCTTTCCCAGACGGTTTCTTTCGGAGAATGATACAGAGCGTTGTGTATTCCAGTATATTCACTACCAGGACTACTGTACAAGTCATAGGTTTTTACCGTGATCCAATCTAGAAGTCTGTAACAGAGGTATCGTTTTTTAATAAGCCATATGATTGATTTATGTCTGACCGTGAAAGAATTCATACCGACAAAACATGCATTTTATGTATCATTTTACTGCTAGATATCTCCCCGAGATATGTTCTCTACATGAATGTGAATCGCACTCATAAATATGTGAAAGAATGCCTTTGCATATATGTGAGTTAACAGAAAACTTAGAAGAGTCACTTTCGTAAAAAACTACTATGTATTGTTGAGTCCAGAATAATAACTTGCAGTTCACCTATGATCCCTGAACCTAAATATTGAATGTATCTTGATAGTGCCGGTGTACTTCAAATTGAGCCTACAGGAAAAAACATGTTAAAAGAAGAAATAGCCAAAGAAGTTTAAACAGTTCATTACCAAAACGACAATAGAAAAGCACTCTGGCCCTGAAAATGCGCACATCAAGGAAAAAAAGTAAGTGGTTCAGAATATAACTGTCACCCAGTCAAGTCACTGACTTGCTGGTAAGGACGCTGCCGTTATCAAGGACAGCTGATCATTTTCTAGGCATTACGACATCGGCAACAGTGGTGAGAATCGAAGAACACCTCCATTGCAACTCCAAAAGATGCTGCGAAGAAAACAACCTGTTATTTTCCGAAAGAGTGAGTAAGCCTTCTCGATGAAGAGAACTCCCAAGAATTATCAAAGGGAGAACAACTGGTTGTTAACAGGTTATCTGATGGTGATAGGTGACATCCATACAATCTCATCACTGTTGACAGAAGGGGTTGAGCCATGGTAAGGTTATCAACCCTTATTTTCTTCGTTCGTTTGTTGATAATCAGGTAGCACTTCTGTTCCTAATTCTAAGAGAAACTCTTTCGTAAGGGGATGACAATATGTTGATATTTTTCAGTATACTAGAGAAAGTGCGACACAAATATTAATCTCTGAAAAAATTCACTTTTGGTTAATGGAGGTTTACCATTTCTATTGAATGACTTGAACCTGAAACTGTTATGTACCTACTATACATTGGAAGTGTTCTCCCTTAATATTACAAAAATAAGATTCGATGTTCTTTGACCATTGACCTACTATACCCATATATTTTCAAAACGTGACACTTTTCAATTAGGAGAACGTTTGCTGAATGTTCCCGAACATTACATAGTGTCACTATCAATCAATCAATCTTCATTGACCCCAAGAAACATGAATGTTTATAAAGATGGAAAAAGAGAAGTGTTTCTGGATCAAATACTTTTTCAAGTTTTTTTTGAAGCGTTTGTCAAGAAAATCTTCAGTTAATTTCTTTGGTAGTTTGTTATAGATTAACACTCCATTGATTTCTTCCCGAAGTTTGTTTTGATTCTACTGATTGTACTCAGATTTTTGGACTAGTTTCATATTTATGAATTGTTTCAATTGTGTTGAAGGTTAGAGAATAATGTTTATTTTCATTTTTTACGAAATGGACGAAAGAACAACTTTTCAATTTATATAAAGAGGTGATACTTAAAAGCTCATTTTCCACATATAAATCGGAAGTGGGATATCAAAAAGATAATTTGAATATGCATTCGATTGTTTTATTTTGCAGAGATTTTAGGGGACGTATGATCGAAGCGTTAGCAATTTCCCCATACTGATATCAAGTATTGTAGTTTTGGATGAATGAAGCTGTATATTAATTTGAGATGTTTCAAACAAATATAGTTTCGAATTTTGAACAAAATACCAATTAATGGTGATTTTTTTTTTCTTAAATATTCAATATGATTTTTCCAAGAGAGTTGTTCACCAATGTATAATCCTAAAAATTTTGTTACTCCCAAATATTCTATACTTTGCCCATTAAAAATAATGTTATTCTTACTATGATTTGGATTTCTCTTCGCTAATAACATAAATGAGGATTTTCCAATATTTAAAGTTAACTTGTGACTATTCAACCATAACGAAATTTTCCTTAAATCGTCATTAATGTAACGAATAATTTCTGCTTCTTTTTTCTCGCAATAAATCAGTGCTGTGTCATCTGCAAATAATTTTATCTCACCCCTCAAATTCAGCTCTGAAACCGAGTTTATATATATAAGAAACAGAATTGAACCTTGTTGGACACCACTTGTTACAGTTCTGAGTGAACTCATTTTGTCTCCCATACAAACAAACTGTTGTCTATTGCTCAAGTAATTTTCAAACCATTGATGAATCAAACCTCTTATGCCGATATTGAATAATTTTTTCAACAGAATGTTATCGACTGTGTCAAAATCCTTCGATAAATCCAGTGACAACAATCCACAATGAAAGTCTTGATCCAATTTCAATTGAATATTTGTTATCAAGTCAATTACAGCAGATTCTGTGTCACTGGTACTTCGGAAACAATATTGTCCACAGTATAAGAAATTAATTTTTAGTAAATAATCGAAAAGTCTTTGGTTCATAATTTTCTCAAGAAAATATGCGCTATGATGTGTTTCGAAAATTCAAAAACAAAAGGATTATTTTGAAGCTGCGTTAGCTTGCTCTCACATTTGAGTCAAATAGACAAACAGAAAGCTGCAACTACTCCACCCTTCAGGAAAGGAGACTGATGTACATAGTCAAAAAGATGGAAGTATCGACTTTATAATGTAGATGGTGTCATGAAAACGCTTCAAACGATTTTCACACAGACACTGCATGGCCAACTATACTATTTCTCTATAAACAATGAGTAGAGGACGATCATGAACTTACTCTTGTTTTCAGTGTATTGACTTAGGTTCCTATTTTTGTTCCACTCATCTTGTGTTTTGATACGTAGTTCATAGATGAAGAAATGCATTCAATTATCAATGTCATCCGAAAGATACATCACTGAAAACATCGTTGGTACTGGAATTATTTTTTATAGAGAAATATGATAGTCATTGGTTGTGTAAAAGGGATTTGAAGCGTTTTTGTTCTTTCATCTAGGGAAGAATATTGACCGATGAGGGCGCTGGTGGTGGTTAAACTTTATCCAGCATTTTGAAATAGTTACCTTGTTTACATTTGTGAAATAACGCGCCAAACTGAAATCCAGTCAGTTGCCCCCGCTATAGACAAGATTTTAGTGTTTTTTTGCTATATTTTCATTGTACGAAATGTTTCTCATGAAGGCTAATATAACTGTGTTCATGATGCTTTGAATATCCGCACAATACCATTCATTGAAGGTGAACATAGATGCATTGTGTTTTAAAATCTAATGATATTTGTTCCAGGACATTTCTTAGCTTTAGTGTAGTGTTAGTGAACCAAAGAGGCTTTTATTACATGGATGATGAAATGCGCCATAACTTCGTCTAAAAATAGACAAACAGGCTCATCAGGTAACAAGAAATCATCTCTCTTGAAATGCAAGTAACACACTGAAGCCGTTCTAGGTAGTGATTTTTGCAGTTTCAGTTCAATATTCCAAGCCTCGTACCTGTCTATTTCTCTTTCAATCCACTTTCCGTAATGTTTCCCACCAAAGATGTATTTATCTTTGGAAACGTGTGGAAAGACAACTTTGGATTTCGGTTCCTAGAGTTGCGGCAACTTGGCACCAAACACTTTATACGGCTCACTGATCGATCTGCATCCATGATTGTTAGTTATTATTAATCAAAAAAATTACAACTTCAGATGATGATTTCCTAAATCAACACCAAAGAACTCAATAAATTCACAAACATGAAATGGAAGCCGTTTGTTTGTGAAATTATAGCAGTGCGTTATATTTCCGCCAGACGTCGCATAAAATTATGAACTTCCCAATAATGTCGATATTTCCGTTCACCTGACAGTGCACGATAGTTTCCTTCTGTGAAGCATGAAATGGGTGCAGATTTCTATATGTCAGTTCGACTGCAAAATCGTACAGAACGTTTCTACGATATTGACAAAAAATTCCACAGCATTATTTCTCTTGTTTCTAAATTTATTGTCTACTTTTGGTATTATGTCTAGGAAACGACTCACTAGTACCAGAGGTACCCTAGTATCAGTTACATCAATTCATATGGTAGACTTACTATGCCTCTCTACAATAATAATAAAATGCTGGCGGGACGATAGCGCCATCTGAATATTTCCGCAAGAACTATCTGATGATGCCCAACATGCCAACGGAGGTGATACAGTGTCTGCCATTGTTAGTCCACAAGTGACTGATTTGTAGGAATAAACATTTTTTTTCATCTTCAGGTTCATGCGAGAGAAGGAACCGACTATATTTCTATGATTAAACAACCGAAGATGAAATAATCCATAATTTTTCCAAATGGTATGTGGAACATTTCTTACTTCTCAGCGGGTAGTTAGTTTCTAGATAAGTAAGAAAATTATTTGATCTTAAGGACAGGAAATGATTGCAGAAAATAATAGTATAAGTAAACTAAAAAAACACGCTTTTATGAAGAAATGAACTGAAATTAAAAATATTTCTTCCCAAATTTGAATAATGTTAGTGAAAAAAATCTATTGCAATATAAATAAAAGCGTGGGGGTATGGTTTCAATAGATTACATGAAAAACACCTCACGATTTTTGATATTGCAATATTTTTTTTCATTTAGGTACACTATTCTTAATCAAGAAATTTATTTTTTTCTCGTTCAGTTCTTCAGGAAGGCACGTGTTTTAAATTCTTATATATGTCTCATTTTTTAGTTGGAGTATTTATAAAAGCTTCTAAACGTCATTATGACCATCAGCAGCAAAATCCTCAACATGAAGAGCGTTTTGAAGTCGTAGGAATTCTACACAAGCATATAATATTACAAGAAACTGCAAATCTTTCTGTGGTTTGTAAATATTTAATTTTAATTGATGACAGTAGGATCTAACCGAGAAACGCAAATCGACTTCTTCGCCCAAAATTTCGTTCAAGGTAGCTAGAAAAACAATTCGTTCATTTTGAATGTCCTAATGAGGATATCGGGACAATTTTTCCATATTATTATGCAAAAATTCAAATGATTCTGACGTTTCCAAGTTGGTCAAAACCGCGTTAAAATTTTCTGGTATAAACATACATACCATGCTAATAATAAATAAAAAAAAAAACAAACAGGTATATCTAAGATGTCTACCGAGATGTGTACCGAGTTATACCTGGGCATGTTTGGGGTATACTTGGCGACACGACATGCCTACTATGATAATAAGCATCATGGCTTTTCGACATCAAATCAGTTCAGATGGCGTTTGCAACGAAGAGTTACAAATTTCCTAGGAAATGTATAAACGGCCGACCTGACGGCTTGCTATACTTTTACTTTTGGACGCTGACTGATCAACAACCTATATTATTTGTTCAGAATACTGGCCAAATTCCCTATAATTGTTTTCCTTTCATTCGATTTTGTTTTTTATGAGTATGACATTAGATTTTGCTCATTTTGTTGACTGCTCGAATCAAAGAATATAGTTTGTCGATCGATCGGTTGACTATGCACTTCCAATTAGCGTCAACTAGCGATGAAATTGAGAAACACACCACGATACGTAAAAATGACACTAATGACAGAAAAGTGTCGCCATAAAATTCTAAACGGCTTGCTATACTTTTACTTTTGGACGCTGACTGATCAACAACCTATATTATTTGTTCAGAATACTGGCCAAATTCCATATAATTGTTTTCCTTTCATTCGATTTTGTTTTTTATGAGTATGACATTAGATTTTGCTCATTTTGTTGACTGCTCGAATCAAAGAATATAGTTTGTCGATCGATCGGTTGACTATGCACTTCCAATTAGCGTCAACTAGCGATGAAATTGAGAAACACACCACGATACGTAAAAATGACACTAATGACAGAAAAGTGTCGCCATAAAATTCTAAACAATATCGCATCAGTCCCAGCACCATCCTTTTAGACATCTTAGGTATATCTCATCAATATACGGGCGCGTCAAACAAACACATGAACGAGAACTGTGCCTAGACTGTTGTATTGTTTGTTACGGGTTACGAGAATTGAATTAAAAATTACTTACTTGTTCATTTTGGGTGGGTCGTATCCAGTTCCTGCAGGATCCGAACGCACAGAAGCGCTAAGCAGCCATCCGTTTTTATTGAATTCATCTCTGACTGTTTCTAGGAAAGTTATATATTTTTCCTGAAATCGGATCGATATGTGGAGGATTAGAATACGTAGTTCTTGAATGATTATGTGTAAGAGTGATAGGGAGATATAAATAAATGAAAAATGATTGAAAAATATTTCAGTTATTACCATTCCACTAGCAAATTTTTGTGGAACATTCAAGTCGATAAAATCTTGAGTAATCAGCCCAAAATATTGGGACGAATTACTTTCTCACTAACTTAGTGAATAATTAGATCAACTGGAGTTCTGTAGAACACCCAATGATGTTTCATTTCTTTCATTTTTCCAACATAATTTGTTTTCGGATAACAAAAAAAAAGGAATTTATTTCCAACACAGGACGTACCCCAGTGGCGGATCCAGGATCAGGTCAAGGGGGGGTCTATAACTCGAAATTTATATATATATATATATATATATATATATATATATATATATATATATATATATATATATGTTAGCATGAAGATTCTCACGGACGAAGTATGATGCGTTGTTTTTTCGGGTTTTATTCCGTGTTCTGTGGTTTTGATCCTCTGAAGGATAATTCTCACAACGTTTCGGCAAAGTCTCATTTGCCATCTTCTAGGTGATGTCTTGAGTTTCGATCAAAGTCGAGTTCGGAGATCGAAACTCAAGACATCACCTAGAAGATGGCAAATGAGACTTTGCCGAAACGTTGTGAGAATTATCCTTCAGAGGATCAAAACCACAGAACACGGAATAAAACCCGAAAAAACAACGCATCTTATATATATATATATATATATATATATATATATATATTATTATTATATATATATATATATATATATATATATATATTTGATCGGCTAGGCTTCCGCGGTCAGAAATGTGCTGGCTGGAACTTCCGGTTGATCCGCGTCTGGAAAGATTTACTTGTCTACGTTTCGACTCCCATTTCGGAGCCACTTTCAAGACTTAGTGACCTTGCGTCTAGGTCTGAGTTGTCTCACCAGCTGGCTATCATCACTGGAGATCGAGGATATATATATATATATATATATATATATATAAAGCAGAAAATCATGAGCTACCGTATAGCAACAACTAGTCAAGATCCAAAAAAAAGGTGAAAGAGATTGACATGAGCAAAATTTGAAGGTGTAGTCAGGAGGTAAAGTAGGTTCAAGTTCAAAACTTAACTTTTTTCGAAATCGAATCGAGTTGATTTAACCTAATCAACAGCATATTCTACTCATACATAGTATATTCAAATCGTTACCAGCATACACAATACTCATCACAAATGTAACAAGTCTAATTTTTCAAATACTGCGCCAAAAAGGATCCAATGGCAGCACTGTCAGAAATTTCTCGAACTTTTCCTCGATAAGCCTGACAAGTGTGAATTTTAGTTGAAGTTTCATCGAGAAAAATTGCAATTTGATAGTTAAAAAAAAAGCATTTTAGTTTCAACCTAAAACATGAAGAGGACTCTATTTTCATATTTTACTCGGCTTGATCCAGCGTCTGAACCGACAACCAGAAAAAAAAAGGAAAGAACAATCGGTCCAAAAATTTCAAGCGAAATTTGTTTCTTTGCGTAACATTCAATCCAGATCTTGCTTGTACTATTTTTAATTCTTGGGAATTATTTTTTTAGGAATTGGAGGATTATTGAATTGAATAAATTTATGGAATTGGTTGTTAAAGAATGAAGTTCAGATCAGCTCAATATATCCGATAAAAATTGAAAAAACAAATCTCTTATTTTCCCAATGGGGGGGTCCGGACCCGAAAACCCCCCCGTGGATCCGCCACTGACGTACCCAATCACAGGAAATCTCATCTATAATCTATAATTTTTCAACAATAAACTCACTCAAACACTACTGCAAACGAAATGTGTCCACTTTCTCGATGATGCATGTACTAGTGTTATCCTTATAATAATCACAATATTACGGCGACATGGCTACATTAAATATTGTTATTGTAAATGATACAAACTATAATTTTTTGCATAGAATCATTATGAATATCACAAACATGGCTAATTTTGTTAAAATTGTTACACATAACGTATATCGGTGATTTCAACCCAATACTTGTAAATAAAAAACATTATGATTTCTACTTTCTGATCTTGGCACTCGGAAATTCAATGCACTAAGGAGAGAGCTGCAATCTATATTGTTATGTATTAAATTGAATAGAAACTTAGTATGTACTATCATTCTTATTTTGTCTAGGGAAGTGACATTGAATTTGTTGAGTAGAGTACTTTGGTCAATCCCTCTGTTTGAATAAATACCATCTGTTTTGAAGCTCAAGTACTTCAAAAAATTTCTTTATATCGATTCGATATCTTTGATTTGATAATCGTAGATGGGATTCCAAATTAAAGTACCATACTCCAGCCTGGAGCGAACATATGAATTGAAAAGTAATTTCAGAGTACCAATATTTCTGAAGCTCCCAGAATTTCTCTAAATGAATCCTAACATTTTATTAGCTTGCCGGACAGTCTTGTCGACATGTGTTGAAAAGGAAAACTTGCTATCGTATGTTATTCCCAAGTCTCTTACTTCCTCACAACAATTTATAATGTTATCATTTATTTCATATTTGTAAGAAATTATGATAGTTCTTTCTGAAAGTTACAATATTGCATTTTTCAATATTCAGGTACAATTTGTTCTGCGAGCACCAATTATGCACTATATCAATACCAGTTTGCAAATTTTGACAGTCAGAAGTATCTTGAATTTTATAAAAAAGCTTCGAATCATCAGCGAAAAATTAATTTGGAATATTAATGGTTTGGCACAAATCATTTATTAAAATCACGAATAACAAGGGACCTAGGTCAGAACACTGCGGCACACCTGAGCTTACTTTATAATAGAGAGATTTGTACGATTCATTTTCAACAAACTGCTTTCTATCGGACATATATGATTTGAAGAGTAGTAATAGGGATTCCGTGATCCCCATCACTTTCAATTTTTCCAGAACATAATGATCTATTTGGTCAAACGCTTTCTGGAAATCCAGATAAACTACATCGACCTGCCCCTTATTAACAAGAACTGGACATATATATTGGTTCAAACATGCCAAGTTGGTGATGCAGGATCTCTGTTGCATGAACTTATGTTGATTCACTGATATTCTAATTTTTACCTGCCTGAAGATAAATTTTTGAATGCATATTTCAAACAACTTGGAAAAATTGCACAGTATCGAAATTGCTCGATAATTTTGAAACATACTAGGGTCACCTTTTTTCAGAATGGGGCAGACACGAACAATTATCCATTGTGAAGGAAAATTGGATGAAGATATAATAAGATTGAATATGTACTGCAATGCACATAATGCCGCAATACTGTCCTTAACGATGAAACTAGGAATCATGTCAGAACCAGAAGTCAATTTGTTCTTGAGCTTTCTGGACGCCTCAATAATGTCTTCTTTCTAAATATGGTCAAGACTGACGGTATTTGTAGTAACTGGGGGATCATTACAATTCGAATTATGGTTTTTGGACTCAATGTAAACAGTTCTGAAGTACGTGGCAAACATATTGACAATATCTTGAGGGTTATCGTATGGTGAGTCATTATATTTCATCACACCCGGTATTCGAGATTTACCCCTTTTACTATGAATAATGACCAGAAGTTAGAGCGAAAAATGGAAATTGAAAGACATATATGCTAATTGCAGCATTATATTCTGCTCTACTGTTCATTTTACAAAATTACAGAACTAATACTCTGAAGGAGAAATCTGTTTCAAGGACTTAGACGAAATATTTAGAATTTCAATGATGAAATTGACAATATACTCATTTAGACAAGAAATGTCTTCTAGGAAAGACGATTACCTACCAACAACATTGCAAGACATATAGGATAGGTAGCCAATCATGTGGAAATATCAATTGAGGCTCGATTTGAAGGAATTGATATCACGAGTAGACTGGTAATTATGTTTCCAAGTCATGTAATTTCATTTTTCTAACGGACGTCGTAGCTTGAATTCCACATTTCCTTGATTACTTCTACTACGTAATGCGAAAAGATGACAATCAAGTCAGTTTTAGAAGTGGAATTTTTCAAAAATGTCATTCAATGTTTGAACGTTCATTTCTTGTATGAACTTCTGTTGCCAACTGTATTATGAAGCTTCATTGGATCCCTTTCAACACTTCTGACTCATCTGAGAACAATGCTGAACAATATCTCACCCTGGAATAGTTCAGCTTCTGATGGATGGATGGCGATATAGGACAAAATTTTGCTAGCTTTGCCAGAAATACATTTTCGGAGTAGTATTATTACTTTAATACAATCAAAATATCACCAATCGTACACACCAGTATGAACTACCGTCCGAACAATCTGAATTTTGATATTCAAAATTATTGCATTCACAATTCTGATACTAGTGAGATCTTTTGGCCCGCCAAATATCAACAGTGACACTCATCTGGACTCGAGAATACCATGTTTTTCGAAACGTTCGATCCTTGAGAAAGAAACATCTCAGTTCTAGTACAGATGGTGTTCGCCAAATTGAAAAAACGCCATCTGCTGGATTCGACCAAAAACTCAAAGTCATAGAATATCGACATTGTGATTTCAGTTGGGTTTACAGTCTGCTCTGCAATAAGGAGACCGGATACGATTCTCGTTTGCGACGGGTCGACTGTAACAACAGCGTTTTTTCAATATACTTGTTAATAACTTCAGTCTACAAGAGCCCATCGAAGGACTCTGCCAATACTCATCAAAATACTTTGTCAACAAGTAATCTTATTTAATCGTACCTTATCAGCTTCATTCGGATAATGCCAGTCGATGTTCAAACCATCGAAATGATACGTCCTTATGAAATAACCAGAACTTCCAATGAATGCTCCTGTTTTTCCTGCATGACCAGCTATTCGTGAAAACAGAGATGAATTGCTAGCTGCTGTTCCGCCAACGCTTAGTAGAACTTTCAAGTCTGGGTTTTTCTTCTTCAAGTCGGTAGCTCTGTAGTACAGGCCTGTCAAAGTTCAATCTGTTAGCTTCGATTTTGATGTAGTGAATTTGTTTCCGAATGTACCCATCGACAAAATCTTGTACAGTGTGAAACAAAAGTTGATGAATGTGTTTATCTCATAAATGAAACCAATTTCAACGTGAATGAAATTATGGAAATGTTGGATGTTTGTTTAAAAACGACATACTTTCAACTAGGGGATGAATTTTATTCACAAACATTTGAAATGACAATGGGCTCCCCACTATCCCCCATTCTCGGTATGTTTTTATTGAAAATTTTCAAGAAAATTATATTAAGTATAATCACAAACATCCAAACGCGTGGTGGAGATACGTTGATGATATATTAGTGATCTGGCAACATGGCAAATATGAATTGAATCAATTTTTCAGCATATTTATCAAAGAGAAACAGTAAAGTTTACCACGGAAATCGACAAAAATGATCTTCTTCTGTTTCTTGCGTTCTAGATGAAAAAACATTCAATAATTTCGAAACAAGTGTTTCTAGGAAGAACACTCATACAAATCGTTTTTAACATTTCATTTCAAACCAGCAAGATTCGAGACAGAAAAATAGTTACCATAAAAAATGTACTGAGAGAAAATGCTTACAATATTCAAAACGGAGGACATGATCTGATCCCTATTAACTTGAAATGAACCACTGAGTACGTAATATAATTAAAAAAAAAATGTGTTTATAGTATTTCTTGTAAAGGTGGCAGTGTTTATACTGGTGAAACATCAATGCCATTAAGAATGAGGAAAGCTGAACACAAAAACATCTTGAGAATACGAGAATTAGATAAGTCTAAATTATCTGAACAGGTATTATCAACAAATGGTATACACATGGTCGAATGGGATAACATCAATTCCCTTATGACAGAACAGATCGGAACAAAAAGAGAAGTCAAAGAGGCTACTTGCATTTTGGTAAACGGAAATGAAGATATTTCTACTTGTTCATTGAGTATGGATCAATGTTATATGCCTCTTCTGAAAAGGGAAGTTGAGCTGGGGACATTCAATTCGAAGTAGGTTGTGTCAAAATCAACTTTAGTTATAGCAGCTATGGATGAATAAGTCATGCCAGTGTCACATTTTGACACTACGTATCAGATTTTGAAATTTTATTAGAAATTTCACACCTCTACTTTTCAACCAATAAGATGCCTCAATTTTGACTAGATACCATTGCGCTAAAAAAATTCCGGAAATTTTTTCGAGGCGCCACGATATTTTGGTGGAAATTTTTTGACTGTTCAAGAAATAGACATATGATCAACAACCCTTAAATACTGTAGATATACCTTTCAAATAATGCAAAATACATTTATACCAACCTTGGTGACTTGAAATTATGAAAGGACGATAGACTGGGCTGGTACCCATCTGAGTTTTAGAATGTAACATAGGAATTTCTTCAAAATTACATCATGTGAAAATATATATCTACCACCTTCAGTTAATTGAAATTACCAAAGGGCGATAGACTGGGCTTGTACTTATCTCAGCTTTAGCATTTGGTTAAAATGAAGTTGGTATTTTTTTTTATTTAACGAAATACGGTGGATATGCCTATATGATTTTTTAAACTGGTGATTATCAAGCTTTCTGACAAAACCGGTTGAACAAAAATGACAAATCAACATATAGGTATGTCAAAAACAGCAATACCCTGACCAACTTGACAATCAGAGTAATTAATTTGAAATGTCAGGTTGGGTTGATAATTTTTTCCAAGTTATGGTGTGAAATTTTTTTACCGATTACCACGCAATCTTAAATTATTCCTGGAAATTTTTTGTCGGAAAAGAGTATCATAAAGTATGTTCCTGCCCTATACAAAATTTCCGGGAAAAAATAAATTCTTGTGATATTGTAAGTGAAAATTTTCCAAGATAGGCCTGAAAAGGAAGGCAGACTAGCTTCCAAAAGATCGCCAAAGGGAAGTATATGCATTTTATCAATTAATTATTCATTGAATTTTCAAAAAAATAAAAATACGATATATAGCTGAATAATTTCAGTTACCTATCAGGGCAAATTTACCGATTTGCCCAAAAAATAGATATTATAAGAAATTGAAGCTTCTACCTTTCCAGGCGAAAACTCAAAAAATGGATTCCAAATTTTAGAAATTGATATATGATGTTTCGAATAATATTGAGCGGCATATTACTTTTCACAATTCAAAAAACACAATAATATCATGTTTAGACTATACTAGTAATAGTTATTTTTATATAAGACCATAAACCATTTGGAGGATACTCAATATGATAGTAATACTGAAAATTCAAATAGAATTCGATCATTCTGGATTCGAGTACACCTCTCAATTCTGATTTATTTTTAACTCTCCTGTTTGCTATTTGTCCTGGAGTCAATTTTAGTGCATTCATGATGGTAATTAAACATGTATAAACTTCTACCGACATTAAAATTTCGATTGTTCAACTAACAGGAGAGATTTCCATTTATTGCATACCCAATGAACAGAAAATATGGAGAGTGAAAAAGATATAATAATGTTGAAATAACTAATGCTGATTCAATGTCAATTCATTTGGGAGAAAACACAGCAATATTTTGTGCTACACAGAATTATCAATATTTGGAACTATTATTCACCTCCGCTTTCAGTATTGTTTCATTATTCAGGAATCGGACTAAAATTTGAGAAAAACTCGTGCTCTAAGAACAACCCCCAATTGTGAAGGATGAACTGGAATGAAATAGACACTGGAAAATGCTGGAATTGTCGCTGTTGAACTATGATATTGAATACAATTATAATCATTTATAAACAACAATTACTATTCCCTCCACTTTTGAATTGACATCGCTATCGTAAATGATATTCAGAACAATTCATTTCGAAACAAGACGAAATCTCAACACAATAGAATTTTCTTGGGACTTCTCAATGTCCAATGATCTTCCTCAAGAAATGAATCAAAGCCAAAATGTAGGTATATTCAACAGAAATGTTCTAAAAATAGAAATATTTGGAATGATATTTAATTCATGAGTTGAAGATTCATCTATTATTATATTTATTTATATTATTACTAGTACAATAATTCGCTAGGGAGAATATGGTATTGAAAAGAGTTGACTTTTGACATGTGTTATCGAAGTGAACCAAGAATTCTAGACGGCTTGTTTTTTTGATGATTATGAACTATGACTATTAAATAACCCTACTACTTGCTAAATTGAAGTGATTGAATGTTTTGTCTCACCTCTATGTTCTTGATCGAGATCCACAGAATCATTTTGAACACGAACATCCCCTTTATCCCAGATTCCTATATAGGCGTAAACAAGATGCGTACACATAGATGCGTCCAAATCTTCTGGATAAATTCCTCTGTTTGCCGTACTGTCGTACGTGCATATTACTTTGACCCCCGTTGTATCTTCAACAGTACGATCCAAGGGAGTTTCTGATCTAGCAGTGGTGGTGGTTGTAGTTACACCAACGGTAGCTTTTTCTTTGCATACCGGTGTTGGCTTTCCCCAAGATCCATTCACACAAAACCTGACGCCTGAAGTACCTTGGGATGTAGTGTATCCACGAGGGCATGAGAAAAATATACTGGAACCTTCTGTTGCGTCAGAGCAGTCGATACTTAGGTCTTTGGAATTTTTACAGGAAACTATAGAGTTATCCGGGAAATTAAGAGTTGGACACAGTACTGAAAAAGAAGATGCCTATCTGAAGAAACGATTGGATATCTGATTCCCCAAAACAAGAAGTCTTAAAACTTTCCCAAAAAGCGCTCTTTTCGTAATTGAAAAAGGCAAGGTATTATCCAAGAAATGATTATATAGCTGTATTCTATAAACGCTCCTGGAGACAATTTAATTTTCAAATTCTCCATAAAAAAAAACAAGCTTCTTAATTCCGAGTCAGTTGACCCCTTGTAACATAAAAATTTGTATTTTTGGATTTTTTCAACACATTTATTTTGTCGAGTGTAAGGGACAAATGAGAGATTTATACATGCTATTAGACCAATTGAAATTCAGTTATTAATTGCTAGATAAATAAATTACTATGCTTCGATAGTATAATGATTGCAATTCGATAGTAAAATAGTTACTAAACAATACCAATCTCAATTGATTAGTTTGAACATATAAAAAAGATTGGTATGGCTAAAGATAAAATTTCAAACCCACATATATGTATTGTCAAAATGGAAATATTTCAAGAGAAGGGCCTGAAACAACAATACTTATTGTATTTTTTATTCTGGAAAAATATTCAAATAGCAGTAGTTCTTTCAGTATATGTGAGAAATAATTCAGAGAGTTGAAAACGAATTCAGTACCCTCTTGTAAATCAGAAATTTAACTAACAAATGCAGAGTGATTTTTAAAGGAAAATAAAGCAAAACAAGTGATACTAAACAAGATGATTTGATGTTCGAAATATCATCATCATCAACTCGAGTTCGCTGATAACAAATAAACGAGGTTCAGAAAATGTAATTTTTCGAAATACCGTGTGTTTTTTCATTCCAATTGAACCTTCAGAAATCTACTCACACAAATGCAGCTTTTGAAATGAAGATTGCAGCACAAAACTTGAGGTATTGGATCTGTCAAGTGAGAAAGTTGTTCCGTGACATAAAAATGAATTACCCTCCTCCATGAGTTTTTTAGATTCTTCTATAAAACCATGAGAAGGAGTTTTCAAGCATACTGATTCTGAATATGAAAGAAGTTTTCATTCAGATTGGCTACTAATGCTACGAAAACGTTTATAACAAAAATACTGAAAAAACGATTTCTAAGAGCCCCAGTCTGAACTGACAGCCAGTATAGATTCAGTAAATAACCTAGTGACGAATTACTCTTAAAAATGAATGTTTCATGCAAATTTCACAACTTGATTTACTATGTAGCTATCTTTTCCTCTTGTCTGTGTGGTTGTGGTGAAAGAGTAAATAGAGTTCAGCCCAATTATTTTCGGCTTTCCATTTGAGAATGTGCAAAATCCACTGTACCATCAGCTCAGATTGAAAATATGACGCCCGTTCCACTAGTTTATGCGGTGATGCAATTGACGATGGTATTCACATCAAAACATAGCGACAATACTTACAATTACAAGTGGGCGGATGAAAAGAAGGTTCACAGTAGAACTTCGGAGAAACTGATGACAACTTGTAACCAATGTCACAGGAAAAAATCAATACTGTCGTCGATGGAACTATTTCTCCAGGCTTCCTGACAGCCCTATTCTCTAATATCCACGTTCCATTTTGTGGATAGGCCGGAAGTCTGCATTCTTCTATGTAATTCGTAGTAGCTTCGCGATCTACCCATTCGTAATAGGTAGCCACTTTTGTGAACAAGGCATTCTGCTCGTGGTTACATTGTCCGTCAGAAGATTTTGGAGAGAGGCTTACCACACCGTGAAGGTAAAACCTGTTATCTTCTGGGTTACGGAAAACCAAACCGCTTCCGCTGTCCCCCTTGCAGACGCTCATGTTTTGTCTGAAAAATCCCGCACAAATCTTGTCGTCAAGATTGTATCTTCCCTCCCAATCAGGGGGCAGCTCAGAGGCGCACACTGACTCCTTTTTATAAGGGATTTTCAGTGATTTCAGAGTTTCTGATGGTGTGCCATTTTCCGTCACACCCCAACCAGCAACCTGGAATATAATTTCATATACAGGGTGTTATGTAACTACGTGGCCAAACTCAAAGGGGTCCGGTAAAGTTGTTTACAACATACAGGGTATCAACATTTGTAAAAGAAATAATATTTTTTTACTGGATATCTTAATAATCCTCTAGCCTCTAGCCGAAGTATGTTCATGGACAGCAATAAAAACATTTTTCAATAATTTTTTTTCATTGCTTGCATTACTTTTGATACCAATTTCTAAGATTGAAATAGATTATTCATATGGAAGAAAAAACACCCCACTTGTTGATGGTTTAGTTATTAAAATTTTTCAATCTGTTGTCCCAGGGACATGCGATGTATTATTAGTTTTTTCTCGCAAGACAAAGCAATATACGAAAAAAATTCAAAGGAAAAAAAAAGTTGTTCCAGTTGCTTGATGCCCAAAAAAAATAAATTTATAAAAAATCAGTGGGGCACATTTTTTTGGCAAAAGTATCAGTCAACGACTCTACTGGAGAAGATAATTAATATCTAGTTCAGGTCGAATAAGCCTCTCACTTCTTCAAATAATACTATCAAATTTCAAAAAAGGCGTGAAGGAGTATTGAGATATTTAGTAAAAAAATTGTTCTTTCACAAAAGATGACACCCTGCATCTTGAGAACGAAACATTTTATGATTATTTTGTTCTAGAATCACTACAAGAATCACCCCTTCGAGTTTGGCCACGTACTTACATATTATACATAACACTCTGTAACTCTGTACATTAAAATGGAATATCGGATATGAAAAAGTACGGTAGGTGAAAAAATTGTACTTATCATTAAGGGTAATTGATTTTTTCCATATCCTATATAGAATCTAGTATAGATCACAGATTAACCTATTATGCATCTGAAATGTTATTAGTATACTATTTGAGAATAATGAGCATTTCTTGCAAGCAGAATACTATAATTTTTCCTCATCTGTGTTGGGTGTTCTACATGTAGTGTGGAGTTGGAGAAATATTTCTCTCTGAAGGAAATAGCGAAAACGTTTTTTGAAGAAATCTGTATTTAAATTTTTTGAAATTCCATTTGAATTGATCCGTTTGAGGTATTTATATGGTTGAAAGAGACATAGAAAGTGTGAAATATTTTTTTGGTTCTTCTCCGGATCAAAGAATAGAGATTTCAATATCTATGAAAAAAGTAGAATAAAAAAAATTACAAACTCTCTCTTTTGGTAGATATGCACGAGTATATCACATACAAATGTCGAATAAAACTGATAGCAGACTTGTCACTAGTTTTGGAATCGTTCGGAGTCTCTGTGTTCCGTAATTTATCCATTTTTCTACTGACGAGCTCAGGAGATAATTTTTCCTGAGTGAAACGAGATCTTGTCTCGGCTGGAATGAAATATCATGTTGGTGAGTGAGATTTTTTTACAAATAGCTCTGTATTTCGCTTTGTGTAGGTATTTCCTATGTATGCTATCTATTTAAAATAATTTTCAAATGATTGGCATACAAATTGAGTAAGAAGAAGGGATTTATATTGTTACAAGTCTCCTAGCGCTCTCCTAGCGCCGGTCCTGACTCTCCTAGCGAACGTCATTTTCCTGTAACCCGTAAATTGCCGCCTGGAGAATTCGAGACAAGTCATCGGGGCTTCTCTCGAGGATTCTCGATAGGTACGCAGGTATATATACGGAACAGACTTCGTCGCGGGGGACAGTCAGTTATGAAGAGTTAGTAACGAGACAAGTTTTCATTCGGAGAGTTAGTGATTCGGCAGTTTTATTCAGAGCTGAGTGACGAGAGTTATTGAGAGCGAAGTGGAGCAGAGCTTTGTGCGGAAGTAGAATTTTTAGTGCAGAGAGTTTAGTACCGAGCATAGGAAAGTTATCGGAGCGATTTTAGTGATTGTGTTGTATTGTATTGTGATAGAGAGTTATAATAAAATAAGTTTAGTGTTGTTTGGTGTTTTAATCAACGAACCCCAAGGATAAATCGCAACAGTAGTGTCAGAAGTTGGATTTTGCAAGGAATTATCGTAGCAATATGTAACCCAGTGCCCGCCGATCTATATAGGCGGGGAAGTAGCATTTCAGATGGTCACTTTTTTTTCCTATTTGTAAATGTATCAAATTTCTTTGAATGATATACACGTACCTATCAACAGAGAGTGTTCGTAATTGTTTCGATTTCACTTCTTCCATAGAAGTTGTAATTTATATTTTATGATTCAGAGAAGAAGAAAGCCAAAAAATAATTCCTACTTTTTTCTATTGTCTGATACCCATAGGTAATAAATATATGATCTGATTATTCAGAACTACCAAGTTATCTGTTCCTGATATACCTCGGGAACAGAAACATCATTCTAGCTTCTAGAGTGTAATGCTGTGCATTGGAAATGAAATTCATGTTAGTAATCGCACCCTGTATGGGAGTTTCATATACAATGTATCAAAATTCATTTGAGAATTTCTCTCACGAAATATTTATGAATAAACCATGTAAGATAATCGGTAGACTAAACAAACATTTTCTCAAAATCAGCCCGATGAATGGTTCCATTCATCCAGCGTGGGCGAGCTGGCATGAAGAGAAATGCAATTTTTGCATAATCTGCAAAATTGGGTGGACGAAAAGTTGCTCTTGGTAGTTGATCTGGAGACAAGGTTGACAAACTCGCGAACGCGAGGGGAATGCCTTTTCAGGTTTGACCCCTACCAAAATTATGGGGGCGCGTTTCATTACGAGAATCTAATTACGGCCGTAAAAATCGGAAAAATAAATAACGTCAAATTGATTCGTGTGCAAAGTGCCATATCTTGGAATACTAAAAAAAATCTATGGAATGGAATAGAAACAGCCATGCAAGATAGACAGAAGACTTGGTATGTCAATTTTGATGCGTGTCAACGTAAATAACCGTTTTATTCACTTTTGGGAAGAGGAAGCCATCATTAATTTTATATCTGTTGTTCAAATCACGAGTTGAGAAATCTTTCTGACTCTCTCTCTGACATCGAGTTGCTATTGGGATGGGCTGTAGGGCGGCCTATAATATACATTTAGCCAGTGGGGCAAATTTAGAGGCATTTATAGATATAAGTACATCAGATTTTTGTGTTCTGAGTACACATTTTTTCTGTTTGTGGAATTTTCATTTTTCTTATGTATAGAGGAGACCATTGCCGGTCTAAGTTCATTTTTCAATATTTTAATTAAACTAAATAATACGGTAAATGTCATTTTTTTGTTATAAATTGTTTTCGATGCATATTTCTTTTGTTATATATTTTTTGTCCAATCAATTTTGTAAGTTCCTATTTTCATTTCGTTTCTAATATATCGCTTAAAGTTATCAAAGGATTTCATTTCCTACAAGCCGCCCTATTTTCAGATTTCAGAGTATACGAGGAAGCAGAAATTAAACCCTAGGTTTTTCACTAAAGACCCTTTCTTCGTGCAAAGGGCCGAATTCATGTTCCTTTCGGAAATTGCCTTAACATCCAAAATTTGACGTGGAGAAATCTATGTCTGGTGACAGCCGCTGCCATTAACAAAAATGATACCCTTTCAGCAACTACCACACTAGTAACAGAGCGGTGGGATTGTAGATTGTAAAGTTGTCTATTCTGTAAACATAAACTGATACAGATAGGTTGAAATAGAGGTACAGTGTTAGAAAGAAAATATTGAGGGAGTATTGTGGGTACCTAGAGGAGCAATAAAAATTAAAAAAACAATTACAAACCCTACCGTTCGTTACAAGAGGTCTTGATGTTTCACCGATATATTTTTATTTCGGTTTGGTGTCAATAAGGAAAAATCAAATAATGTCCTGCAAACTTTACACCTGTTGCCGAATCATTCAATCTTTTCAGACAATCAGTGTTTACTGTGGTGTTTTTCTTGAAATTTTTGTCAATGTCTTCCTATAAATTAATCCGAACATCAATTCGTTTTCAATGTTGATTCTATAAAATTGATATTGTCTAATAAATTACATATCATGAGGACAATCATCAATATCTATAACTGTGAAAAGACAATTTTTCCACTGTGATGAGACCCAACCAGCATAATAATGAAATCGCTGAAATATCATCGAGCCCAGCATATAAATGGATAATTTTTTATAAACATTGATAATTGACCATGTTTCAAATACTCATAGAAAGAATAGGTTTGCAAATATTTCATTGTGAAAGAATAATGCAGCCCTAACCACTCTATTTAGAGAATTGAAAAAATCCAATGAATTTGATTGTAGACGATTATCGCTGTCAGCTATTTCGTTCATAAACTACTTAACAACATAACGGTTGTAAAAATATGTTTGTTCATACCGATTCCAGCGACCAGATATATCATGCATTGATGATGCGTGTTATTTCGTTTATTTACTTGTTCTTGCGACATATTGTTTACCCTAACATTCGATATTGTTATTTTCACGATAATAATTTCAATACAAATATATTTTTTCCTGATATGTTTTTAAAATTAGAAAGAACGTGAAGAGATATTAGATGTGGAGGCGAGGCGGAAAATCGAATGAACAAGAGGGGAAATTATAAAATGGAGGATGGGCAAGCCCTTGGCCTCTCTCATCGGCGCCTTTGAATTTTAGGAATACTCACTTCTCCCACATCTCCAACATGTGGGTAAATGAAATTTATATCGTTTATACAAACTGGTTGTATTGTTGGACCCAGAAGGAAAAGTTTTTTTGTTACTATCACAGCAATGTCGTACTGGAAACGTCGGCTTTCTCCTCTGAATTTATCATGAACTATCGTACGGGCTACCTGCAATAAAATATTCAATATTGGAAAGACGTTCAATGTTCAAAGTGGATTGATAGTCGAGGTTGCAATATATAATAGGCGGATATTTCACACAAATTTTACACAGTTAAAAATATACAAACAAGAAATTAATTATCACCTTCTTCAATTAAATGGCTTGTTTCAGTTGAATATTTTTTTTGTAGAACATGACATTTCAATTATTACAGTTTGTGATAATTGTTTCGAGCAAAAAGAGAGGGTCATGAGAAGCGAATAAAAGATGAACATAAATTGTAAATGCCTTCTCAGTAGGTGCAAAAAAAGATAGATGGGCTAATTCTCTGTTAATCTTTATTACATCATGGCGTCGATTATACATGCCAATCCGTAGTAGTCTCACAGAAAAAGTAAAAGGGGGTGAGGTCAGTAGACCTGGGAGGCCACTGAATAGTACCGAGCGATTCCATTAATGCTTGGATAATTACTCCTGAAGCTATTACGTCGCCCACAGCTCTCTCATTTTTCATTTGCCTCAAAGTATGGGGGTTTTATAAAAATATTACCATAGAAAGAAAAAAATATTTCAATATAAAAAAAAAACAAAGGCGATACACAATATCATTCAGTTTCCCACACCTTGATTAGTTTCAAATATATATTCTGGGGAAAACTATATGCCTGTTCATAAGGCCAAATGTAACAGATTGAGCTCATTTATCTCTCATCATTCTGATGATAATATAGAAGTTTAAGATACCTTCATATATTGGGCATGTATATCTTTACAATCTCCGTACTTGTTATAATATTTCCCGGCGACAACCTCGAAGTCATCCACAGGCAAAACTTCTCCATAACTGTCAGCGACGCAATGGGCAGCTGAAATGAAAAATCACAGAAATTCATTGATGAAATATGAGTGATACCATCCGCAATATGCGATTCATATATATGTCATACCAGTTCATTATCATGATTTTATTGTTATTGACCATCAACATAATAGTCTACTTTTTGCCGGTGCGGGTATAAACACACAATCCTGGCAGTAGGATCAGAAGTTCCCTGCATTTTATCGTTTCAAGTTTGACAGTGTTTCTCTAACAACACCACTTTCACAAAATGAAAACGTTATTGATATCAAATTGAACTCTGTCAGATTCCTGAGATCTTAATATAGTAAACGGAATAACAAACAACTTCAACATAAAAGTTTAAGTAGATGTGTATGTATCTCACAAACTCTATAGCTAGAAGACGACGACGACTTTGTAAGATCATCACCATCAGGACGTAAACATCTATACCTAACACCACCATTGAAGCATTAGTAAGTATTAAGTCAATTGGGAGTACTCACCAGTGATAACAACCCTACGACTGATGAGTGTTCCACCACATACATTGATATATTCGTTCGAAATTTTTTGATATATTGCAATAACCCATGGATATTCAGATTTCTTGGCATCGTCTGCACCCCACGCAAGTGTCAAAGTATCGTTGTTTGCTTTTTTGCCACAAACTGCAAAGAAAAACAAGCGGTCCAGGTGAAATTCTTGTATAAATTATCGTTGCTGGTCATTTAAAAAAAAATGGTCCGGATTAATGGTTATTCGAACTTCAAGACTAGATAGAGAAAATAGAACGTGGTGACGATGATATTTTGTAAGGAGGAAAACATTGACTTCTCACTGAAAATAACAGTTCAAAAACGTCATGAAAATTTATTTATTATATTAGTTTGGTTATAGAAATGATCCAATTGAGAACTTTTTTTGGATTTGAGCAATCAAAGAGATCTTGTTGATTTTATAAATTTTTGATAAAGCATTCTGGACCATTTTTGATTTCCTCATTCAGTAATCCATAAAATAACGTCTTCAAAAAACGAGTCACCACCGTATTAAAATATTGAGTACTTGATCCACCTGAAGTGTTATCATTTGAACTCACCCGGTTGGCAAACAGGTTTTGGGAAGTCCCATGTTCCATCAAAACACAAGAGACTTTGTTTACGACCCAAAGGGACCTCGTAATAAGGTATACATTCGTAGGTCAGGTACGTTCCATCTGTGGCTTTGTCACATCTGATGGGATATCCGTTACGGTCTTTGCATTTCAGATTTGTTGTTGGTGTGGAGTAGAATGGGCGACACAATCCTTTGAAAAATCAAGCAACTATGGGATGATTCGATATTCAGAACGAAAGCGATTGATAAGATAAGGTTTTAGTTTTTTAATGGTTTATAATTTGATATATTAGTAGCTTTAAAATTTATTCGTTGTATTCGAATTCGATTTTGAGCCCTACGCCCACCCTTACTTAATGTGTGAAAATGAAATAAAAAAAGAGAAATGTATGCCTGAACTGATGAGGAATCAATAGATCATCATCCTTCGAAATAGAGAGTGATAATACAATTGCTCGATGTGAGCTGAATATGAATAAGATATATAATAAGTTCTTCTATCGAGAATATAATAAACCCGACGAATCATATAATAATAATAATAATATTAAAGTGTCTTCATTGAAGGCGGAGTTCAGTCAGTGACTGCTCATTGCACACTCATTACTGAAAACCAGCTGAACTATATCGAGTCATATAAATGATAGTGATTTACTATGCATCAGATTGTTAGGTAATTAATTTTGAATTTTCATTTGTTTCACCTACTTTCACATTTAGGTATACTATCAGGATTCCAGTTCCCATCACATACCATGTAAGGAGTATCAGGAGTCAACAAGTATCCTGGTGAACATTCAAACTTGATCATGGTATTGATGTCGATTTCGTCACCTGGTCTTCCATATCCATTGATCAAACTCCACTGTCCATTGTCTGGTTGAGGAGGTAGTCTACATTTGAAGCTACACAGAAAACACAGTTTGCTCTTTCCACTCCGAGAAATTTATCATAAAGTCGATATTAATATTGTAATTTATTTTACCCATGATATATATAGTATTGCAGTTGAAGGTTGTGACAAAACACAATAATGTAAAAATGATATTCTTTGAATTTTTTTCAACAGTTCATTTCGAACATTGAACAAAAAATTTCAATGATGACATACCCTCAGGCTTGATTTCAATATGAAAAATAACAACTCTTTTATTCTGGTTATGGGTTTTATGTCATTAAAAACAACTGAAGTCTTTGCTAACGTTGCGCAGTTATACTTTGTGGATATTTTGATATAATGATAGATGACTGCATCTAAACAGTGTATGTGCATAACATCAACATCTTCCCTCAACATCTCCCTTTATTTAATTTTGCCCAGCGAAACGTTAGCAAAAACGAAAATTGAAGTTTTATTTTGCTAAAACCACAATCGTTCAAATAATACTCTTTCTGGACACATTTGAAACAAAAATAATTTCCATCTGAAATTCTCTATATTCAATGCTTTCTAGCTCATCTTGGATTTGAAGTCTCAAATTGCCATCAAACAAGGGATGAGAAGGAGATGTCAAGTTTCTCGAGTATTTGAGGTCGTGTTGCGCTCGTAGCTATGACCAGGAAGGTTGATCGGTCACAAGAAAACTTCTACTTTTTATTCTCATCTATGCTGGAAATTATACGTTAAAAGGTGAGACCTCGTTAATTCTTGGCTCGTACGAATTCAATGATGAAGAAACCACATTAAAAAACACTGCTAGATCTCTTACATCGAACACATACTATATCAAAGCTATTACCAGGAGCCAGCTAGAAATAGTAGTCGGTCTACTTGTAGAAGGAGCTGCAACCCCGACATAAATCAAAAATTTGATATGCAAAATTATTGCAGTCATAAATTATATGACAGACACCTAGGGTGGCCCTCTATATGTCTCAAAAGGACTTGCGTACAGTGATTTCGGATATTCTGTTCCATATGAAACCAAAATGCAAGTCACGAATTTCTTCTGACCATTCGAGACATTTCACGTCTCGAAATGCAATTCACTGAATAATTGATGGATGATTGTGAATGAAAGTTATTATTTTTTCATTTTCCTGAATGGCAAGAATTTTATCACTTCATTGATTTTCTCCCGTTGAGCTATTTTGCAATGTATAAAATATTAATTCTTAAGATTACTTTGGTAAACACTCACTCATCTAGATGTCTCCTGAATCTTGTAGCATTTGAATATATCTTCTGGAACGAAACCGCTGGAGCAAAAAATTGGCTATAGCTGACACCTGCAATGATAAAAATATGTATTAATTCGATATCGATAATTCAATGGGATTTTTCACACCATTCATTCAAGTAGCGAAGATGTCAAGTTGACTTGAAATGCCAACTGATTCCTATACCGACTGTTTTTTCGAAAAATGTGATATTCATATTTTGATGGATATGGGCAATAACGAGATGAAGAAATAACAAACCTCGGCAAATACAGTTGCAAGTTATTCATGCATGCAATTTTATTATATAAAGATTCACACGAAAGGAAAAACCTGTAATGTTCAAAGAGCTTCGCGTGAATCGAAAGAAAGAAGAAACAAATTAAAATTCATTATGAATCTTTGAAGTTTGTATATCTTGGCAAGGAGTTCCAAAGTTCAGCCTCTCTATTGAAAAAAGATCCCTGAGCAAGAGAGGTTCGACATGTATGCAAGCTCACAAAAAGGGGTGGGAATTCTGTACTCGTCTGGTTATCCGTGCTGATACTGCCAAGGGTGGGACAACTGACGACAATTCAGAAGAGCACCGACTGTGCAAATATCTACGATGGTCGAACGAAGTGAGTGACTTCGTGAGCGAAAAATCACCCAAAAGACGGATTGCTTCTTCCTGAATGGAATCAAGAAGTTTCAATGAATGTTTTAGGGCTGAGCCCAACACATGAGAACAATACTCCAAGACAGGCCGTATCTGCGCTATATAGATCATCAGAAGTTGACGTGAAGTATCTCTTCGCGCGGAATAGAAATTCAAGCTTCTGGAAAGCACCTTTAGCGATCGATCCCACATGGTTTTTCAATTAGAGATTATTACTGATCGTAATTCCTAGCATCCAGAAACATAAATTTTTAGGAACAGTTACTCCTGACATCTGAATATTATATGAAAATGAATCGGCCTAATTGATGTTACCCCATTCTATTATGAGTGCCAATGATATGGAGACTCTGGGGAAGAGTAACTAGAATGAAGAGTACTGTCGTCCGCAAAACTATGCTCTGAAGAAGATGTTTTCTCCAGCGAATCATTGATGTGGTATTATTGTATCGATTTCGAAAAAAGTGCTGGGGATCGAACAATTGGAAAAATTTTGAGTGGTTTGAGTAAGCGAATTCACGATAAAATGGAGTGTAGCGAAACATTATAATGAATCCTTGAGTTGAATCGCCCAGTATGAAAATGTACTTGAGACTAAAGTGAAGGATGAAATCATTTTAAAATAGAATGATCACCATGTTACTATCGAATGAATCGATAATGATAGTTGTTTGTGTAGTGTAGAGTCGAAAACCGTTTTGTAATTTCATTTTTTGCACTGTACGCCTTTCTTTTTTCTTGGATTCCCAGGGTTATCATATCGGCAATCATGGGCGTAGCCAGGCAGGGGCAGGGGGGGGCAGGTGCCCCCCCCTAGCTGGGCATAAGCGCTTGGTTGTAGAATTTCCAACCCAAAGAATAAATAATAACCATAAAGAAATGAACTCTTTGATAACAATTTTTAACACTGTCAGTGACAGAAATCGACCTTGCATAAGTGGTAGCCACCCATCTCTAGACCAGGCTGTAGATGTTGGTGAACCCAATACTGCCTAGGCTTGACGACGGGTAGGTATACGGCCACAAGGGTAGTTGATTCAGCAGTTCCTGCGTTCCCTTCTCTCTGGTTCCTGTTCTGTGTTCAGCAGAGTACATTTATCTATAAACTTACGTTTCTTCGATAGTCTCGAAAGTCTAACGCATCTCTATTATTTGTACAAAGACAAAAGATGTTTATTGTGTAATTATTGTGACATTGCCAAATCTAACTTAGATAGTGCTTGTTTTTCATATAAATAAAAATGGATATAAGAATTTTTTTAGTGGTTAGTAATTCATGTGTAACCCAATGTATAAACGATTTTTTTTTGTTGCACGTACTTACTCTATCTACATAAAGTTCGACTTTTATTCAGTATGTAGGTATAGTGAGTCATATACATTTCTGTTTCTCTTATTATTAATTTTTATCACCAAAAAGCGATTGTAAAACAACAAATATACTTGATCTTTTGTTAAATTATTTATTACATTTGAATTTATGACGCATGCCAGCATTCGCCTGGATACAAACGAAATTATTTTTTATTATTATTCGTTAGCGATTTGTTAATCATTATTTATTTTAAAATTGGTTGTGTATTCTTCAGCAAAGAGGAAAAAAAAGATACGACTATTAGTGAAAATGAAATAGAAAAGCTCGACAATATACCACACACCTCTAAAGATTTGTGTATGCTGAGAGTACACAGAGAAATGGTTCAAGAAAATAGGGACGTCATTGAAAGTAAAGTTTTGAAACGATTTTGCAAAGAACCTCGTCGGTTATTATTAGTACATTAATAATTCATATATATAATTAGAGGGGAAGTCTTTGCTGACCAGTTAAGAACAAAACTGTAGATTTTTTGGGTGAACAGCAGAACGGAAGTGTATACTCTTATAACACCAGTTATAAGAAATATTGGAAAAACGGGTGTTATAAGAGTACACTCCCGTTCTGCTGTTCACCCAAAAAAACTACAGTTTTATATACATATGAATATATATATATATATATATATATATATATATATATATATATCATTTAATAAACATTTGTATCATACTTATTACTAGATTTTCCTTTCCTGCCCCCCTCTGAACAAAATCCTGGCTACGCCCTTGTCGGCAATACCAGTTTCACAACAGTGATATGACATTTCATAGAGTATCCTATGGCTGAATGCGACGGAAAGGCCAAGAAAACATAGAGAGAGAGAGAAAGTAGATCATCCTATCAGAAATCTCATTTCATGATAGTTTTGTGATAAAATATATCAAGTATATTGGGTACAGATAATAATTCACTGATAGTATATTAAATACCGAATGAATTATTTCTCTCTCAATAGATAAATAGTGCTAGCCGAGGTAAGCTGTTTCTAGAGAGAAATTTTATCCACAGAACACCAAAATAAATGGCAGTTATTTTTTCCGATTGGGAGTGAATATACTGAATCGCAGACTTCTATAATGGTATCAATTGACTTTGACATCTATCTGACATGCAATGCGTTTGTGATATTTTGAAAAGTGTGGAGCATGAAATTTGGATTGATTTCGACAAAATGAATTGATTGATTATAAGCTGTATTTTATTCAGGAAGTGGATGAGGACCAAATGTTCCCACAAAAAATGTGCAAAAAAATCGTTATTTTTTCTAGGAATAACGAAGTGATTCTCCTTATTTCGATGGAGCGAATCAGATGAATAAACTATAAGGGCCAGTTGCACTGCTTCAACTCAGCAGAGATTCAACTAAGCTTGGCTCAATCGTTAAGGAACAAGGAAGCTGATTGGCAAATCTATAGCAACAAAGCCTGGCTTAGATAAAGCACAACTTAAGAAAAGCGGTGCAACTGGCCCTAAAAATCATTTTCGGAATTGAATTTCCAACCCAGATTTTGTCGCAAAGGGTAGTTTTTTTGGATTTCACAATGCCCCTTACTGTAAGAGAACTTAAAAAACGACCCTATTTTGCTTCAAATTCCAGGTAACTCAAAGAAAACGGTAGATTATTTAAACTGCATCATATTATTGTTAGTCTTCTCAGGGTAAGTGACGCCATGTTTTCCGAAGAAAACTGCTTCTCGCTCATAAGAAGTGTTATAAGTAAAGTGGAGAGATTTTCATTTGTTGGTTTCTTCAGGTCGCTCAGTATGGAAAACCAACCACATGAATACACCTATATCTGAACAGTTTACATAATGAACTAATTTCCCATCAGATTTCAAATGTCACAGAATACTCTCAGAGAAATCTGTATTAGTTTAACATACTCTAAAGTGAGTCGTCCCTAGTAATCCAATCAAATTAACTGTTCAAGAGCCCAAAATGACGATTTTCGCCTACCCGAAAAGTAGCTGTGGATTCAGGCGGACATATGTGTCCTTATTATCCCCTAAAGTTTGCGCCAGATTCTGTCCGTGCGTTTAGCAACAATTAGCGGTTGAATGCCGGAAATCATTATTTTTTTTTGTTTTTTGCTTATATAATGAAAACTATTGATCGGATCGAAAAAGAGTTGAATTGAAAGTTGAAGATAATTGAAAAATCTATCGATTAGCGTTGGCCCGATTTCGATATTCCGATTTGTTGCTTAACTATTGCGCTCGGAATTTGAAAAAAGGCGTTTTTTCCATTACTCTATTAAAAAATGTTGAAATACATTTGGGGATTGCAACTGTGAATTTGGGAAGCTTTCAACTAGAAGAAACCACAGTTTCAATTTGGTTGAAAACCAATTGATAGGTTAGCAACAATCTAATTTGTTACTAAAAAAAGTGTCCCACTAAATTCTTATTTCTTGCCCTACGGATAATCGTAGAGCAATGAACGAAACAGTTTTGGATAGTCAAAGAGTTGAACTACAAATTATCGTTTTTGGAAAATCGATTTTTTCAATGTGATACCTTTAAAAATGGCGTCAAAAAAACAACGTTTTTCAAACTAAAAAACAATTAGGAAAAAATGGTCGTATCAAAATGAGAGAAAATGCATGGGAAAGCTGCTATTTTTCTACGAATTTTGACAACCTTACTTTTGTTCCACGATAATTAGGAGCCAAGATAACACTTTTTATCATTTAGTTTCCCCTGCATTCGTTTGTTTATATGAAGCAACGAGACCTCGACGACTGCACAGAGCAGGAGTCATATTATCCATAGGAACCAGCAGAATTTGTTTTCCACAATTATTTATCATAATTATTGATAGGATAAGTGGAGGTTCTTCCGGGACCGTTCGACTGCCGTGTAGAGGGGGAAGCCGGAGAGAGCGATCTACCGCTAAGCGGCCGTCGAGTACACCGCGTGAAATAAACTGATCAAAGCCCAAAATGGCCACGCTGTCTGTATCTCGGGAAATACTGGACAAGTTTTGTTTTTTTTTATATTCAATAGTGCATCAAGATATGATCGAATATCACTATGGCTTACCCGGTTTGTTTTCGGAAATCCCTAAAATCGCAAATAATTCAATTTTTACGCTGCAAATGTAGTGAATTATTCGTTCATTTCAAATTCAACTCTTATAATACGGTGTCAAATGTTACCTTAGTTAGACGGAGGAAGCAAGTTTTCTCTGACATTCGAAAATGAATAAAGCACGGCTCATCTCCTTTCCAATTGATATTTTTACAAATGTGTATATATGAATGTTATTCAATATTAAGATTTTTGGCCCATTTATGTGCAACATTATTCTTTGATATTTACATCATGTAACTGAAAATGTCTATTAACATTCATCTATTCACATGTTTATTTTGTCTCCGTTAGGTTAGTCAGGTCCTATAAATTTTCGTTTGTTTCTTTCAGCAGAGTGTGATTTCCATGTTAATACTACTGTACAGAGTGTCCCCGATTGAACAGTTTGTATCGTTCCGGCCGGTTATACTGAGTGCGCGAAATAAACATTCCATTTGAACTTTTATTTTGGTAGTGATTTGAACATGTATTATTGTTAAGCTGACTTCTGTGATAGTTCACGTGAGAATATTCAATTTTTTCGATTTCCTAAAAAGGGGAGGTTATTCATTATACATAATTTCAATTACATCTCAAGGTCAAAAATGTTTCGGTAGTAGTGTAATTTAGATACTATCCTTTAAGTAATGTTCAAACTTTATTTCATTTTATTTTGGATTCACTTACAAACATATTTTACAGTACTAACATGTAAGTATACTCAAAAACTACCTTGTGCTAACCAGAGAAAGACAATACTACTATAGAAGGAAGTCATAACGATATTCCCAGAGGAATAGTGTTAAGAGCGTTCTAGGTATTCAACACATTGAAATGAAAAAAAAGAAAAGAAAATACATGTACAAGACAATTATAAGATTCAATTGAAATATACAAGCTCTAATATCATTTTGACTGGTCATTAAGATATCCAGGTCATTTCTGATGATTAGGAGATTGCATTGTTGCATCATGTTATTAAAGTAGTTCCCAAGATACAGACAGCGAGGTCATTTTGGGCTCTGATCAGTTTATTTCACGCGATGCATACGACGGCCGTCTCTCTTCGGCTTTCCCCTCCACACGACACGTCGAACGGCCCCGTAAGAACCTCCACTGATCCTATCAATAAATACTATGAATAATTGTGAAAAACGAATTCTGCTGGTTTCTATCGATAATATGACTCTTGCTCTGTGCAGTCGTCGAGGTCTCATTATTTCATATAAACAAACAAATGGAGGGAAAACTAAATGATAAAAAGTGTTATCTTGGCTCCTAATTATCGTGGAACAAAAGTAAGGTTGTCAAAATTCGTAGAAAAATAGAGGCTTTCCCATGCATTTTCTCTCATTTTGATACGACCATTTTTTCCTAATTGTTTTTTAGTTTGAAAAACGTTGTTTTTTTGACGCCATTTTTGAAGCTATCACATTGAAAAAATCGATTTTCCAAAAACGATAATTTGTAGTTCAACTCTTTGACTATCCAAAACTGTTTCGTTCATTGCTCTACGATTATCCGTAGGGCAAGAAATAACAATCTAGTGGGACACTTTTTTTAGTAACAAATTAGATTGTTGCTAACCTATCAATTGGTTTTCAACCAAATTGAAACTGTGGTTTCTACTAGTTCAAAGCTTCCCAAATTCACAGTTGCAACCCCCGAATGCATTTCAATATTTTTTAATAGAGTAATGGAAAAAATGCCTTTTTTCAACTTCCGAGCTCAATAGTTAAGCAACAAATCGGAATATCGAAATCAGGCCAAAGCTAATCAATAGATTTTTCAATTATCTACAACTTTCAATACAACTTTTTTTCGATCCGGCCAATAGTTTTCATTATATGAGCAAAAAACAAAAAAAAACTAATGTTTTCCGGAATTCAACCGCTAATTGTTGCTAAACGCACGAACAGAATGTGGCGCAAACTTTAGGGGATACTAAGGACACCTGTTTCTGCCGGAATCCACAGCTACTTTTCGGGTTGGCGAAAATCGTCATTTTGGGTTCTTGAAGAGTTTATTTCACTCTTATATCAGCCGTATTCGGGTTCGCAATAAGTACTGTTCTAGGACAGTCAAAAATAGTCACCCACCCAATTAATGTAGATATATTCGCGACAAACCCTTCACGCCACTAAGGATACCTGTTTCTGCCGGAATCCACAGCTACTTTTCGGGTTGGCGAAAATCGTCATTTTGGGTTCTTGAAGAGTTTATTTCACTCTTATATCAGCCGTATTCGGGTTCGCAATAAGTACTGTTCTAGGACAGTCAAAAATAGTCACCCACCCAATTAATGTAGATATATTCGCGACAAACCCTTCACGCCTCAACAGTCCAACTATTTCGAACCGTTCCTGAACTGTTTTTGTTGTGAACCCGAATACAACCATCGAATCGATGGTTTTATGCGCTGGATCGCTCTCTCCGGCTTCCCCCTCCACACAGCACGTCGAACGGACCCGGAAGAACCTCCACTGCCCCTATCAATAAATATGATAAATGATTGTTGAAAACAAATTCTGCTGGTTCCTATGGATGATATGACTCTTGCTCTGTGTAGTCGTCGAGGTCTCGTTGCTTCATATAAACAAACAAATGGAGGGGAAACTAAATGATAGAAAGTGTTATCTTGGCTCCTAATTATCGTGGAACAAAAGTAAGGTTGTCAAAATTCGTAGAAAAATAGCAGCTTTCCCATGCATTTTCTCTCATTTTGATACGACCATTTTTTCCTAATTGTTTTTTAGTTTGAAAAACGTTGTTTTTTTGACGCCATTTTTGAAGCTATCACATTGAAAAAATCGATTTTCCAAAAACGATAATTTGTAGTTCAACTCTTTGACTATCCAAAACTGTTTCGTTCATTGCTCTACGATTATCCGTAGGGCAAGAAATAACAATCTAGTGGGACACTTTTTTTAGTAACAAATTAGATTGTTGCTAACCTATCAATTGGTTTTCAACCAAATTGAAACTGTGGTTTCTACTAGTTGAAAGCTTCCCAAATTCACAGTTGCAACCCCCAAATGCATTTCAACATTTTTTAATAGAGTAATGGAAAAAACGCCTTTTTTAAACTTCCGAGCTCAATAGTTAAGCAACAAATCGGAATATCGAAATCGGGCCAACGCTAATCAATAGATTTTTCAATTATCTACAACTTTCAAATCAACTTTTTTTCGATCCGATCAATAGTTTCCATTATATAAGCAAAAAACAAAAAAAAATAATGATTTCCGGCATTCAACCGCTAATTGTTGCTAAACGCACGGACAGAATTTGGCGCAAACTTTAGGGGATAATAAGGACACATGTGTCTGCCGGAATCCACAGCTGCTTTTCGGGTAGGCAGAAATTTTACGAAAAAAGTTTATTTGATTGGACTATAGGTGTTTCACTTCCTGACCTTAGGAGTGGTTACTGACTCATGTACTCTTCTAAGGGGAAATTTCTAATGGACGAATCCACTGCAAATTCACGGCCTTCTTTCACAATAACCTTGTTATGGAACTTCGTACTTATAATTTGATTTTCAGAAAATTAGAGATTCATGTTGTTTCATTGTAGGGGCACTTAAAAACCTTGCGATTATAAATGACTGACCCAACATTCGAAGTTAGAACATTAGATTAGAACTAAGATGCCTAGAAATCCTGGTGATTCAACTGATTAGATTTTGTTTAGATTTTTGTGGCGAAAAAAACAATCGACGCTTTTGAAGGTTTCCCCTATTTTTTCGGTAGAGGGCGTTATGTTCCCATTTTTCAAATTTGATGACAAGTGTCAAGTTAATTGTCATATTGTAATGTCAGTTTGAAATTTTGAGGTTTACGATGTTTTTATTGCGTTTATTTATTGATTTCATTGCTTTAAAATATCGAAACGTTGTTACTGGTATCTCATTGTCCACCCATTATCCTTTAGGTTGCGATCTCTTCTCGCTAGCCAATCGAATAAAAGTGGAAAAACCCGACTGCACATTTTCACTTGGTGCAAATTCAGCTTCAGACAAGACTGACAAGAGCGTGTTGGAGACATCTGTACATATTGTACGGAAACCCCCAAAAGCTCAATTATCCACCACAAATCAAGCAATCCAGATTTCGCCACTTTTATCCCAAACTTCTACAGGTATAAGTAAACACACCAGGGTTTCCAGGCATCTTAATTAGAACCATTCGGACTGAAATAAAAAGAACGTATCGTTATATCCCACTTCCGACACCAATTGTTACATTTTACTCTAAGTTCGAAAATAAGTGATAATTGTAAGGCAAACAGCTCTATTCTAACAGACTCAACAAATCACCAAGAAATCTGATACACAACTGAAAATATCTATCGGCATTCAACTGACTCCCATCGTCGAACGGGCATCGACTTTTTTTGAATCATCGTGATAACTCTCCGTGTATAAACAAATGCGATCGGTATATTTCTCGAATCTTATAACGATAACGGTAGATGTGTGAGGCCTCCGGATCACTTGCATAGGCGTAGAGAAAGTCATGGACGTAAAGAAAGGGTGTCACTGTTTAGCAAAACCGTGGTTAATCGTCGAATTCGTGCTAGGAACCTTTCAAAGTTGACATACGTTTTTGCACGTCTTGGTAATCTTTTTAACTGACTTGTTTCAACTACTAGATGGATATTTTACCATGCTTGGGAATAATAAGTGGATTATGATTGAATATGTAGTATATGATATCGATCTTGAATAGTTAATAAAATGAAATAATAAATAGGTAATACGACTCAAGTGAAGGAACTTCCTTCCTATAAATAGTGAAATAATACATCCAGTTTTTCGTAACGAGCTTCATTATCTGTAACAGTTTGAATTCAATACTGCTTTCCTCACATTAACACATTATTATTTAGGTGACCCGCAGCCCACACTTTTGCTAAATTGGATTATATTATTTGTTCCTATTGGTTTTATTTCTTTCAAATGAATTTATTAAAATATATTGGAAAAGAAAACATGTTACTGAGGAAATTTCGACGTGACCGTTACTTGATGGAAATCCATAGTTATGATACTATAAGGTAAAACACGATTAAATTCCCACAGAATTCTGTAGAAATTTCATCGTGTTTTGTGAGATTCAATTTCAACGCTTTTCTGACGATGTGCCCGATCTTGGCATATTCCTTTCTTTGAATCTGAGATGGATTCTCCATCATTTTTTAAGAGACATGGGTATTTCAACAGGTCAAATTTCTAATTTAGGGTGGGTGATATCTGAACGGTGTCTTGATATTGGTATAATTCGAATTGTCATTTTCATCATATGGGCACTAGAAAGAATATGATAATAATAATTTACAAGAAATAGATCGATATTATTTCGAAAAAACAATCTGAAATTCATTATATATTTATATCATTCAACAATGCAGAAACCACGTTTGGTAAGAGCTCTTTTACCGAAAACATAAATATTGTTTTGCCATGACTAGTATTGCAAAAGTATTCACGTTCATTTGAAAATTGACTTGCAACCCTTTATCACCATATCTGGACTTATCAGGATTTCAGTGGAGTTAGTTGGAAGAGAATGAATGTGATTTACGAAGAAAAATTTATTCGTTGAATAATTTTTTATTGTGTGAAATCAAAATGAAACTTTGAATTGATGACTCATTTCAGAAGTTGCTTTAGATCATTCATAGATACCTCGGCGCCCAACTTTTCCGTTTTCATATATTGTTTCTGACACTTATTGCGAGTTCTTGATCAACTCATTAGCATAAGACCTCGTTACTATTAAAAGACAAAAGTTTCTGCAATCCAAGAAGTAAATGATACCGCTTACCAATTATTGAATGGAGAAACAACGCTAACAAATTATAAGAACAAATACTAAACATTTTGATTGGTTTAACAGTTCACTTCAACATCACGAAAGGTCAGTTATTTAAAACGCGGTGAGCCGCCCGATCGATTGTTACTTATTATCAGTACGGGACTCAAGTGTTGTTGCCATCAATCATGTGGAGAATTGGAATCGAAAATCCCACTTCCAGTTTGACCGGCCGAAACGGTCAGTAGCGTACTTCAATCGGATGCGAAATGTATCCGAATAAATTCTCAGAGATCTTAGAAGGTAATGTGAACCGATCGTAAATGTATGTTAGAAATCACTTTTTCTTGCTCAATTTGTATACTAATTATATGAGAATTGTATCAAATAGATACCAAAAGAGGAATTATTACACAAAATAAAATAAAGAGCTATTCGTATTTTTTTTCATTCTACTTCTTTCATAGAAGTTGTAATTTCTATTTTTTGATTCGGAGAAAAAAATCCAAAAATAATTCATCAATCTATCGAGTAGATTTCGGAATTTGGAAGAAGGATAAGAGTTAATGGGTGAATCCAACAGAGTTTAGGATATTCATCAAGTATCGGCAGTTTCAATTCAATTATTCAAAACGAATAATATTTTCTCTGGGCTATATTAATCCCTTTTACGATCTCGATAAGTTTCCACAAACTTCCTCTTTCAATGGTTCTTGACGACGCTCACGAGAAAAATTCATCAATTTTCTTCTGATCTTTTTATCGAAACGCACTCGAATGCAAGTAACCAGTTTCTAAAATGTCAAAGTTGAAAGAAGTATTCATTCATAAGTATCAAGTGATTCTGAGGAACATTTTCAGCTGTTAATTTTCAAACGGAGTGGGGTATCGATTTTTGTAACAATACGCATACCTGCACAAAGATCTAAGAAATTCTGTGATTACCTCCAAGAGAAGACAAATAGTTTTTTCAAAAGTTGCATTGCACATACTCAGTGAAAGTGAGAAGTGCAGCGTTTACTCACTCTAAAATAATTGGATTTTATGTCGAAAACTCATTACAGTTTATTCCTCCCAAATTCTAGTGTTGTCTGGTTCATAGACCAAACATTTGCTTCTACCTTATCTTACATTTTTACTTCAAGGAAGATCTTACAATACTGATCAACGGAGCTGTTCATACACAAAACGTTACTAAAAGTGTCGTATATGACCGCTTCCAGTGATTGGCATTGTGAGAATATTGCTACGAAATCTCCTATCACCGGCCCTGTTTCTCGTGAACGCAAATTAATATGAGGGGTCGAAGGAAGATCGTTCACCTGCGAGATCGCAGCTCGCCGAGAAAATTCGGTCATCGAGATTTGAATGGAAGATTCTACACAGGCGTTAGCAAGTATATATACGGAAGCGCTTCATCGCTACGGCATACTTTATTCGAGATAGTTACCAGGGTTCCTAGCTTAGTGGAGAGGCGGAGAGTTTTACAGAGTTTTTATCGAAGAGAGCTTTGGTATTGCTATTTGCAAAAGTCGAAGTAGAGAATTTCTATTACAGAGTTTTAGTGAGTAGAGTGTTGGACAGTTAGCAGATCAACTTGAGTGATTGTATTGTATTGTTTTGTGATGAAGAGTTGTAATATAGTTTAGTGTTGTTTGAAGTTTTAATAAACGGACCCCAAGGGAATGAAGTAACAATATTCATGAAGTAAAAGATAAAGAAAAGAAGTAAAAGTTTGGTCAATGAACCAAGCATTAATTGTTTCTTAAATCGAGAACCTTGGGCGGTTTTGACCAAAGTTTTAGTTAGGGAAGGATACTCAACAGTGGCGGATCCACGGGTGGGGGTTTCGGGTCCGGACCCCCTCATTGGGAAAATAAGAGATTTTTTTTTCAGTTTTTATCGGCTCTTAATTTCCAAATTTTGTTAGGGAACGAAAAAATGTCACATGAACAAGACAAAAAAATAAAATAGAATAAATTTTTTTGCTTTAAAATTGAAGAACTTTAATAATTATTATTACATTCCATTGAAAACTAAAGAGCACGCCACATTTAAACATTAGTGAATTTTCGAGGTTTTTTGAAAAATCCTACTAGAACTTCGTCCTCGGTGAGTTCAATATGGATATGGATATTTAAAGAAGCAAGACCATTCAATCGTTCCTGTCCCATCGCACTTCTCAGGTAATTTACGATCCTCCTTGAAGTCGAAAATGCTCGTTCTGGAGTTGCTGTAGTTACAGGTAATACTGCCAAGATTCGCAAAATTTTATCAACATTCTTGAATGAGTTGCTATTGAAAAATTAGACTTGTTACATTTATGATGGGTATTGTGTACGCCGGTAACGATTTGAATATATGAGTAGAATATGCTGTTGATTAGGTTAAATCAATTCGATTCGATTTAAAAAAAGTAAAGTTTCGAACTCACTTTATCTCCTGGCTACACCTTCAAATTTTGCTCATGTCAATCTCTTTCACCTTTTTTTGGATCTTGACTAGTTGTTGGTATACGGTAGCCCATAATTTTCTGTTATATATATATATATATATATATATATATATATATATGAAGATCGATCTCCAGTGATGATAGCCAGCTAGTAAGAAAACTCAGACCTAGACGCAAGATCACTAAGTCTTGAAAATGGCTCCGAAATGGGAGCCGAAACGTAGACAAGTAAATCATTCCAGACGCGGATCAACCGGAAGTTCCAGCCAGCACATTTCTAACCGCGGAAGCCTAGCCGATCAAATATATATATATATATATATATATATATATATATATATATATATATATATATATATATACATATATATATCCGCCACTGATACTCAACCATTATCAACCGGTCTAGTACCAAATTGTACTTTTCAACCAAAGCATCGTCGAATATATCGACTTCAGCAAGTTATCAGGTGTAAGGCGTGGTCTCGGTAGTGTAGTGGTTAGCATATCTGCCTATCAAGCGGAAGGCCGGGGTTCGAATCCTCGCCGGGCCACCGTGCTGGGTAATCGCACGTTAAAAGGTAAGGCCTCGTTGATCCATTGCTCGCACAAGTTTCGACTTTTGAGGGTTGACGTTCGTCAGCTGGTTAACGAAAACGAACAATTTTAGAACAATTTTTAGAACAAATACAAACCAGATGATTTTGGCCAGAGATAGAAACGAAAAGATGTTTGGTGTCTCCATAATTAACAATGAATTGAATTTTCAATAGCATTCAGACAATTTAGAATTCGAGAAAAATGAACGTGATCAGCACGTGAACAGTTATTGAACCTCGCGTTTCGATTGGCTGGCTGTGATTGTGATATGGAAGAACGCATAGAACTGTATTAGGCTGTCAGTCTCGTGATGAATAATGTTAATACTTTGAACACTTCTCGTTAGGAGTGCTTGTGTTTATAATATTGTTCCTGACTTTCCCCATAGAGAAGAGATAAAAAACGTGCGTTCGAATCCCGCTTGAGGAAGTTTATTTTTTTCGATTTCTCAATTGTCTGAATGCCTCTAAAAATCCAATTCATTTTTTATATTATATTTACTCATCTTCGGAACCTTTGCTTGAATAGGATGTGGTTGGAATTGCGTCTTTCTGTGCCAGATAAACTATTATCTTTTCCGTATTGATGGGATCAATCAAGATCTATGGTGAAACCACCATAGATCAACCACTGATATACATCATCGGAATACTTACTGAGCGAACTGATGATAGCGTCGCCGTTGTTAGAAAGTGAAGGAATTCTGTGACGTAACAGTGTCGTGAAGCAGCGTCATAGTTATTGGATACCAGTGGCGCTACCGGAAGGCACTGACATCGGTGCTATGTCTATCATGAAAACTGGGATGGATCTATTCAATAAGAGCTCATATCGTCATCGTTGGTTTGGCTCTTGACTTCAACGAGCGTAGACGTCTTTGAAACTGTCCGTGAGTTGAAGTTTAAATGAAAGTTCAATAATCTGTGAGAAGCAGAAAGTAGCAGGTGGGGTAACAAAACCTTTACAATAACTTTTTTTATCGTGTCCGGAAGATAGGCATTTTTTGAGACTATGGATGACACCACTTTTTGCCTTGTTTGCAAAGAAACGCTTGTGATCTCCTATCTGTCGCACTCGGAATGTTCGGTTTGTCAACTTTTTACACATGGTAGCTGTGTCGAGCGTTTATCAGTTACTGGTGGAATTCCGATAGCCCCTTGGACGTGTGCAAACTGCTCTCAATCAAGCTCCAGTAATCTTTTGAACACCCATCATTTCAATGTCATCCTGACACAATTCACCAAACTATCGCACACAATGACTACTTGCTCGGAGAATATCGCAGACATGAAGAAAACTATTGAAGCACAATCAATAATGATATCTCAGTGCATCAACGACATAAAAAATCTCAAATATGAAAATGAATGTTTGAACGAAAAATTAAGATTACTTGAGGGTAAAGCATTGAGTGCAAGTGATAATTTATCACCCGATAACCTATATAGCGAAATTTGCAAACGCATGGAGATGGAAACGAATGTCATCGTTACGGGGATATCTGAAGGCAATGATGACATATCTCTTGTGGAAAACATCACAGAACACGTATATATAGAAGGGTATCTGCCATGAGACGCTCTGGAAATGCATTTTAGTTTACGGAACTGATCCATGCAGCGCTGGTGCACGGTTGAAACATATTGTCGCCAACAGATGGCAAACTTGTTGGAGCCGGACTAACAACTGACGTTTGAGGTAACATGAGGCTTCAGTAGCGACATCTTTTGACAACAAAGACTATAAAAGCGTGGCAATATGTTGAAAGTTAAAACTTTTTTCAGAAATGTATTAGCTTACCACCAAATGATATTATTTGCACTCGAAGCGCGTTTCGCTAGCAAGGTTGTCATCTTCAGGAGAAGAAAATTGATAGGGAGATACGAATATCAATTTTTTTCTCCTGAACATGCTAACCTTGTTAGCGGAACGCGCTTCAAGTGCAAATAATATCAGTTTGTTGGTAAGCTAATTAATCTCTGAAAAAAGTTTCAACTTTCACACCGAAGGTTGCAATTTCATCCTTTATTTCAAAAGTTGCCTTTTCTCTTCAATTAACTCATTAACACATTCATGTTCACCATCAATGGATTCATGGATAAAACACGACTACAATTTGAATGCATTCGTCGACTACTCAGTGCCATTCGTGCCAAATAGATAGGGGAGTAGTTGTTTTAGATGGACTGTTCCTTCTTTTTTGTGAGTATAGTAAGTCAATAATGAACAAAGTACAATATATAAGTTTTAATTACAGAAACAAAAACACTAATAAATAAATCTTACCTAATTGTATTGTAGGATATGCAATTCTGGAGAGACCCCCATGGCTTACTTTGAACTCATCTTTAAAATGAATATCACAAACAAGATAATTCTTGTGAATTTGTGCATGACTTTTATTTGCGAAAAATGGGTTCTCAACTTTATGCATCCACGTTTCAAACAATTCTGGTTCCTTATCCGGTCTAGGAAATCGATGGCGTTCACTAAACCAATCCTCACACTTGGGCACACATTTTTTGGATGGGAACTTCTGATTCCAATCTCCATATTAAAACAATTAGCGCTTCAATAATTCTTATACGAAGAACTACATAGCATTGTCATTGCCAAATTCAAACGTCAAACGATAATTTTCCTCTGCCATCTTCTGGCAACAATATGTTTCAATCCGTGCACCAGCGCTACATGGATCAGTTCCGTGAACTAAAATGCATTTCTAGAGCGCTCATTTGAGAGTTTTCTCTATATATATATGTGCTTTGTGGAAAACATTTTGGATTCAGTCACCCCCAATATGAGTGAGAATATTGTCGAGAGTGTTTTAGGTGAAGCCAAGCCGAACGACAAACTTCGTCCCTTCCTCGAAAAAATGCACGCAAGTTACTGGCAATAAAATCAGGAATATCCAAGGGGTAATACTCGAACATCAGAATATCATCCGATCTAACGCCCTATCAAATGGGTCATTTGAAAAATCTAAGAATCGAATTGCAAAGTCGTTTACAGATGGGCGAAGAAGTCACGATAAAATATATTAATAACATGCCAAAAATCGTTCCAAAACTAGCACAAGAAAACAATCGCAATGAGAGAGGCAGAGACGAAGATTCATCACCAAGAGGAAATAACCACCACAAGAGACCGAATCAAACTCATCAGGAAAAAAAAGCAGTCACTGAATGTTTCATTTTGGAACTGTCAGGGCCACGGCAATGTTGAAGAATTCCTCACTCTCTCTCAAGACTTCGATGTTTTGTGTCTTAGTGAAACTTGGGCTGCGAATGAAGTGAACGTACCATACTGTATAAGCTCAGATCACGAAATGATACAAGCCAGTGCATCGAGAGAAAAAGCTTTAGGTAGGGCAAGTGGAGGTTTACTGATTATGTATAGAAAAACTCTTTATCCAATTATATTAGATAAGACGCCACGGTGGATTATTGCACTGTTCAATTCACCCCAATTACGATTCATTCTATGTAGTGTTTATTTCAAACCGTCTCTTGATTTGAGTCAAATTCTAGAAACATTTCAGATATCTTTAGCTGAAATCAGGGAAAATTATATTGATGTATTATTTATATTTGGAGATGATGTAAATTGTAGAGTCTCCCATTTAGGGACAATACCTGAAGAAATTCTCGAAAACTGTAATTTATACGAAGATGGACTCACCATGGATGAAACTTTAAACACTAGGGGTCGTCACTTATTGGAATTCATGTCTAATAACTCCTTTACGCTACTTAATGGTCGAACTTCAAAGGATCGACCAGCGCAATTTACTGTCGTCAGTAGGCTAGGTTGTAGTGTTGTTGATCAAGTGTGGATTGACAGTTCTCATCTACAGTTGGTGAGTAACCTTGAGGTGATGACTCATATTGGTGTTTCTGATCACTTTCCTGTATCTTGCCTTTTCAAAACTGACTACGAAATAGAGAAAAATTTTGATTCAGGGGTTTCATCTGAAGCTCTGTATGAAAATGTGACATACCTCAGTTGGAATAACGAACTCACACTCAGCTACAAACTCTATTTACGCAATTCTTCCCGAGTTAAATTCTTACCTGATGCTGATACTGACCAGCCATAAAGGAAGCCTCTGTGAATCTTGGTTATATAATACGAAACGTTTTGTCAAAACTTGGACCCCCAAAAAACCATGGTGTCCCAAAAAAGAAATGCAAAAAAACTGAAACGATGCAAAGCCGGGAATTTCACTCCAAGTCTAAAAAATGACTACATGGATGCTAAAATGAATTACAAACGAATTTTTAAACAGAAAACATTTGAATATGAAAAAAACATCTCATTTACCCTCTCCAACACAAAAGACCCTACAGCCTTCTGGAAAACACTCAAAAAATTTCGGCATCATCCTATTGCAATTAAACTACCTGCAGTTGTATGGGAGAACTTTCATAGCAACATTTATCCTGAAAAAATTTAGGATAACACTCTTTACTTTGATGCGAGGCACCCGTTTCTAGACGATCCAATTACTACCTCGGAAATTTATAATGTGCTGAATATTTGCAAAAACAATAAATCACCAGGCAATGATGACATTACTTACGAGTTCATCAAAAACTTGCCACATCACTGGATAATGTGTTTATCATGCCTCTTTAACAAAATCATGCAATCTCGACATTGTCCGACTAGCTGGTCAGAAATTATTCTTAGTATGTTACATAAAAAAAGGTCCGTCAGATAATCCTTCTAACTCTCGCGGCGTTGCATTGATCAGTTGCCCTGCTAAGGTTTTAACATTAGTGCTACACAACAGGTTCACTTCATGGTCTGAAGAGAGCGACATACTACCAGAATGTCAGTCTGAGTTTCGCAAAAGCAGAGGTTGTGTTGAAAATGTTTTTACACTCACCTCGGTCATTTATCTCCACATCCGTCTGAGAAAAAGAAAACTCTCTGCAATCTTTGTTGATTTCCAAAGAGCATTCGATTCTGTGAATCACTCACTTCTCTGGTACAAATTATACAGGTGCGGTTTCAGCTCGAATCATATCACTCTTATGAGAGGCTTGTATAAAAGCGCAAGTGTAAGAGTTAAGGCGTCTGACCGATTGACCGAACAATTTGACGTTACCCAATGAGTTTTACAGGGAGAATCTCTGAGTCCTCTGCTTTTCGCCATTCTCATTGCAGATATTGAAAACTTCTTTGTTAGCAAGGGCGCTCGAGGCATCAATATTGATGGTAAAAATGAGATTAATCTTCACCTCTATGCAGACGACTTGATTATTCTGGCAGATTCAGAAGTTGAGGTAGGGAAGAAACTGAGAATATTGGAGGAATGCACTGCAAAAAACCTATTAACTGTTAATATATCAAAAAAAATAATGCGTTTTTCTCGAGGAGGGTACAAATGGAAAACAAACCGTAAGTTTTATCTGAACAATACAGAAGTTGTAGTTACCAACAAATATGTGTACTTTGGGTACAATTGAATTTCTTGAAAAGACTTACTCATGCCACAAAATACACCAGATTATGTGGTTAGACTTGAAACTGAACGAGTTCAATTGAGCTTCAATATATTCAAATCAGTTCTCAACTGAGTCATAAAAATACTTGAAATGGACGACACGCGATACCCTAAGACGTGTTTTATTCGCCAAAAAAATCTGAATTCTTCTGTAGTGAAATATAACTGGTCCTCCCAGATTCAGACTCAGTTTGAATCTTTGGGTTATTCAAAGTTGTGGGAGAATTTGAATCTAGTGGAACTCAAGAAAAACAAAAACAAAATATTGAAAACTTACTATCAAAAACTACACTTGAAAGATATCAGGCTCGCGCAAGAGGCCTCTTTCTTAACTTTCTATTATTTTTCGCCACAAGAACAACCACAGAACTACTTGTTATTCAATCTTCCACTGCAAATAACAAGAACTATTGCCCAGCTTCGAGTTTGTAGCAAATATAGTGTTAGGTTCTGAACATACTGTATTCGAATTGATATATTTGGTAGCGTTTGTTTACGAAAAAATGAAGTTGTAAAAATAATAATAAAAAGATTTTTGACAAGTTGACAAAAAGAGACTTTGAATTCGACGAATTTAATAGGGATTTGAATAATCCAAAACATTCTGGTCCTCTGAGCTCGTTAAAAATACCTATAATACTATGGATAAAGCAGGCATGACCACAAGAAGTATGACCGCACGAATAAACCAACATGAAGTAGACCAGACGTGCACAAGAATAATTTCTACGCCTAATATTCACATTCACGCTTCGAAAAGTGAGAAAATGACGATTCCTGATCAGTCCAGAAACGGAAATTCATCGAAGGCCAGTACAGCAGCAAGATTGAAAATAGAAGCCCAAGTGAAAGCAGACGAACAATTAGCTAGAATACTAGAACAGGAAAGGATAATGTTACAACAAGAAAGGACAATGATACAAAATAGATTAGCACTAGAGAAAGCAAAAATAGATGAGGAGTATTCACAAGACAATGGAGACAAAATTTCGAAAGATTTCAATGATGAACAGAAGAGTGAGGAACAGTCGTCACATTCCAAAGTTAATAAGTGGTTGAAATCGAACAGAAGTTATGATGAAAATGAAGAATTCCAAGATCAAACTGACAAAATCCCAAAGATTGCAGTAAATAATGATAAGCTGATGCAAAGAAACATGGAAATGCTTTTAGCAAGACAGTGTGTAGACAAAGAACTACCAATATTTTCTGGTGAAGTAAAAGATTGGCCATTTTTCTACAAACAATACGAGTCCACTACGAAGATGTTGAATTTATCTCAGGAGGAGAATATGTGCAGACTGAGAAAATGTTTAGTAGGTGATGCAAAAAGAGCAGTAGAAGGTCTTCTTATATCAGCCACGTCAGCTGAAAAAATCATGGACATTCTACAACAACGTTTCGGACGAAGTGATTTGATAGTGAAACATTTAGTGAACGAAGTAGAGCAATTACCTTTCATCAAAAGCAATGATTTCAAAACATTTACTCACTTTGCTGAAAAAATAGCCAATCTTGTAGCAATGTTAGAGTTGATGGATATAACAAACTATCTCGATTGTCCACAACTGATGGATAAACTATTACGAAAATTGCCATATAGCATGCAATTATCCTGGGGAGAGAAACTATGTAACGTGAAATCGCCTCTGAACTTGAGAGATTTCAGTGAATGGATCTGGAAAAAATCACAAGCAGCAAGTTACGTTCAGACTAGTTCTAGTACTAGACCACCAATTATGCATGAAAAACCAAAATACCTTTTTAACACCAAAGAAAGGTATAAACCAGCTTTAGTTATGGCCAAAGACAAGAATCAACCTAAATATAATGTTTCCTGCCGATTTTGTAATGAAGAAGGCCATACAATAGAGAAATGTGATAAATTTTCCGGACTTCAAGTGAACGATAAATGGAATTTCGTCACCAACAAGAAATTATGTTTTTGTTGCCTGAAAGGTTCTCACAGAATAGCCTTGTGCACTAAAAAGAAGCCATGCAATATTGATGAGTGTAAGAAATTCCATCATAAATTATTACATACCTTCAAACAATCCGAAGAGAATGAAGAGGATGAAAATCAGAGAATTCAAATTGTAGCCCATGCTTCGAACTATCCACAAAATGTTGTCCTTTTAAAAATTGCTCCAGTGACATTGAAAGCGAATGGAATGCAAATGTCAGTCAATGCTCTTTTTGATGAAGCTGCCACTGTCACATTGATAGATGAGCAAATTGCAGACAAATTGGACCTACAGGGTGAAACTACTGACCTTGGGTTGAGATGGACAGATCGAGAATCTCGAAAGAAGTTCCCCTCAAGAAAAATTAATTTTGAAATTTGTGGCCAGGATGGGCAAGACTATAGAATGGAGAATGTATATACAATGCGAGACTTGGACTTACCTACTCAAAGTATAGACTTGAAATCACTGAAATCAAAATGGCATCATTTGAATAAAGTAAATATACGAGATATAGGTCTGATGAAACCAAAACTTCTCATTGGACAAGATAACTGGGATTTAATCGTATCCAGAGAGGTGATTGAGGGCCCAAAAAATACCCCAGCTCTTTCCAAAACAAAATTAGGGTGGATTTTACATGGGAACCTGAAAAATTATAGAAATCGAGTTGATGAAACGGTCTTATTCCTCAAAGACTATGGCGATGACGATTTGGAGAGCATTCATGCACAAGTAGAAGCTTATTTCAGCTTGGAAACGTATGGGATGAAAACGGACAACAAAAACATATCAGAAGAAGACAAAAATGCTGAATTATTGATTGAAGAAATAACGAAAAAGGAAGGAGATAGATGGGAATGTGGTCTGTTATTGAAAAATAATCATAGTAGAATTTGCGAATATGATAGTAGAAAAGTGGCAATCGAAAGACTAAAATATGTAGAGAGAAAAATGGAAAAAGACAGAAAGTTTGCTGAACAGTATAGATTCAAAATAGAAGAGTATCTAAGGAAGAATTATTGCCGCCCACTGAGTAAAGACGAAGTCAATTTTCCAGCTACTGAAAATATCTGGTATATACCTCATTTCGGTGTAGTCAACGTTAATAAACCAAACAAACTCCGTTTCGTTTTCGACGCCGCGGCAAAAGCCAATGGGAAATGTTTGAACGACTTCCTGATGAAGGGTCCAGATCTTTATAACGCCCTGGTAGGCATATTTTGGCGATTCAGAGAGAAAAACTTGGCATTCTCCTCAGATGTTGAAGAAATGTTCCATCAAATCAAAATTCGTAAGGAAGATCAACACTTACAGCGATTCCTTTGGCGAGATGGAGATGCTAAAACTGATCCACAAGTTTATGTTATGCAAGTAATGATTTTTGGTGCTGTTTGTTCACCCTTTAGCGCACAATATGTTAAAAATAAAAATGCTCTTCAATTTCAAAATGAATATCCAGAAGCAGTCAACGCCATTTTATTCAGTCACTATATGGATGACTATTTAGATAGTGTAAATACAGAAGATGAAGCAAAAAAATTAATAAATGAAGTCATATACATCCATCAACAAGGAGGGTTCAAAATTCGAGGTTGGACAAGTAACTCGAAAGAACTGTTGAACAACATTCCAGAAGAATTGAGAGGAAGTACAAATCTGACCATTCCACAAAGAATTTTGGGTTTGAAATGGATACCAGAAGAGGACACCATACAATTTGCACCAAACTTCATTAAAATTGATAAAAGGATAATGGAGAAAGCCAAGATTCCAACAAAAAGAGATATCTTGAAAACCGTTATGTCAATTTTCGATCCTTTGGGACTACTCGGCAACTTCACGATACGAAGCAAAATATTAATGCAGAAAGTATGGAAAAGTGGTATTCGATGGGATGAACAGTTACCAGAAGATATCTTGAAGCGGTGGTACAAATGGTTAGATGGTTTAGAAAAACTTTACGCTTTGAAAATCCCAAGGTGCTATATGAAAAATCCAGAAGAATATAATTTGGAACAACACGTTTTCTGTGACGCTAGTCAGCAAGCTTTAGCAACGGCTAGTTTCTTCCGATTCAGTCGAGGAGCAGAAAAAATGGTTATACTGGTGACGTCCAGGACTCAGGTGGCTCCAATTAAGGGAAGTACTAGTATTCCACGACTGGAATTACAAGCCGCAGTATTCGCAAGCAGAATCGCAAAAAAGGTTCAAGAAGAACATAGATTACATATACAAAGAAACTACTTCTGGACAGACTCTAAGACAGTTTTGTGCTGGATAAGAAATGAACCTGGAAAATTCAAAAGTTTTGTTTCCCATAGAATATCTGAAATCCAACAGAATTCTATGAAATCACAATGGCGATGGATACCATCCAAACTGAATGTGGCAGATGACGCAACTAGAGATGACAGGGATTTTCAAATAGATTCCAATAGTCGGTGGTATCGAGGTCCCGAATTTCTGTATTCCGATGAAAATGATTGGCCACAGGAAAATTTTGATATATCGTATGATAATTCTGCAGAAATGAAAATTTCCTTATTGACCGTAAAAACAGAAATAGACTATCTCCCGGACATTACCAGATTCTCCAAATGGTTGCGACTTATTAGGTCCACAGCTTATGTTTTCAAGTTTATTAGGCTGTGTCAAAAGAAAATAGACTTCAAGGCCATTAATGTGGAGGAAATGGAGGAAGCTGAATATCATTGGTGTAAACAAGTACAACGGGAACAATTTGCTGAAGAATTAAACTTATTGGAAAGTAAAAGAACAATACCGAAATCTAGCAAGTTAGTAAATTTGTCGTGCCGATTGGAATGCGGACTTATCAGAGTCTCAGGTCGAACCGATTATTCTCCCGAACTCGTCCAGTCCACTAAACATCCCATTGTACTTGACAGTAAACATAGGTATACCCAACTTCTCATCCAATTTCATCACGTGAAAAACTGTCACAGAGGAAGAGAAATGCTAATTAACGAATTGCGTCAAAAATTCTGGATACTACAAGCTAGGAAAGCTGTGAGCAGGGTGATATTCACTTGCAATTTTTGTCGTCTTCGTCGTGCCAAACCTGATATACCAGAAATGGGACAGCTTCCAGTTTATCGACTGACGAAACCTGCTAGAGCCTTCACTTTCGTGGGGATGGACTACTTCGGACCTATGACTATCTCGATCGGTAGACGAACTGAAAAACGTTATGGTGTGTTATTCACGTGTTTGTCTGTAAGAGCAATACACATCGAAATTGCAGAATCGCTATCAACAGACTCATGCATCTTGGCAATAAGGCGATTCATCAGCAGACGTGGAGAACCCCAAATGATTATGAGTGATAATGGTACGAATATGAAATCAGCGGATAAGGAACTGAAAGAAACTTTGAAAAATTTAGATGAAGACATGATGAAAAAAGAGATGGTTGCACGAAAAATCACTTGGAAATTCATCCCACCTGCGAGTCCACATATGGGTGGATGTTGGGAGAGAATGGTCAGATCTTTCAAAGATACTCTGAAAGTCCTACTGAGAGGAAGAACAACAAAATTCGAAGTGCTAGCAACTCTCATGTGTGAAGCGGAAAATATAGTCAATAGCAGACCGCTCACATATGTCTCATCAAATCCTGAAGACCCAGAAAGTATAACTCCAAATCACTTCTTGATAGGCTCTTCCAGTGCCAACAAAGCACCTGGAAATTTCAGTGAGGACAAAATAGATATATCGAAACGGTGGCGGTACTCGCAAAAGTTGGCGGATCTTTTTTGGAACCGGTGGGTAAAGGAATACTTGCCAACATTAACAAAACGGACGAAATGGTTTCAAGAAAAGATTCCACTCAAAGTTGGGGAAATAGTGGTTATTATGGACAATCAATTGCCAAGAAACAATTGGCCACTGGGCAAGATAGAAGCTGTATACCCAGGCAAAGACGGTCAAGTACGTGTAGTCGATGTGAAGACCAAGACCGGAATATATAGGAGACCAGTAGCAAAACTCTGCAAAGTTTCCTTACTTGAAGAATGCAATAGTTGATTTCACATTTTTGAGGTGGAAGAAATGTTAGGTTCTGAACATACTGTATTCGAATTGATATATTTGGTAGCGTTTGTTTACGAAAAAATGAAGTTGTAAAAATAATAATAAAAAGATTTTTGACAAGTTGACAAAAAGAGACTTTGAATTCGACGAATTTAATAGGGATTTGAATAATCCAAAACATATAGAGTAAATTTTTACTATGGCGGTTGTTCATATGTAATCAATCCAACTGAAGTACAACCATGTTATTTTCGAATGTCCCATTGATTCCACTATGGAATCCTCTGATTTAGCTTGTCTTTCTGATCTGAACTCTATAATTTCTGCACTCAACAACATAACACCTAACTTGGCGAAAAATATTTCGAGTTTTATATATAACGTGCTCAAATTGAGAGCATTCATAGTCAATGAATAACTACTCTGGTAAAATTGTTTGTCTTTATAATTTCAATTTCTTTTCTTTTGTTCTATGAGATTTTTCTGATGGGTACTGTGATATTGTATTTGTTTTTTTCTTTTTTTTTGTTTTCTCTTCTCACTATGTTAAACTGAAATAACCGAAGGATTTTTTTTATGTTCACTTATCTGTAACATTGTCAAACTCCTTGCTATACCTGTATGGTTTGAAAGCAATAAAAAGTTGATTGATTGATTGCTCATATCGTCATGTTAGCTTCTCTGACATGTCTCAATTGTATCCAATTATCAAAAGCGTAAGTCTTTTTTCGCTGGAACCCAATATATTCAATTAATTATAATTTTTATTTGATTACTTGCATATGAGTTTTTCATCATAACTATTGAGTAGTAGTGTTTCGAACTATCATTGCATGTTGAATCTATTCGGAACTTTTCAATTATTCAAATGGTTCGAAATAAAATATGAAATACTCATATTATTAATATAAGCTGATTGAGGACTTATTTTGTCTTTTTTCTCCTCTGAATAAAAAAGAAACAAATTCTGTTGAAGAGTTTAATCACAAAATTGTACGAACGCTGTTGATTGGTACAAGCACATCATTCATAGATGTTTAACTCATTCATTCAAAAATTACCAATTTGTATGAGGTGTAACATTTGTAATGATTCTGGAATATTAGAGGGAAAATTAGTATATCCAAATCATGCTTTTGTGAATACTTGAAGACTGTTTATGATTAGCGTTTACAACGAATATAATTCATCTTCTGTTTTTACCTCTTCAAATCAATAGTAGTAGAATAGTTCTTGATTTGAAAACGGAATGAAAATATAACTTGACTTGGAATTGCATTTTAACAAACAGTTACATAATTCGTGTTCTAAAATATTCCTATCGATTAATAACGTTTGTTATCCCAGTATTCGGATCTCCTTGTTTTCTTTCATTTGAGTAAAACTGAAAAAAACGGTTGAATATTGTTATTTACGAAACAAAAAATTCGTTAACTAGCTGACGAACGTCAACCCTCAAAAGTCGAAACTTGTGCGGGCAATGGATTATCGGGGCCGTACCTTTCAACGTGTGAATCCCAGCACGGTAGTCCGGCGGGCATTTGAACCGCGGCCTTCAGAGATTTTTTGGCATAGTCACGGTTTCCAGGAATTGGGAAGCCTGAAAATGTTCCTCGTCGTTTCAGACACCAATTGGTACACACAGTCAGTTGGTACCACTGTTTTAACATTTGACTTGACAGATGTAAAAACTCTGTCATTCCTTTAACATAGAAGCTAACCTAGAACTCTAAGGACCGGTTTTTCAATGCAAGATATCTGTCAGATTAAAATAGCCATCAATTTTTTTTCTTGCCACTGCCAAATATCATCCACGCGCACCTCCTCTCTCCTTCCATATATCTGACAGATAACTCATTCATCCTTGTATTGAAAAACTGGCCCTAAGTCTGATCACATGGTCTACACAGATTAATTAGTTTTTAATATTAATTTCAACGTGTATTTTGTAATTGTATACCTGTATCAGATTATTCACCCCATTTGTGCTCCAAGAATAATTATTATTGGACATCGTGTCAGATACTCAATGAGTAATCTTTTTCGAACTGAAACTCTTTTTGCTTCATGCATTCTATTAATAGGAAATTGGCAGGCAGCGCTTCCCACCACAGTCACTCATTATCAACAGTTTTGCTGCAATCTATTTCGACGAAAAACTGAGATAGATTTATTGCACCCATTGGTTCCAAGTAACTGTCCCGCTTACCCCCTGAAAATTTTCCCTTACCCCCAAAGGGTACAGAAATGGATGCAAGGTGATAGATGGAGCATGGAGAAACGGTGAAAGATTTTTAAAAAAATAGTATGTATATGTATGTATGAAAAGGCACATTTCCGGATGCCAAGTTACTCGCCATGGCTTGCGACTCGTCCCGGTTGCCCAGGAATAGAAAACTTTTCCCACAAAGTATACGTACTGCTATCTCATTGTCGATCACGTAAGAGAAAAAAACATTCGAGTGAAATTTCTATGGCTCTATAAAATGTATACGAATCACCTGTTTATTTTCAAATTTTCTGAATGGTTCCATGGATACTATATAATTCACTTCTCACCAGGTCTGATGTAGTACAAATAAAAAAAAATTAAATTAGAAACATAACATAAATGTAAAATAACATTTTTTTAAATATTGAGGTAATTAAGGACAAAGGATCCTTTCTCAACTATCGAAATTGACTCTGTTTCCCAATCCTTCATGTAGGTACTTGAGCAAAACTTGTTTTGTACCACAAACACCATGAACGTCATCAGAATCCACTGGCCAAACGTTAACTCCATAAAAACCCTTCGACTTGATATAGTCACCCTGAAACAGAAGATTTGAATAGGTCCATCGAAAATACCAGAAATCAACAATGAAAATCTGAATGATAGGATATAGGTAAGGGAGAGTAAAATCTCAACAATCACCTTGATTGAAACAGCTTCTTTTGAATTGTATGCGAACCAATTGCTACCTTGATATCTGTAAGGCGATTTCTGGTCATCATCCCATACCTCAGTATAATTTCCATATTTGGAGCAAATCTGGAAAGAATAACAATTTTCAAGTACGGTCCGAAGACATACGTCAAAACATCAACCGTTTCAGTCATAAAAGTTTCATGTATTATACTAGCTAGCATGACAAAACACTAGGTATTATAACTTTCATTATTTCCATGGAAAAAAAAACACTGAACAATTTCAATTCTTTGAGGTATCAATTTGAAATTCCTCACCTCTGAAAACTTGAGCGTACCGCCTACCCCTGGTCCGTTTCCTTCCACAAAGGAATATACTGAGTGTTGGCTACTATCTTTGAGTTTGAAGGATCTGCCATAGAATGCAACACTCATAACAAGTTTCTCTTTTTTGATACCAGCTTTAATCCAGTTGTTGGCAACCGCATTCATGTTGAGATGTTCTTTTTCCCACGGAAATTCTTTCGAGGATGGATACAAGGCATTATGATTACCGGTGTAGGTGCTCCATGATCCGTACATGTCGTATGATTTCACTGTGATCCAGTCCAAAACACTGCAAAGTTAGAAGGTATAAACAGAGATAGCAAGATGTTTCAACAGTATTGAAGTTTATTCAAAATGGTATTCCAACCAATGTATACAATGAAAAAGTTTAACTAGATTATGGAAAGGAAACAGTAATAAATTAATCATTACAAGTCGATCCAAATCACATTGGCAACAGATTATTTTCATAACGTACGAAGTGGATAAATCAGTAAACATCACGACGTGGCTACTGCTGCGACTTACGGGAATGTATGAGAACAATATGCATGAACTTTACCATTGAGTCAGAAATGGCATAATAAATCAACAAGCAATAGTGGAATCCCATTGGGTCTGCTTCAAATCTGATAAATGAATAGAACTCCTGTTTATAGTGTAGCTATCATCCAAACAAGAGCATCATCAGCCTAAACAGACACCTGTTTCGTCTATCATTTTCACTTCAAGAGAAAGTTATTATATCAAACAAAAAATGTGTTTAATTCCATAAGAGCGACGGGAAAAGATTGATCGGCCCAAATCTAATTGTGGATCGAATAGTACATTTATTCATTTTGTGACAACATATCAAGTAATTCGGAGATGTTTTACGAATAAGTCAGATCATTTGACAATTGTAAACAGTTGTTTATTGTGATGAAATGAATGAAATAAGTCGAATCATCAATAGTGTGTATGTGAGAAAAGGGTCTCTAGCATGATTATGAAAACTTGATATAGGGAAATATATATATTTTACTAACTCGTTCATTCGGGGTGGATCGTAACCGGTGCCCTCTGGATCAGCCCTGACAGATGCGCTGAGCAACCACCCTTCCTTATCGAATGCCTCCTTAACTTTCCGTAGAAAAGTAATATAGTTGTCCTAAAAAAATTATATTCCATAGTTCTTATTTCTCACTTGATTTTTAAAATTAGTAGCAATGTATGATAGCTGTGAAATGAAAATATCAATATGCGATAAGTTCTTCAAATATGTTTGGGAATTAATCACTGCTTCACAAAGTATGCTTTGCTTGAATCGTCATAGAGGTGGCTATTCATGTATTCTGAGCAGGTCTATACAATAGTAACAATAGTATTATTATTGTTTATAGAGATATAGTTAATCAATGCCTGTGTAAAAAGGATTTGAATCGTTTTTATTACGCCATCTACAGTATAACGTCGACTTCTCCGTTTACTTAAGAATGCACGTCAAAGTTTTCTACTCCCAAAAGGAAAAGTAGTTGCAGAGTTCTGGCTGTCAGTTCGACTGGATTGTTGAAAGAAAGTTAATGAAGCTTCAAAATGAATGTTCAAGGACGAAATGAAAGTTAATGGGAGAAATGAAAGTTTAGGCATCAAAAAATAATCTTCAAAACATAAATGACATTGTCAAGAAATTCCACTTCTGTTACTGAATAGATTGCCATCTTTTGGTATCATGTGTCGAGAAAGTGTGTGATTCAAGCTACGACGTCCGTAAGAAAAACGAAAGAACAGACATGAGCCCAGGTTCTATTTCACGAATTCGATAATCGAATTGTTTAGAATATGCGTACATTTTCGGTACAGCGCATTCCACAGTCACAGTCTGAGCTACTCGACAATCGAATTCGTGGAATAGAATCTGGGGACTGACTTGGAATCGAAATCACTAGTGTCATCTACCCATAGTATCCATCCCTTCAAATGATTTTTCCATAAGGTTGACCAACTATTTTTCTATAAACAATGTAAATACACATGAAATCTTCCAGTATTAGGTCCATTAATACATCTGGTTGATGATGTACCGCTACTAGGAGGCTGTCTCAATTTACGTTGCAATCATTTTCAAGCCACTGTGACTAACATTTTGAATATTTATTATTCTTAACTGAACTGGAGTTAGAATCTGGTTGCTGAGTGCGTCTCAAAACGGGTAATGACCTAGGCTCCATTCGATTGTGATGACAAAACGCATTCGAGATAAACGGGCATATATTCAAGTTGATTTCACTGACATCACTTTTCTCCTCATTTCATTCTCAGGAGAAAGCAAGAGAAGAAGCCAACTCTAAAGAAGAAGCCAACAACAGTTCTCGATACAACGAATGTTTGGAATAAATGTTAATTATACGTGGAAATACTAATTTTTACCTTATCTGCCATCTCCGGATAGAACCAGTCGATATCAAAACCATCAAAATCATAAGTATTAATGAAATTTCCTGCACTTTTGATGAATGCTGCAGTTTTACCTGCATCTGCCGCAAGTCCTGAGAATAAAGAGGTATTGGTCGCTCCTGATCCACCAACCGATAAGAGAACTCTTAATTTTTTGTTCTTCTTCTTCAGATCAGTAGCTCTTGGAAACAAACGAACTGGAAGAAAAGAATATATTCATAAAATTCATGTATTTCGTTAAAAAAATAATGACATCAGATATAAAAGTTACGTTCAACCATAAACATGCCACTTGCTGATTCATGAAAAGTGAGTATTGTTTATGTTCTTACCATCAAGTTGGGGATCACCAAGTCTTAGTTCTCCTTTGTCATTGATCCCTATATAACAGTATACCAGATGGGTACAAAGACTTGGATCAAAATCTTCTGGATTGACGCCGCTATACGAACTCCAACTAGCGTAGGCACAAATGACTTTAACCCCCGAAGTATATTCAACAGTTGGTTTCGAAGATGTATCCGTTTCCACCACTGAAGGGGATGAGGTCGACGGGGATTCATTTTTGTCAACTATCTCTACTTCGGTGGGCACTTGATCTCGTGTACATGTTGGTACATTTCGTCCCCAAGATCCACTGGAACATGAAGCTGTGCCTGATTTCTTTCCGTGAGTTCCGAATCCTTGAGGACAAGTGTAAGTCATAGTTGTGCCGTCAACTGCCTCCTCACAATCGATAAATAGATTTTGTTTGTTTCGGCATTTCGTAATAGTTGATGTTGGAAAATTCAAGGAGGGGCACAACACTGAAAAATAATTTTCTAGACTAATTTCCAAAAAACACTACAGAGCCCAGATTCTATTTCACAAATTCGATTATCGAATTGTTTAGAATATGCTTATATTTTCGGTACAGCGCATGCAACAATCACAGTCGAGCTACTCGACAATCGAATTTGTGAAATAGAATATGGGGGCTGATCTTGGTCAATCGTATCGGATGACAACGAAATCATTCAATAATTCATAGGGTGACAAAATTAATATTTGAAAAGAGAATATTGTAGATTGGGACCGATTTTTTCAACAATGAAACAATTTTACATAACTTCTGGTTCGATCGGAAGTCGACCTGAATCGAAAGTTTCAATTGAAACACTGCTTTTTCTAAGAGGTCTCTTCATTGCCAATTTTACAGAAATGCAAGAAACTTACATATTGCATGAAACATATCCACTAGTCAACTCATCGAGGAGGGAATAAGATATATAAGTATATAAAAACGTGCAGTAAAAAAACATCTGAAGTATAATGGAAAATAGTTGAAAATGGTTAAAAATTTTGTCAAAAAGAACCATTTCATTGTGTCGAGCTGAGGAATTCATCATATGGTAGTACGTTTTATCACACAAGAACCCGTTTAAATCGGATTTGAAAGACGATCTGTTTGTGGTGACAACAATCGTGATTTTATTTTAAAAAACTTTACTCCTTTTTTTTCCATAAATGGTATTGACTGAAGGATTATAATAAAACCATTATCCTGTTTAATCCGATCCCCAAAAAGGCCTTCTTTTTTTTTTCGGGGTTCAATTTCCCCCCCCATTTGCGTCCGAATTTCTTCTCTGTTTAATCCTTTCTTTGACAAATTTCCTTCCTCGGGTTCTAAACCTTTCCCTCTTTTTTAACCTGAAAATTCCCCTTTTTTTTTTCCCCCCCCCCCCCCCCTTTTTCTCCCTTCCCCCTTCTCCGTCTTTCCTTGTTTTCTTTTTCTCTTGGGTGTTTTTTTTTTTCTTTCTTTTCTTTTTTTGTGGGGGACATTTTTCTCCTCCCCCTCCCCCTTCCTTCTCTTCTTTCTTTTTTCCTCTGGTTGGGGTGGGGGGGGGGGTTCCCCCCAACTCGACAGAGTATGAAATTCTCTCTCATCCATACAACATTGTAGGGGCTGTATCATTTCAAAATGGTGCCGTAGGAGCTAATATTTCATTCATGACGTTATTGTCAAACTAACAACGTTTTGAAGTGGGAAATAAATGGCATTTGTTTAGATTCTTGAAGGAAACTTGAAGAGTTTGAATTTTTGACCAACAGACAAAAATTTTCTTCTCAATTTTCTCTTAAATCTCAATATTGAAGAATAATGGATATACTGCGTATCGATCAAATTATTGAATACTCACATTCACAGGAAGGCGGTACCAATGATGGTCCGCAGAAAAATTTTGAATTCACCGTCGATAACCTGTATCCTTTTCTACAAGAATATATCAGAATACTTGTTGAAGAAACAATGTCGCCAGGCAACCTTTCTTCTCCAGTTTCTACCTGCCATTTTCCATTTCTGGGAAAAGGGGGAAGTATACAATCTTCCACATAATTTGCTGTACTTTTCTTGTCTAGCCACTCGTAATAATGAGCAACTTTGGTGAAGAGTGCGTTGTCTAAGTGATTGCAGAAACCATTGAGAATTTTGGGTGAAATGCTAACGATGCCATGGACGTAAAATCGGTTGTCCTCAGGATTACGGAAAACCAAACCGCTTCCACTGTCTCCTGGACACACGCTTTTGTTCTGTTTGTGGAATCCAGCACACATTTTGTCGTCGAAATTGTATCTGTCGGACCATTCCCTAGGAAGCTCCTGTGTACAAGTTGCTTTTTCCTTGTAAGGAATTCTTATGGTCCTCAAGGTGTCAGACGGTTTTCCATTTTCTGTGACACCCCAACCAGCTAGCTGAAATTGGAATTGAATTTTTGCTACATAAGACACGTATTCTTTAGAATAATATCTGAGAAAGCAGTGGAAATACATACCTCCCCAACACTTCCAACATGCGGGTATATGCTGTCGATATTGTTATAGCATACAGGTTGCACAACAGGTCCCAGAGTAAATAGTCTTTTAGTGACAATCAGTGCAATATCGTACTGAAACCTCCGGACGTCTGCTTTGTAGTCTTCGTGGACTATTATTCGAGCAGCCTGAAAAATAGAACGATCGTTGAATGACACTGTGATTGAATATCAAGAAATTGATGGTTAAATGATTCAAATTGTTAAGAACTTATGTATCTGCTGATTGGAAGTATGAAATCTCGCAAGGACTTTGGTGTTAGACTAGCATTCGAGGAATCGAAAGCACCCACCTATACTGCCGTCCTAAACGCAGAAGACCTAAGTCAGTGAAATCGACATCCGAGAAAATGGAGTTTATTCAAATAAGAGTTCAAGTGTCCTCGAGGCATACCGATTTTTGTGTTCTCAGATTTATATCGACATATACTTACAACTTACTGCTTTACTGACACAGCAATAATAAATCTATTTCAGTAGATGACGTTGTTTAGCAACACTAAGCCAATGTTTCACCAACCCCAGTAAAATTTACCTCACGAATTTGTCTGCCAACTCTCTCTCATCACTTATTGTCATACCATTATCCTTATGTGTTTCGATTATTTCCGTTATTTTGAATATTTCGTTACTACTTTCCCACAGTTTCGCCTTGGCTTTTCCCAATTATCTGCTGGTTATGGTGAATTTTGTCTTTTCAATTATTTTTTTTTAGTTTGTTCGATTCCCGTCAGTTAGACTAATTTTGATTGTTTTATTGGAGTTCTGATTTTTTTCTGTTATCGATTTCAAAATACATCTGTTACCAACGGGTTTCTGTTTTTAATGTTGTCGTTTTATTTTCACAATATTTGACCTTGATTCATTATTTATATACATCTTGATACTCGAGTACACTAGTATGCAGCTGCTCCTATTAAAAAATTCCCCCCTCCTAAGTCAACTCCACACGAAATTATCGCTTTACCTTTGAGTATTGAGCGTGGTCGTCTCTTGTATCGCCATATTCATTGAAATATTTTCCTGCACCAACCTCTATCAAATCTTCCGATAAAACATTCCCATAAGAATTGGTAACACAATGGGCAGCTGGAATATTTATGGAGAAAACGTTAGAGAAGTGAGGTCAACGAGAAGTTGAATTAGGGTTAATTATTTTTCATTCACTCAAAATAGGGAAACAAATACAAATTATCAAGTTGAAGTAGTCTATAGTTGATGAAAATCCATACCCAACACAAATTCAGTTTCTTGTAAGAATATCGTTGACAAGCGAGCTGTAATTTGTTTGATTTTGGACATTGCTAATTAGTGTAATAATTTCATCATAGTTATCGAAAGCACGTGATTTGGCAATAGCCCGACGCCAAAAGAGGAGGGCTGTTGCCTAAAATGACGTGTTTGAGGGAGTTCTGATAAAATTATTATTTATCAATGTTCGAGGGATAATCGGTGATTTTTCTTGTGACAGGACAGTGACATATTTGATATGGGTTGATAAAATTCATAAAATGTCAAAGACTCCGTTTCAACATCATGACATAATGATAATGATAACTAACCGTGTAATGTTGGTTTCACGAAACACAGAATCAAATTTAGTAATGTAGCAGTCGTCTTCCTGCGTGAAATATGGAAGACCACGGAAAACGCTGATAGCGGTTATTTTCATTCAGTTGTCAGTGAAGATAACTGATTCGCAGACCTCGATGATGGTGTCAATTGACTTTGACTTCTATCTAACATGCAAGGCGATTTTGAAATTCTGAATAGCGTGAATGAAGCAGTAATGAGCTGTATTATATTCAGGAAGTGGATGTGGACCAAATTTTTCCACAAAAATGTGCGGAAAAGTCATCGTTTTTTCAAAAATAGTCAAGTTATTTTACATACTTGATACAATGGACTAAGATATAAAAATACCTCTCGAAACCATATTTCCAACCCAGATTTTGTGCTCAGAGGGTACTTTTTGGAGTTAACAATGCCTTGTTCTGAAAGAACTTACATATCACTCTCATTTCGCTTAAAATTTCAAATAATGAAGAAAATGGTGAATTCTCTTGAACTGCATCATATAATTAAGTCTTTTAAGGGTAAGTGACCCCATTTTTTACGAAGAAAACTGCTTCTTGCACATAGGATGTGTTGTTAGGTTAGGTTGTTAGGTGGTGGGATAATTTTTTTTTGTTTGTTTCTATCGATCGATCCAAGTATATAAAATCTACCGTCATTGTCGATAATACATATTCTGCATTTTTATACTCTACAGTGTTCTGTGAAACATTCAATTTTGTTGTATAGTTGTGGTCAACAACCGCTATATGAATATGACGCAATAGTTTTTGGTTTATTCAAGTATGCCGTTGCATATCTAAACTTCTTTCTGTGATCTGTGGTTAGTTCCATTGGTTATTTCCAAACAAATTCGATAGGACGATTTTTTAATAAAAAAAATTACTATAAATTACATTCATTCTGGTCGAGGATGTGATTACTATGTCTCAATAATTTCATATTCTCGATCAATTTTTTCCAAATTTTATTTTTATTATCCTCTCATTTATTCGTTTCCAACATTTTTTCTATACCTAATATCACTGAAATGAAATTACTCACCAGTAAGGACTATTCTCGGATTTAACAGTGTTCCACCACAATTATTTATCAGTTTACCATCATGTTTCAGATAGATAGCTGTTATCCACGGATATTCGAACTTTCCGGTGTCTTCACCTCCATATACCAATTGTGTTACCTCATTATTGACTTTTCTTCCACAAGCTGAAATGAAAGAAAATATTTGAAAAGACTTATTTAATGTGTAGTAGAGTATGCATATTTATTCAGATTATAACGTATCAATTTTTTTCACATTCATGATACCGATCTAGGAATACGTTGAGGTAGAGAAGAATAAATATGAATATAATAGTCCTTCCTACAACCCATGTGGACACGAGTGATACTAATGATAACTTAAGGTTCACAGAGTGACTTTATTTGGCCTAGATTGAGAACTGGATGATCTACTGTGATGCTGAACCATTATCCTGGGTATGAAGAAATATCAGATATGTATTTTGATTTCACATTTTCTTTGAATCTTTTTACGTCATGGCCATCTGAAGTGAAAAAACACTACCTAATAATCAGAAGGAATGTGAACATCACAGTTATGAATTGAGAATCTGGGGTGTGTGCTGCAACAGTGTATGAATTCTATGGAGTAAATTAATCTATATATTACTCATGATTCAAACACATTCAAATGAATGGCTATACCTGGAAGACATCCTCTTTACAGACTTGAATGAATTATGAGAATGGGTCCACTAATGTACTTTTCATTTCAATAAAACAATAATGTAAGTAAATGCTAAATATACTCGTGTCTCGTTATGATACCTGATGGATATTCATGATACCAATTGAATGGTCAAAGTATCTGCAACTTTGGAATAGATTATAATATTAGAAAAGTACCAAAGAGCAACTTTCATCATCAAGAACGATATGCACTTACCTGGTTGGCATATTGGTTTCGGAAAGTCCCATGTTCCTCCACTGCAATAAAGGCTTTGTTTACGACCCAAAGCTTCATAATACGGTATACATTGGTAAGTCAGATACGTTCCTTCCGTAGCTTCACTACAACTGATAGCATTCCCAGTTACGTCCTTACATTTGAGTGTAGTGGTCGGTGTAGAGTAGAGAGGCATGCACAGTTCTTAAATAAAATATACATACCATATCATTGGAAAGATCGTAGGAACCGTATAATGAGGATCGTAGGAAATTATATATTGGGGAGGTTTCGATAACTATACGATTTGTAGTGTTTCGATAAACGTAGTTTCACTGCCAATCAACTCTCGAAGCGCGAAATCACTATATACACGGCGACGTTCACTTTGTTGTGAGGTTAAAAAAATTTAAATTCTAAATGCAACCCCGTATATTCTACTGTTCGATTGGATATGAAATGCTCTTTTCAACAATGTGACACAAGCAACGAATTTTTTTTAAAGGATTCATTTTCCAAAATTTAGTATCTGTTGACGAAAGCTTCAAATATTTGAGTGTTTGACTAACTCACACTCACAAATATTTGTGAATTATTCAAAAAATTTATTCTTCAAAGTTTTCGCCCAGAGCAAATTTCGTCTTCTGTTTCTCACCTGATAAAGTTATTCTACAATATTCCCATAGATAACATCGCGGTGTCTTCTGACGCCAACGTGATGATTGATATCATAATTATAATATTTTTTTCCTATCTTATGTTAGAATGGGACATACAACTCTTCAGAAGATGAACAATCAGTAAATGTTGTTGACGTACCGCCTTTTTTATATTATCTGATTATAATTAATTTGGTAAAAATTGTATTAACATAATGTCGGGAAGAACTGTCTGTTTGTAATCACGATTATGCCTAATTTCTGTGCAATTATATAATTGTTATTTTTTTATAGAGCTACATCTTCAGCCATGGTCTCCTTGACGAAACTTGTTTGTGAACATACCTGAATCAAACGTTAACATTCTTACATGGTACATTGAACATAATCGAGACCCGTCAATGTGTTAGCATTGAATAAGGTCATATTGAATGAGCAACATTCATCAATGATACACAAAAGTTCATTGTACGCAAATTATATAATTATATACAGCATGGATCAACTAAGTAAGATGATTTTAATTATTCGGCTCATTTTGGGAGAGAAACAACAAAAAAACACATGATTTTTTCAAAAAATTTGAAAGACATCTGAAAAAGTGAGATGAAAGTTCAGGACAGACAGTTAATAAATTCTTATGAAATCGTAAAAAAATTAATATTGATCGTTGGAGTACAAGCATATGGTGATAGATTCTATACCAGAAAAATTGTACCAAATGTTTTAGATTTACAGATGTGAAAGGGAGATTGAGTGAACGCAGGTGATTGGGTGCCTGGTTCATGCCGAGGTACTCGGTTCGATTACCCTGCAGAGCAGATATTTTTCTGTTGACAATTTTTTTCTGTCGTATTGGGAAATGACTCTCGCAAGTTTCATTGTTGACGGGCCCACAAATAACCATGTTGCTCCTGAGGATAAAATGGTAACGAAGACTACTTCGATCGAAGTAGCTGGCGATTGGAATGAAATTACCTTGAATAATTATTTCATTACTTCTGCTGCATGTGAAACCATTCTGAAATAGTTGAGCATCTGTCGTTTCCTGTCCCTTCTCCACATTATTATCTCAGTAGTTGTCCACAGTAATGAAATAATTATCATGTGGATGATTATAAGGTTGATATTCACTCTAACATTACAGGATTTCCCTGTGTCTCGTGTCCACCTGCATGAACATTTTTAGGGGCATCGAAAAATCTTTCAAACAAATGCTAATTTTTGTAATACATTTCCTTACTGCACAGCTATGAACTCTGTTCCCAATTCATACTTCAATCACCAATAACATTGATATCAATAATCCACATTTTGAAAAATAGAACTCATGAAAAATATTCGGAATACCTATGACAGACGTTATCTGGTTGAGATTTAATTGGTTTGTAATATTTCTCTCCTATGGCTATATTAGCTATCCATAGATCATCATCATTTCATTCAGACTTTCTTTAGCTTTTCTTGTCGAATATTCGTACGAGTACTAGTAGAAGGTAGAGAAGGCTAATTATTTTGGGTGGCGAGGCCGTCTGGATCTTTTTAACTGATTTGACGATATGTGTAATTGTTTCAACGTTCAATTGGATTCCCTCAATCGAAGTTTATTGTTTTGGGCGAATTTTTCTCCATCTTATACATTTTTGCAACTTGTTATGACGGAAATGATTTTATAGGCAATAAAAGTTCTAACATTGTTGTCCCAGAATTGTTCCGTTTCCGTTAACCAGCTGTCGAGCGTCAACCATCACAGGTCGAAATGCGAGCATTAAAGCAACGAGGCCTTACTTTTTAACGTGCGATTACCCAGCACGGTGGCTCGGCGGGGAATCGAACCCCGGTCTTCCGCTTGAAAAGTGAATGTGCTAACCGCTACACTACCGAGAACCAAGTCCCAACCAATATACCACTAATCGAATTGAGGGTTGTTCGAGAGTGTGTTTTGGATATAATATCGAAACGAAAACATTTTCAGGTACAACTTATCTCCAAAATTAGCATTCTCATAAATAATTATTTCCGTTTCAACCATACAAATCATAAAATTAAACAACCTGGTGATTCGATTCAATCTATAAAGGTATCAGAAAAGACTTTTTGAATCCTAGCACTTACTTAAACATTTTGGCATACTCTCAGGACTCCAGTTTGTATCACAGATTTGATATGGGTGTTTGGGAGTTAATTTATATCCGGGATGGCACTGAAACTTCAGTCCTGTATCGATTTCCACTTCTTCTCCTGGTCGCCCGTCTCCATGTATTACGGTCCATTTTCCATTCTCTGGAAATGGTGGTAGTTCACATTTGAATCTGTGAAAAAAAATGTGAAAAACTTCGCTCTGACGGTGCAAGGGGAACATGTTCTTTAAAGTGTGTTCTACAAAGTACAATGAACATTCATGTAGAAGAGTCTAGTTAGTTATTTGACCAAAAGCTTTTTCATATGAAAGTACATTTTCACCGCTACCAACATTTCAATTTTGATTTGATAATCTTATTTTTTGTTCTTATGATTTTGAGGGAAGTGCATATGAATCTGAATCGTTTCATAGATGGCAATATTTCAAGTGTTTGTATGGATTGTACTTGGAAAATCTTACCCGTCATATTGGCGTTTCAGTCGAGTGAAGCCGGGTTGTTCCAACGTAAAATTTCCAGCTACAAATGATCCTGAAAAACAAATTATGTTTCCATCTACAATGCTACAAGTATCATTGAAAAAATCATATAGGATGATGCTTATTTCGAATTTTGATGAATGAGAAAGTGTCTTATTGATGTAATTTAAGTCAGTTTTCTCATTCATAGACATATCTTGAGATGCCTAAAATCAATAATGAAGAAAAGTCTATGAATAAGACAGACTGAATGAACTGAATTGAAAATAATCTGTAAGATATATATTTTCCATCTCACTCATCGGAAAAATAAATTAATAAAAAATTTCCTCTTTGAGAAAAAATTAATAAGCAAATATTGTCACTGTTATCCAGTTTTCACATTCCACTTCAAAATTGTTCATGTGAAAGATTCCTCACGTTTGTAGTAGTTAATGGTGTCGTTCATATCACCATAGTAGTTAAATAAATATTATAGTTGTCCTGAATATGATCTGAATTAGATAGAAATGAACTACTCGAAACTTGACGAAAACAAAGAGTCTTCTTCTCTGACCTAGTCCGGATAATTGTGACTGCAACTCCACTAAAGCTTTTCCACATGTATATATATATATATATATATATATATATATATATATATATATATATATATATATACAGTGTGTCCCTAGACCAGTGGGACAGTTGAATATCTCTTGAACCAATAGGAATTTATACGAGGGGCGCAAGAGAGGCTCACAAAATCGAACATCAATTTTTTCAAATGGAACACCCCATATATTTCAATATATCGGAACTCTCATTCCTTTAGGCAAATTATTGGTTTTTTATTTTTGAAAATCCGACAAGGCGTTGCCAAGTTATATCAGTGGTTCATGAAATGCAGACATTTTTTTAGACAAACCCATTATTCATCATACGAAGAATTTCTGAAATCATTCAAGACTGTTGGTAGTCGGTAGCATATTCTATAATATGGAATACACATCTTCTTCGAAAGTTATACAGGGTGGTCAGAAATATTATATGATTTTAAAGGAATTCTTCACATCAATTTTTCAAATAGTGCACCCTACAATATGAATTATTTTATAGCCCATTGGTGATTCGATTGCTTATGGTCAATGGTTGTGAAAGAGACATGTGAATTTCATCATCAGAAAATGCAAAAAATCATCAATCTAGGTATTCTAGTGTGAGTCCCTACAAGAAACTACCTTCTTTAACTGACTATGATAGGCGGATAGATTTCATCATTGAGATGATGGTAAGAATCTATGATGATGGTGATTTTTTGTCAAAAATTATGTGGTCTGATGAATGCCGCTTCCACAATAATGGGAAAGTTAATCGTCATAATGTCCATTACTGGGCTGCAGAAAATCCGCACTGGGTTCGAGAAACCAATTTTCAGGAGGTTTGGGGAGTGAATGGTTGGTGTGGAATTTTCGAGAATAATTTTATTGGACCATATTTTTATCAAGATACTCTGAATAGTGGAAGATACCTTTGTTTTCTTCGAAATGAGTAATCATCTTGATGAGGTTCCCATTGGATACCCCAGAGAAATGTTCTTCCAGCAGGATGGAGCGCTGCCTCATAATGCTGGGATCGTGACAGACCGATTGAACGTTCTTTTTCCTCAACGATGGCTCGTAACAAACGGACCAATAAAATGGCCGGCTCGTTCGCCAGACTTGACCCCCTTGGACTTTTTTTGTGGGGGTATCTAAAATCAGAGGTGTATACTACTCAACCATTGAATCTGGAGGATTTGCAAAATCGAATTGTGAATGTTTGTCAAAGTATAACACCGCAAATGTTGAGGAAAGTCACAAGAAATCATGTGATGAAAAATTTCGAAATGTGCCTTGCAGCAAACGGATTATAATTCGAACATTATTGATATTATCGTCCCTATTTATCTGTCAACACAGTTTTTTTCTTGTTGAGACTTTGTTCAGGACAGTTGAATGAATAAATAGTTTACTGCATTTTTTTATTTGCATTTAGCTGATGATGAAATTCATATGTCTCTTTCACAACCATTGGCCATAAGCAATCAAATCACCAATGGGATATAAAATCATTCATATATTGTAGGGTGAAATATTTGAAAAATGTATGTGAAGAAAGTTTGAATTTCGTGAAAATCATATAATATTTCTGACCACCCTGTATAAGTTTCGAAAAAGATGAGTATTCCATATGAAAGAATATGCTACCGACTATCAACAGTCTTGAATGATTCCAGAAATTCTTCGTAGGATGAGTAATGGGTTTGTCTGAAAAATGTCTGCATTTCATGAACCACTGGTATAACTTGGCAACGCCTTGTCGGATTTTCAAAAATAAAAAACCAATAATTTGCCTAAAGGAATGAGAGTTCATATATATTGAAATATATGGGGTGTTCCATTTGAAAAAAATGATGTTCGATTTTTTAAGCCTTTCTTGCGCCCCTCGTATAAAAAATAGTAATTCCTGAAGTTATCTCTCATAATGCAATATAATGTGAACTTATAATATTTTGAAAATTCCTATTGGTTCAAGAGATATTCAACTGTTCCACTGGTCTAGGGACACACTGTATATATATATATATATATATATATATATATATATATATATATATATATATATATATATATATATATATATATATGACGAACTGCAATAAAAATATCGAAATTTCAGGAGTAGGCATCACTACAAATAATTCGTCCACAAGATAGCGATAAATTACCCTTGAATCTCTTATACGTATTCACAACCGTCTCTGAAACACCAAACGAATATTTTTTTTCCGCATGCGTTTTTTGAAAAACAGTTACTTACTTTCATTAGTGAGCAACTTCTCGTATAAATGAATTTGCATACCTAAAAATTGCAAGAACTATTATTTATCAGAATACTTATTGTTTCGGAAACCAAATCTGTCAGAGATTTCCCAAAGCAAGCAGAAAAAAAATAATTGAGTTTTTAGAACGGAAACCGATCTGGTTCCCGAAACGTATTTGAGTATTTTCATAAATATTAGTAATTGTATTTTCTTTCTCTTATCAGGTATAAGAGATAAATCGGTTTGTTTGGCAGTTACAAAACAGATAAAAAATATTGTTGGGATTCCCTGTGCTGAATGTATCCAATCAATTATACAAATTGTAGACCTTGGGGTTTCTTACTGTGATTTACACCGATAATTTATCATGACACTCACTCAGACATGTCGGTATACTCTCAGGGTCCCAGTTTGGGTCACAGATCACATATGCTGACTTGGAAGTCAACTTAAATCCGGATTTGCATTGGAACTTCAAGATCGTATCTTCCTTCACCCTGTGTCCTGGTTTTCCTGCCGCATTCAGTGTAGTCCATATTCCATTTTCTGGAAATGGTGGAAGTACACATTCGACCCTGCAGAAAAGTGTCATGTTATTCGGGGGTTAAATCTAGAATGCACAAGTCAAATCGATTGAAATGTGTGCTGCACTTCCATGATTTTCGAAATTTTGCTTAGAAAATGACTTGAATGTATGATAATTTGATAAAATCTCGAGAACGAAAGTTGAGGAATTTTATCTTGAATAATCATACACGAAAGCGTTTGCTCAAAAGCAAAATTTTGAAAATTATAGAAATGTTCGCATTTTGCTCGATTGAGCTTGGTAAAAAAGAGTTGAGATTATTTTCAGAGAAAATGTTAACTCAGAAAACATAAGTGAGCCAAACTCCCGCTTTTTTTGATCAGTTTGATCAGTTGAAAGGTCTAGGGCATTTTACCGCTGTAAAACTCTGTAAGAACAGGTAATACGACGAGACTTTCAAATTTTATCGATAAATTTTTATTTTGAACGAAAACTTTTACATTTAGCAAAAGTATGAGAATAAACCGATTGATTATATCACGAGTTCGCAGAACGAGTGATTTTATCTTATTCGGTTTGTTTGAATGCTTTTGCCTCAAAATAAAAAAGTTTGAGTGTTTTGAAAATGAAAATTTATCGCATTAAATTTGAAGATCGAGTTGTATTTGGATAGATTATTTATTGAATAAACCAAAGGAATAATCATTTAATTCATTAGTATTTCATCAACATGAGGGAAAAAGAAGGAAATTCAATTATTAGAATGTGTACAATTATTGAAAACACAATTTTTGTAAATGGATCGGGCAGCAGAAACACTTGATGTCTCTTCCAACTCATTGATTGAAATTACATTGCTTGATATTGAGCATGCGACAGTCGATGTACTGCTGATGTGTTTGTTCTTCATTTTTCCATAATGTTTTTATGATGCTCAATGCATCAATGCGTAGATGATTCAGCAAAGATGATGTGGCATGGCCCGTTATCTCAAGAGCTTCTTGTTCCTGAAAACTTTTTTGTACCATATGAAAAACTGAAGTCGAGCGACTAAAATGATTGCTAAGTTTGAATCAAACCTTACTAATGCTTTCTGACGATACCAAGAGATAGCGCCATACCTCTAATTGTACAAGGTTGATGAATGAAAATTTTTTTCATGAATTCAAAATCGTGTCAGAAGAAACATAAAATCATTTGTTATGTCTTTGTATAAAGATTTTCAACAACGGTTTTGTCTCAAATTCACTCATTACGCTCAATTCACACAAAACCCTGTGATGTTCAAAGAACACCACGTGAATCGAGGGAAGGAAATACGAATTGACATTAACTTTGAATTTTGAAAGTTGCCCCAGGAAAACCTCCCCCGGCAAGTTCAAAAGTTTAGCTGTTCTATTAAATAAAGATCCCTGAGCAAGAGAGGTTCGACAGGCCTCCAAGCTCACAACGAAGGAGGGAAAAGTTTGCACTCGTAGGGTCATCCGCATTGAGGTGGAACGATTGACGATGATTCAGAAGACACCTACCGTGAAAATATCTATGGAAGAGGGCAGAATTCTCCGGCTCTTCTGCGATGTAGCAAATAAGTGAGCGAGGAATCACCAACAAGACGAATTGCTCTTCTCTGAATAGAATCAAGAAATTTCAACAAATAGTTTGGTCCCGATCATCACACATGAGAAATACCCGTTGTTTGTTCAATTTATATTATAGTGTGGAGAGTTTTCAGTTTCTTGTAGTTCAGAATATTGCCAACGATAAACGTGTGAAACAATTTAAAAATAATGTGTCAATTATTCAGTTGAATACGATTGTGTATACAATGCGCATCTCATGACTCAGGTTTAATATATCACTGTATCAACAAGAGTTTTTGTGGAAGTTATTTTCTCAGTATTCTGCCTTTACTCCCCAAATACTCTACGAAAATGAAAGTTGTGATATTTTTATCTCTAATACTATGATAATTTCCTAGTTCACTACTGAAAATATTTTACATTATTCTTGAGTTCTTAATCGGGATTTTTCGGTATGTTGTTTTGCATCGTGGATATAATGAATGTTCATTTCAATTGGCTGATGCTTGATAAAAATGACATTGTTAGTGAGAATTGTACAGGAATCAGTAGTAGTACTAGTACAAACTAGTAAATATTGGGGAGTGCAGCACGTCGGAAGAAAACTCTTTAAAGTATGTCCAAGCTTACGGAAATATATTTTATTCCATGGTCATCATGCTGAATTGTACCATCAAGTCATACATCCTCACATAAATTTTCCCTGATGATGGAATGAAATAGATTTCCGAAAGCTTGGACATACTTAAAAGAGTTTTCTTTTGACGTGCTGCTCTCCCCAATATTTACTAGTTTGTATATATATATATATATATATATATATATATATATGATGAATTTTTCTGGGTTTTTATCCGTTAGGTATTTTCTGATTTGTTCGACGTTTCGAATTCCATTTTGAATTCATTTTCAAGAACTGTGAGACGAATATCTGTCCATACCGTCCTGGTCAATCACTCCCCTTACGAAGCAACCAAGCAAGAGCTAGCAAAGACTTCAATTGTCTGTTCTCCACGGAAACTGGTATTTATAATGACTCTCCTCAGTCATTATCCGACTGCGTCCGATATTAAGGCTGCATCCTGCCCATCCAGGTATTATGTAGAAATTGATGTTTTCACGGATCTTCGTTATACAAGATGAATTTTTCTGGGTTTTTATCCGTTAGGTATTTTCTGATTTGTTCGACGTTTCGAATTCCATTTTGAATTCATTTTCAAGAACTGTGAGACGAATATCTGTCCATACCGTCCTGGTCAATCACTCCCCTTACGAAGCAACCAAGCAAGAGCTAGCAAAGACTTCAATTGTCTGTTCTCCACGGAAACTGGTATTTATAATGACTCTCCTCAGTCATTATCCGACTGCGTCCGATATTAAGGCTGCATCCTGCCCATCCAGGTATTATGTAGAAATTGATGTTTTCACGGATCTTCGTTATACAAGATGAATTTTTCTGGGTTTTTATCCGTTAGGTATTTTCTGATTTGTTCGACGTTTCGAATTCCATTTTGAATTCATTTTCAAGAACTGTGAGACGAATATCTGTCCATACCGTCCTGGTCAATCACTCCCCTTACGAAGCAACCAAGCAAGAGCTAGCAAAGACTTCAATTGTCTGTTCTCCACGGAAACTGGTATTTATAATGACTCTCCTCAGTCATTATCCGACTGCGTCCGATATTAAGGCTGCATCCTGCCCATCCAGGTATTATGTAGAAATTGATGTTTTCACGGATCTTCGTTATACAAGATGAATTTTTCTGGGTTTTTATCCGTTAGGTATTTTCTGATTTGTTCGACGTTTCATTATAAATACCAGTTTCCGTGGAGAACAGACAATTGAAGTCTTTGCTAGCTCTTGCTTGGTTGCTTCGTAAGGGGAGTGATTGACCAGGACGGTATGGACAGATATTCGTCTCACAGTTCTTGAAAATGAATTCAAAATGGAATTCGAAACGTCGAACAAATCAGAAAATACCTAACGGATAAAAACCCAGAAAAATTCATCTTGTATAACGAAGATCCGTGAAAACATCAATTTCTACATAATACCTGGATGGGCAGGATGCAGCCTTAATATCGGACGCAGTCGGATAATGACTGAGGAGAGTCATTATAAATACCAGTTTCCGTGGAGAACAGACAATTGAAGTCTTTGCTAGCTCTTGCTTGGTTGCTTCGTAAGGGGAGTGATTGACCAGGACGGTATGGACAGATATTCGTCTCACAGTTCTTGAAAATGAATTCAAAATGGAATTCGAAACGTCGAACAAATCAGAAAATACCTAACGGATAAAAACCCAGAAAAATTCATCTTGTATAACGAAGATCCGTGAAAACATCAATTTCTACATAATACCTGGATGGGCAGGATGCAGCCTTAATATCGGACGCAGTCGGATAATGACTGAGGAGAGTCATTATAAATACCAGTTTCCGTGGAGAACAGACAATTGAAGTCTTTGCTAGCTCTTGCTTGGTTGCTTCGTAAGGGGAGTGATTGACCAGGACGGTATGGACAGATATTCGTCTCACAGTTCTTGAAAATGAATTCAAAATGGAATTCGAAACGTCGAACAAATCAGAAAATACCTAACGGATAAAAACCCAGAAAAATTCATCTTGTATAACGAAGATCCGTGAAAACATCAATTTCTACATAATACCTGGATGGGCAGGATGCAGCCTTAATATCGGACGCAGTCGGATAATGACTGAGGAGAGTCATTATAAATACCAGTTTCCGTGGAGAACAGACAATTGAAGTCTTTGCTAGCTCTTGCTTGGTTGCTTCGTAAGGGGAGTGATTGACCAGGACGGTATGGACAGATATTCGTCTCACAGTTCTTGAAAATGAATTCAAAATGGAATTCGAAACGTCGAACAAATCAGAAAATACCTAACGGATAAAAACCCAGAAAAATTCATCTTGTATAACGAAGATCCGTGAAAACATCAATTTCTACATAATACCTGGATGGGCAGGATGCAGCCTTAATATCGGACGCAGTCGGATAATGACTGAGGAGAGTCATTATAAATACCAGTTTCCGTGGAGAACAGACAATTGAAGTCTTTGCTAGCTCTTGCTTGGTTGCTTCGTAAGGGGAGTGATTGACCAGGACGGTATGGACAGATATTCGTCTCACAGTTCTTGAAAATGAATTCAAAATGGAATTCGAAACGTCGAACAAATCAGAAAATACCTAACGGATAAAAACCCAGAAAAATTCATCTTGTATAACGAAGATCCGTGAAAACATCAATTTCTACATAATACCTGGATGGGCAGGATGCAGCCTTAATATCGGACGCAGTCGGATAATGACTGAGGAGAGTCATTATAAATACCAGTTTCCGTGGAGAACAGACAATTGAAGTCTTTGCTAGCTCTTGCTTGGTTGCTTCGTAAGGGGAGTGATTGACCAGGACGGTATGGACAGATATTCGTCTCACAGTTCTTGAAAATGAATTCAAAATGGAATTCGAAACGTCGAACAAATCAGAAAATACCTAACGGATAAAAACCCAGAAAAATTCATCTTGTATAACGAAGATCCGTGAAAACATCAATTTCTACATAATACCTGGATGGGCAGGATGCAGCCTTAATATCGGACGCAGTCGGATAATGACTGAGGAGAGTCATTATAAATACCAGTTTCCGTGGAGAACAGACAATTGAAGTCTTTGCTAGCTCTTGCTTGGTTGCTTCGTAAGGGGAGTGATTGACCAGGACGGTATGGACAGATATTCGTCTCACAGTTCTTGAAAATGAATTCAAAATGGAATTCGAAACGTCGAACAAATCAGAAAATACCTAACGGATAAAAACCCAGAAAAATTCATCTTGTATAACGAAGATCCGTGAAAACATCAATTTCTACAATATATATATATATATATATATATATATATATATATATATATATATATATATATATATATATATATATATATATATATATATATATATATATATGGTCCTCGTATCGAAGACAAACTGTGATAGATATCCAGAGGATTTGAAATGAATCGTGCCTTTACGGCAAGCGACACATAAGTGAAACCACAGCTGATGAAGGCCAAAGCCAGAAATAGCTAGCTATCTTGTGGTGGGCATTTCGAATTGAATGCAAATTGTGATAGACCAGAGAATTTGATAATCTATTTATCAGTTTCCTGATTCATCTTGCTTCATAGCAAATAACACTTTCTCTTTATATATATATATATATATATATATATATATATATATATATATATATATATATATATATATATATATATATATATATATATATATATATATATATATATATATATATATATATATATATATATATATATATATATATATATATGATGCGCTGTTTTTTCGGGTTTCATTCCGTGTTCTGTGGTTTTGATCCTCTGAAGGATAATTCTCACAACGTTTCGCAAAGTCTCATTCCATCTCTAGTGATATAATCGAAGTAGAACTCGAATTAATTAGTCGAGTTCGGAGATCGAAACTCTAGACATCACCTAGAAGATGGCAAATGAGACTTTGCCGAAACGTTGTGAGAATTATCCTTCAGAGGATCAAAACCACAGAACACGGAATGAAACCCGAGAAAACAACGCATCATACTTCGTCCGTGAGAATCTTCATGCTAACATATATATATATATATATATATATATATATATATATATATATATATATATATATATATATATATACATACTGATCATACTTCGTCCGTGAGAATCTTCATGCTAACATATATATATATATAATATATATACTGATAGAATAGAAATATATATTGCGAACAATTACTCAAGCAAGCAATCTTCGAAAGATTGCCTCACAATATCAATCTACGAGAGCCTAGGATTCACGAGTAACCATGCTGAAAACGACCACGCGAAGTGAAGAAATGTTTCATTGGTGTTATATTGATTATGAGTCTCACCTCTCCTGTTGCCCATTCAGATCATTCACTTTACTGGTCACTTCTGATAAAATGATCCCAGAAACATTGTGGGAGACAGTGAATCCTGAAAAATACGTTCTGAACTGTACTTCAAGACCAATGGGAATCGGCAAGTAGGTATTTCTTTTAACATTTAGGTCCTACAAGAGGTGAAATCAATTCCGTCTGAGCAAGTTGATGCTACTGGTTGATAAAAAACACTTCGCGGTTGATAAGATCTCACACAAATACCGATAAAATCGCCTTGTAGACAGAGGAACTATGAGAAACTATACACTTACCTACGAAGGTCAACACTAAAGATAGACTACATCTAAAAGTTCTACTCATCATTCAATTCATGAAGAACGAATGCCACGTTAATTTTAAAAATCATAGATTTGAATGTTGAATTTCATCACTGAATACAAGATCGTGTTTTCGCCAATTATTTGTTTGGAATACAAGCACCTCGGGTGGAACTGGTTGTGGATTAGACTCCAGTGGCGTGACAAAATATGAATCGGAGAATTCTACAGCTCTCATTAGTATTTACATCACTAATGAATTGGAAATTTTGATGAACTGCAATCGTCATTCAACACAGGTGTTTTCCATACATTCACAAATTGTTAACATTCTCATGTTATCACAATGTTAATGATCAGTTAATATGAAAAAGAGCATCATTTGGAAATATTAAAACGAGTCATTGACACTAAAAATGAAGCCAGATTATTGTAATGCTGTTTTGGCATTGTAACATATTTGTTTTCGTGTGAGAGCTCTCAAGCTATAGCGGATATCTGTAATTTTGGGAACTCATTTAACTTTTTTTTCTCCAAATCGATATTAGAGATACCACTTCCTGGAGTGCATACTGAGCACTTATTGGGATTCATAATTAATCGGTGATTATCATGAGCTCATTTCTTCATTTGCAAGTTGATTCTCAAACACTGAACAGTAGAAAAAACGAAAACTCTATTCAAAACTCAACACTCTTGCTAGCAAAACAACGATTCATTCAGCAAATAACAGGAAAATACCTCCCAGTTTTCAACAACGAGATTTTTGTGTTTCGTTCGGTGTTTTAGCTAGTGATTGAGAGAAATATTAGAATATTCATTAGTAGTTTGAATATCGAATGAAAGTCGAAAACCAAGTTGCTGTTGATAATGGAAAGGTATTTACAGTAGTCACTTGAAAATTCTCGGAAATAGAAAATGAAGTCGTATACAAATTAATATAGAAAAAAGTGTAATTGTCCATTGCTGATATAGCCCAAGGCATAGTTGCATGAAAACTATATGAACTATACAGTATACGGAAGATTCATATCTAAGAAGATCCGGCAGTAAAACTGTTAATCGGAAGATACAAACAATTGTTATAACAACTGAATAAAAAATAAACTTTTTCGAAAAAACGTTAGTTGAACTTCCAAAAAACACCCCTTCTGAGTAGTAGAACCAGAAATCCTCTAAGCGAACTTGGGTATTATTTGAAAAATATTAGTGGAAATACCGCGTACTAGACAGCAGAATTATAAAAGTGACGTTTCGTTCCTCAGCATCTGATGAAAGTGGCAACTTGGAAATTAGAAAAAAAAAATATTCCAGTTTGAGTGGCATAATTGTCGTTGTGCTCTAATATAGAAATTTTTGTAGGTATGAATCTTCCCTGGACCTTATACTTCGGATTTCAAGATACTATTTCCCACTCTATTATATTTCACACATAATACTTTAGGAACCACTAATCATAACGTAACTTGCTAACTTTTGAAGAAGTGGAGATGAACAAATCGTTCGAAAATGTTTTCACTACTTTTTATCCCAATTTTCGAAAATGAGAATGGTATAAGTGCATTATGTCTCGTAACACACAATTCATACTGAAAGCAAACAATTGGAAATCAATACTTCTGTAGAGATCAATAACCCTTATACCAAACTGATGTCATTTGCACTCGACGCGTTTTTGGCTCACAAGGTTATCATCTTCAGGAGAAAAAAAT